>VDFB02193867.1:18539906-18553911 GCA_007258455.2 Sequoia sempervirens
AATGAATTAGGTTAATAGATGCAAATGATGCAACTAATTAAATAGCTAGGATAATTTAATCAATTAAGTGAAAAAGAGGATGGGTTTCAAGAAGAAATGATGTTAGTATACCTGATTCGAGTGTATGATATGATTTAGGACATTTTTCAGTGTCTACATTTTTCACCTGTTTGAAGTAAGGTACATGCTACTTTGGTTCAAAGACTAATGCTCTTTAGATGAAAACTTCTACCTAGATCAAGAAATACAAATTTTCTAATTTTTTAAATGCCCCACTATTGAGATGTCCTACTATGGAAGGATTAAGCTAATTCCCTACCCCCTCGAGAAATTAGGATTTTTTTTGAATTTTGGGTTGATTTCTCAATAAAGGTAAATTGCTATCATAGGGGTCAAAAAAGGCTCCAAGATGTAGAAAACATGTCAAAAAATCAAAAAATGATGCAAAATAAGCTTCAGTTTGGAAATATTGGTGAAAATGATGAAAACCCTAGCTTCATGGTTAAATTTGGGAAAAAACCCTAATTTTCTGGCATAAATAGGTGAGGAAGGATCACTTTCAATTCAATTGTGCATTCACACCTTATTGATTTCTTGCAAGTTTTGAGCTCTGAGCCTCTAAAAAAATGGCACGATGAGTGCTCCCACAACACAATTCTAATTGGGTTTGAGAGTACTAGAGGCTTCCAAGTGTAGGACCATGGGTATGTGTTTCAAAACTTGATTTGAAATTTGACTTTTGGATGCATTTATTGTATTTTATAATTTAAACTTGGATGACGTCACTATATAGTGATGCTAAAATGAATTTTAGCGACACATATGTATATTGTGACATAGTTCACAATTTAGAATTAGGGTTTCCAATTTTAAATTGTGATGCACATGTTTATAGTGACGCACTTTTGTGGTTTGAAAATTAGGGTTAGGGTTTTCAAAGTTTAAATCATGATGCACATGTTTTTGACAATGTGATTTACAATTTGCAATTTAAATGTCTTGGGAATCACAATTTAGAATTTTAATTATAGTGATGCTATTGTCATTTTGGAGCTAAAAATTCTAAACATAGGGAAAAATTTTCGAGTTTTGACTTCATGTGCATTGTGGGTGTAAGAGGTGATCCCACCTTTGATGTCCTACGAGCACCAACCCACATTTTTGGAGAGACTTGTTGATTTATTTGAGTTGTGACAAGAGAACCTAGCGGAGATTGGTTTATGGTACATCACTTATATGTCTATCGTTCGGACACATCTAGCTATGATGACCGTGATGTGTGAGCAATGACATAGTGAGACTTCGTTGTTCCACCTTCCCACAAGTGAGGTGACAGTGACACTAGAGGATGTATGGCATATTTTGCATTTGTTGATACATGGTGAACATTTGATTTATGACTGATGTCAATTATGATGCCTATCATGAGGTGATGGAGCTTGAGGACATTGTTCTTGTCATGTTGTAGATCAACCTTGAGATGTAAAGAGGTCAAGTCCCTACCTTTAGATTGACAGTTACAGCTATTAACTCTGGCTTGGTTGCTCCTGATCGATAGAGTAAAGGATTCAACCTAGGATTGGGCCTTGCCTGGCATAGGATGATTTATAGGAGGACATTGTTTGGATGGGGGCCAATGATGCTAGCTTCATTGTATCATGATATGCATAATTTCATCTACTGTGATGGTAGAGAGATCAACACAGGGGTTACCTTGCTACATATTTGGGCATGGGAGCACATCGTTGTGCTTTGTTTGGTTGTTCAGATGGCCGATGTAGAGCTATATGATCTAATAGTTTGGTGATACAGGGGTGCCATTACATTATAGCACACTGAGAAGCTTGAGATTCCATATTGGCATAGCTTGATGATATGACAGTCTTTAGATGGCTACCATGTCTTTAGATGCCATTGTGGTATGATGATGTGTAGAAGCTCTTATTTTCTCAACAAACCTGATACATGTAGGGTTGAGAGCCCACCATCATCGAGAGATATCTACTAGATAGGGTGGCTAGGAAATTTGGAGAGTAGTAGGATCAACCAAATGATGCATATAGAGCCATCTTTGCTAGGTCAACTCAAGAGGTACCCATGTGGGGACCTATGATTGCATCTCCTAAGGTGGTTGAGGGCTTTCGATAGTTGGTCATGCAACCATGGGCCTATGGTGAGGGTCAGATGTATATGCAGATGATTCCTGCATATGATGCATGGTTCATACTCCCTCATTAATTAAAAGATCCAGTGGGTGCTCCTCCATGAGTGAGAACAAGAGGGAGAGGTGCAAACAGAGGCATAGGAAGAGGCAGGGGAGAGGATGGAAAGGATTTCCATGATAGGTAGATTCCAGGGGCACCACTAGTGGACTAGCAACCTCCACATTAGCCTCCTATATAATAGAAACCAAGGAAACAACAGTCAGGGAAATAGCAGCCAGTACAACCACCACTTTCAGGGCTAGATCCCCAAGATTTACAGATTTAGCAACTACAACAACAGGTTCAGACTATCATAGGTGAGAGGGATCAAGCATGTCAGCAAGTTTTGGTGATGACTACTAAGAGAGATAAGTCTAAGTAGTAGATAGTGGCATTAAGATCCAAGAGAGACTAGGAGTGACAATTTAGACAAATTTCCAAGATGCAATTGGCCTAGGAGGTCGAACAACGTTAGTAGCTTGAGACAATGATAGCTACAGCTCAGGGGCAGATAGTGTCTATGAGATTATACAGAGAGGCTATTACTAAGGCAACCTACTACAAGATACACTATCATAAGCGTGTCCCACAGGTACTCAGATAACTAGATTATTCTCAGAGGAGTGGGGCACACCTTAGAGGATCAGCCAGAGAGACAGGCTTGAGAGGGGAGTAGACATTAGGGCTATCTCGATTGTACATACACTTTTATTACCCGATTATTTTATATATATATGAATTCATGGGCTCCTTTTTTATAGCCTCATGGATATTGTATTTATGGTTGATATACATACATTGATTTAGATATTATACCATGATAGCCATTTTTTTGATATACATATGATATGATATAGATTTGACATGATGTGTTCACTTTATTTCATGCTTATGAATGTATGGATGCATTGTGATGTTGAATTGATGTGACATGCTTATGTTTATGCTTATGTGATATGTTATGAAATGAGATGAATTGAGATGATATGTGATGCAATGTAATGTAATGGGTGGATGTAATATTATATTATTTTTCTATATCTTTTCATGACATGTTATGAGATGGACGATATGATATGCAAATGTTATGCTTGTGATCATTCCTACAAATGTTGTGGATGGATTTCTTTTGTGTATTTTATTATGTAGTTTTATGATGTGATGATGCAATTGATGTGAATGTATGTATGGATAATGCAGATGTTCATGCTTATGATATGATAATGTGATGTGTGTCAGATGTGATGCAACAATTTAAGATGCTTAAAATAACAAATACATATTATTTGTCACAACTTCAATGATAATGATGATGCGGGATGGATGTTATATGATATACTATGATTATGCTATGATGTACAAATGTTAATGATTTTTGGATTCAGGATGGGTGCATTGATGATGTTTTTTTTGGCTGTCATGATACTAGGTTAGCGCAAAGAAAAGATAGAAGAAATGAGATGATTGGCCATTGATTTCAATGATTGATTCAAAAGATCCAACAAGTCTATGATCCATCAAGAATTTATTAGAGATGGTGATGATAAATACATGATGATGAGGAATGCTTGATGATGATGATTTTCTCATATCTCAAGATTGGGATTTTCTGTTGTTCCTTATTGTTTGATATAACACATAGACAAGATGCATCAAGGTATTAATAACCAAGACTACGTTGTATCTAGTGTAATGGACTTTGACTCTGAAAATAGATAGGATATTTATTTTTCACATCTTGACATAAAAAAAACTCATTGGAATGTAAGTTAGAAGCATAGAATATATTGGACTAAAGCATACACAATAGTCAACAACATACTCCAAACAACTTTCCTACACACAACTAAGCAAGTATGTGCAAAGATTATTTTACAAGAGTATCCAAAAGCACAACAAATTAAAGATATTGATCGATTCCCCATTCCTTTCTCTCTAAATCATTTTGATAGACATCATCGAGAGGCCCTCAAAATGGGTTATTAAGATAAATCAAAAGAAAAGATCAAAGATGAACAGTTAGTGTTATCTATATCTCTTCCCAATTTAACTTTAGCTAAGGTGATGTCTGGTACTAATGTCCATCACAGGAAGGATACATCCTAGGACATGTTGATCAAGGGTTTTTTGATATACTATGATGATGAGCTTTATGATAAGCCATTGATATAAACTTCACTGACACAAATTTACCTATGATCTAGACTTTAGATTTTAACACTTAGGTTCTCACTTTATGACTTGCTATACTTGTTTTCTACTTGTTTTTCCAAAGGTTGAAGGTGATGATAGATTTATTATGGGTGAAGTTTTATTATAGGTGAAAGGGAGATGGGATGGATGGTGTTGGATTTTCTGGAATATTTCAATGTTTTTTGTATTTTGAAAATGTTTTGAGGTTGTTTTTGGTATTTTTAATAGTTTATGCGAATGTTTTTATTTTCAGTTATTTGAGGCTATTTAGGTCTTTTTGAATGTTTTCTAATGTTTTTGGGATTTTCAAATTTCAATTTTTTTTTGTTTTCTGATATTTGAATGTTTTGGTATTTTTCAATATTTGATTTTTTTGTGTTTTTTGATATTTGAATGTTTATGGATTTTTGGAATTTTACAAATGTTTAAGGATTTTTCAAGTTTTGACCAAGAACTTAACCTAAAATAACTATCCTAGGGACCTCAGGGGCTGATCAAAGATAAGCCTTTCCTACATTATATACACAGAGACCACATAGTTTGACTAACTCAACTTATTGAAGATGAAGATACAAACATTTAATGGAATGCTAGTTATTATGACAGACTCCTAAAGGACTGACCTAGGGTGTCTCGAGGACAAATCAATGATGGCCTTGCCTATGTTAAAGCTTAGATACCTATAGCTTGACATGGTGTTGTTTTTGGATTTTCAATGTTCAACCTTTTTAGGGTTTTTGATGTGATTTGGATGTTTTGGATTTTAGCTATATAGGATTTTGAAAATATTTTTGGATTTTATAATTTAACCATTTTATGAATTCTTTTGGGATTTTGATGATATTTTGAGGTAAACAATACCTATATCATTATGTTGATTCATGTTGTGAGATAAAAGACATAGATCAAAAGTTATTTGAAAACAAGAGTGAAAGAACCTACCCCCAATGTCTAGCAATGCTTCATAGTGTAATGAATAAACCAAGATAGGTAATACATATGTGAAGAGTTTAACAAAGTTATATCATGTTAGCTATAGGCTATGAGACTTCATGAGATAAAATGGTAAAGATCTTATGAAAATTTTTCCATGAGTAGAGTTGAAGTATATGCCTAATCTTTGTCAAGATCAAGATAAAGTGGAATATTTGGATGAATTTGGATTGGATGGATGGAGGGAACATTAGATTTGTCATGAAAAGGATGGGATGATTCTATCTAAGAAGGATCATATAGACTCTCAATTCTACTCATGACACCTATTTTTAAGGTTTTCATAATAATACTTTCCTAAAGCACCATCGTAGTGGTTTTCACTAGACGACGATTTTTATTTTTACTATTTTCTTTATTTTTTGATTTTTTTGTTTTTGTGGAAATTTTACCATCATGTTGAACCACTTGGTGGTACTGATGTAGAGGCCACTGTCATAACGTGCTAGTGATATATTTCCCGAAGAAGTTTCTTTGCTAAGATACGAGCACTTGGGTGCAACCTTGAAGAAATTTGATTTATTTTTCTTGTACCGGAATTAACCTTGTATATGTGCACACATTCTTTCAAAATACTTATGATGAAGGGTAGCTTCCAAGATATGGTCAATGCGATAATTGGATATTGTGAATGGAGTGTATAGTGTCATGCATGAGGGAATATGAGATGGATTGGTTGATAGTTTGTAACCTTTCGTGCTCTCCAAACTTGGGAAGATGGGCGATTATGGATGGGGATGGAGATTTTCATGAAATTACGACAAAAAAATGGATATAATTTGTTCCTTGCTTGAGAAGTTTTCTTTTGTATTTGAGGAATCTTTTGATGGATACATTTCCATTTTTGATTTTTCCCCATAGTTTCTTTGACTAATGCATTTTTTGAGGGATGATTTTATTTATTTTTCTTGGGCATCCATTTGTACTTGCTTTGTCCTTTTTGCTTGACTGCTTCATTTGGTTTGATGATCTTCACCTTGCTTTCATACGAATTCTTCTTTTTGCGTTGGTTCCAATTTGTGTACGAGATGATGGGTGAATGCCAACTCATGATATGGCTAGTTGTAGCATTGAATGCATTTTCATCATAAGGATCCTTCAAGCCCCGTATGTTTATGTTTGTTGTAGAAAATATTTCCCCTGATGTTGTGAAGGTATGATCAATAGCTAATCCTTTCCCCCGATAATGTATGCTATGATCCATAGCCACTGAATATGAATTGTGGTCAACACATGATATTGTTATGAGTTCTTGTTGTTCAGGAATATGATCTATTTTCTTTGATTCTATGGCATTGTTATCTATTGATATTGCTTCAAAAGATGTTGGTGATGATTCAAAATAGGTTGATGATATACAATCACTATAAGAATCAAGAATATCAATGATAGCTTGATCTTGTGTGGAAATATCAAGAGTGGGAGACTCTTGTATTTTATGAAGAATGTCTATATGCTCATCAAAAAGAAACATCTCAGGGGAAATATTGGGGACATATTTGTAGTTTAAAATGGTTTGGAAGATGTCCTTTAGCTCTTGGTGAAACTCTATGGATAGGGGTTCTTGATCCTGACTCAATTCCAAATAACTCTGGTTATCCTCAAGAGTCTCCTCTTGATATGATCCTTGGGTGGATGATATATCATCATTAAAAGACTCTTCACAATAGTTTGTGGGTATGGGTGCAACAATGGATATTTCTGGCTTGTTTGGAACTTCTTCAACATGCCCAATCATTGAGTCATATGTGCGCGAGATATCACAATTTGATATCCACTTGTTGTGATTACAGTATAAAATAGTGCTAAACATTGTTGGTGAGTTTGGACGTTGTTTTAAAATAGTATCTTGATACATGTTCGATTCCTCATGTTGTGATAAATAAATATGTCCCACTGTGGTAACATGGGCATTGTTTATGTTTTTGAGCTTGATGCCTTTTCTGAATCTTTTTCTTTTGTATGATCAGGCATAGGGTTTGCGTAAAGTTTCAAATTTTCATTCCCATATTTTTGATCAACATGAATGTCTCCTTATTCGAGCTAATATATTCTATTAGATTTTTTAGTCTAAAGAAATTTTATGTGGTATGACCTTTTTATCAATGAAATTCACAAAAATGATCATCTCTATAATTATGAGATTTGACTTGTGGCTCTTGATAGTTTGAAAATTTTGGGAGTGTGATAAGATTAGACTCTATCATCCTCTTCAACACATATCCCATAGGTTCCCCTAAGGAAGTGAATTTTTTTTTTGGAGCATTGTTTGTTCTTTGTTGTCCATGTTGAATATTCATAGCATTGATCATTGGTTGATTGTTTGGCAGTGATGTGTATGGTCATTTTGTATTCATGGTTTGGGTGTCTTTTGGTCTTGGAGTAGTTAAGACCACCTTTGCATCAACAACACCATCACTAGTAACATTCTTGTTCTTGGCCCAATAGTAGGGCCTACCATTAAAACTAGTGGATGGGTAGTTGTCTTTATACACTTGTGTGTTTCCCTATGAGTTTAGGGCTCTCTCAATGTTAAGGGCTCTAGGGACAAGCTCATCATAAGAGGTAATGTACTACATCTTCAACTTGAAGGATAGATTTGGATCAACATTTTCTATGATAATCCCTACTTTTTGTTTGTTTGGAATGGTCCACTTTCTCTTACTAGATTTTTTCCTCCATCATTGCAAGAAATTGGTGAAGGATTCTCCTTTGTTTTGCTTGAGTGTGTATAACTCTTCTAAGCTTACGTCCATGTCAAGATTGAAGGAGAAGTGATCTATGAATATGTCAATGATTTCTTGGAAGGTTTTGATTCATGGAGGTAACTATGAAAGCCAATCCATGGCAGGACCCATTAAACTTTGTGGGAGAGGTTCATTAAATAGGAATCATTACAGGTCATCTCCATGCACATGCCATTGAATTCTCTGACATGGTCCACAAGATTTCCTCTCCCTTTGTATTTATCAAATTTGAGGACCTCAAATTCGGGAGGAAAGGTACCATTGCGATGTTTTGATCGAATGGATCAGGACATAGGTTTTATTGTGTATGGGGATTTTTCATCTTTCCCATTCAAAAATCCTACATTTCTTATGATAGTGCCTTAAGTTGTGATGCTATATCATCTTGTGGGTTTGGTGGAGGAACATATGTTGCATATTACAAGATGGTAGATGGGTTGTACATGGGATTCTAATATGATGAGGTGTTGTATGGTGTGTATGGTGGTGTAGGATATTGTGAAGGTGATTGTGGTGGAGGCATATATGTTTCTAACATGTTTGGGTTGATGATGTTTTGTTGAGAGCTATAGTATAAACCTTGCTATTGTTATTGTGCGAGCATTTGTTGTTGGTGTGCATATTACTGAGCTAGTAAGGCTTTTTTTTGGGGTTGTTGTTGAGATTCTTGTTGTGTGACTAAGGTGGCTTGTTATTGTTCTAGTTGTTGTTGTGCTACTAAGGTGGCTTGATGTTATTATTATGCTACTAAGGTTGCTTGATGTTGTGTTGTGCTATTAAGGTGGCTTGATGTTGTTGTTTTCCTACTAAGGCTTCTTGCTATTGTTGTTGTTGCTATTGTTTGATGGATTGCTAATAAGCCTATCATGCTTGATGTAAAGCTAAGTCATGTGCTTGCAATGTAGGATCAGTTTGTTGTTGAGACATCTATGATGGATTATGGTTGTTGATGTCTTGAGTGGGTTGTAGATTGTTAATAAGAGGTTGTGGGTTTCCTTAGTTTAACATTCCTTGTAGGATAGTGGATTGAGGTGGAGGAATGTATGGTTGAGGTCCCATTTCATTTTGCATGGCGTAGGGGACCAAAGGGAAAGGTGATGTTAAGGGAACATTAGGACCTTGATTCGATTGACTGAAAGGATTCCCTTGACCAATGGGTAGGGGGTTCCCTTGTTTTATTTGAGGTGGGATCAAGGTATTACCTTGGTTGATGGGATTCGTAATCAAGGTGTTGTTTTGATTTGGTTCAATGATAGTTGGGTTCGATGTGGATGGTGGATTGACTTGGGTAGCTTGGGTAACCACTTGTTTCAATGTGTCAATGGGGTTGTTCGGACCACTTGTCAAAGGTTGAATTTGCATGATGTTGTCAACTATACCTTGTCCTACTTGAGGAACTTGGTTCACATTACCTTGCATGTCTTTAGGAATACTTGGGGTATTTTAGATGATGGATGAATATGGTTGCGCTTGAAATGTCATGGTTTTTATGGCATCATGGAATGTAAGTGTTTGAAAAATGTTGGTGTCCAACTTGTGTTTTGGGTAAGCTTTGTGGTTAATGGAATAGTCATTTTGTGAATACCCAAAGTTATGTTTGTTCCTAGAAATGAACTGAGACCAAGGTTGGTTCCTAGCCTAGTTACAAGATTAGATGTTAAGGGTTGACTTGGCACAAGGTCTGCGGTTGGTTGAATCATAGATGAATTCAAGCCTTGTGTCAATGATTGGGCAACAAAATATGGGGAAATTGGAGCCACATTTTCTAAGGCTTGATGTTCCATGATTTCTTCCCTAGTAAGTCCAAATAGATTGTCTGTGACATCTTCTATCTCATACGGCCCTCATGGAGATGATGGTTGTTGTGATGGGGTAACTTGACTTCTAGGATCAAATTCTTGAGGATTTGGATCACTTGAGGTGAATGTGACTTTGGTTTTCTCCATGATTCTCTTGTGTTGTTATTTGTGGTTACCATAAATTGTGGGTCACCTATGGGAGGGTTATCTTGAGATTTGTAATGTTTGAACTATCTAGTTGAATCAAATCTAGGTAAAAGGGATGCTCTAAGTATTTTTGGAGCAATGGTGATAATGGAAGATGAAAAGGTGAATGATGTGGGAAGTGATCTTTGCAAAAAAATTGGGACAACACTTTTGACTTAAGTTTGATTATTTAATGTTTTGATAAAGGATGTTTATGAACTTGTGAATCTTTAGGGTAGACTCGTGACCTTCAAGATAAACTAGTCCAAATATGATAACTAACTTAACTAAATGCATGGAAAAGGATTCATTTCACATAAAAAGTAGCTAAGTTAGGGGTTGGTTTGATAAATTTCTACATCCAAAGTTTTGGTGTATTCAAAAATTTTGCAAATTTTGGTGAAGTGAAGGATAAAATTAGATGAAGGGGTGGATGAAATGTTTGACCCAATGTTGACCTAGAATGAACCTTTCTTTTCCAAGACCAAGGTAGTGAGAAAAATACTATACGTCTAAAGTGATAATACTCCAAGAAATCAATGATTTTAGTAAAATAGGACTCAAAATATTTTGGAAATAGGACCCAATAATTTTGGTAAAGTGAAACTCAATGGTTTTGGATAATGGAACTCAATGACTTGGATAATAGAAATCAATGGTTTTGGACTCAATGTTTGGACTTTTTTTCTTGTATGATAGCGAGCATAAGGTTTGGTTGTTCAATGGGAGCGATTGGTCTCCAAATGGTCATGTGGGGTTCAATTTGTCAATTGTCTTGCTTATGTGAGTTTATTTTACCATAAACACTTGTCCTGATTAAGTTTTCCAAAATAAATGTTTGTCAAAAACATCATAGTTCTTACAATTTCAATTTTGTGAAAAGGATGAAATTCAAGCCATAGTTGCTTAGGTTAACTTTGGAACATATGGATTGAAATTCAAGCCATAGTTTTGTCAAGAGGTATCCATATTTAGACCAAAGCGTTTGAAATTTTGAGGAATATTGTGAATGTTTGTTTGTAACATTTTGGAACCAAGCAAAGTATTAAAATCACTCACAATCATTTAGCACCTAGGCTAAAATGGATGTACTTGTTGAGTCCCCACTCAGATTTCTCCAAACACTTAGACAATGCAAACAGTTAGAGATTTGGTGACATTGGCTCCCCTCCATGGCACACACTTCTCAAGACCACCAAATCTAAACATCTTGAAGACCTGAAGGTCCTAAGGATTTTCTATTTCAAAAATGGATAATATAAATGTGGGGTGGATTTAGAATGACCATTCTTGAACCAACATGTATTAAGGATTTTTGTTTCTAAACAATCATTTGTAATATGGACTTCTGTTCAAGGTGGCCATACACATGGCAAGATTAGCTCAAGATTATAAAGAATCAAGAGGCCTCCCAGTCCCTTCCTAAGAAGATATTTTGATTTATACCACATGGGTACTTTGGCTGACACTTGTTGGTATGACACATCCGCACCTATTTTTTATGACTTTTGTCACAAACACAATTTTATATAGTAACTTGGAAGAGCTTGGCTTTAGCTCATTACTGCTTGGGTTGTTCCCTCCTTTCAAAGCAAGGAGGCAGGCCCTCTAAAGATAAACAATAGCAAGGAAGTACATTTGTAGTTTGATCATCCCAGTTTGCATGAAACAAGGAGAGAACACACACCACACCTTTTCCCTACACTAGCAAGGGGTTCATTTTTAATCCAAATTGAAAGATGTAGGTGATTATACAAAGTGTTAAGGAATGCTTCTATTTCTCAAGATCACCAAGTAGCATGAGAGAATTGCATATGCATTCAATAACAAAGTTGTAAATCAAGACAAAACAAACACTTGTTAATTTTAACCCCTAAAGCTAAGATGAATTCATTATGCACCAAATGAAATGTTAAGTTTCATTGTTCAATTTTAAACCCAAAGTAAAATGATGAAATGAGGGTTAAGTTTTAGTCCCATTTTTTTGGTCTTTTTAAACCCAAATGAAAATTAGTGTGGCCCTAAAGCATGAAATGAAAAGCATGATAAATGGGTTATAATTGCCCCAAAAATTTTGAAACAGTTGTTAAAATTATAAGATTTAAATTCCTTTTTCTTAAATTAAGTGCTCCATGCTCCTCTTCAAACCTGAAATCCATGTTCCAAATGTTAGATGAAATCAAGATAAAAAGATGTTAGGGTTAGATAAACAATTAAGCATTAAAACCCTAAAACCTAGACCAAGTTGTAATGTGATGTGACTTTAGGTGCAAAAATGGAAACTTTAACTCCACCAAAATTTAAAAACACCCATACCATTGCGTAGATCATGAGATTCTACCCCATTTTAAGAAAAAGCTTTGAAAAAGACCTCTGTATGACCAAGATATGACCATTTTAAGATAGACTATAAAAGCAAGAAAACAATAGCATCACTATACCAATATAGTGAAACCCTTTGAAAATTATGATGCATTTTTCAATTATGGCGATGCTTTTTTCAATTACCATGACACTTTTTTCAATTATGGTGATGTTTTCTTCAAAAGCATCGCTCTATCCTAGAAACCTGCAACGCATAGAGTTTTTAAGAAAAAATGATCAAAAAAAGTTAGCAAAGCCATAATTCTAGTGCTAGAATGTCAACTAATGGATTAGTATTGGTCGATTACACTTGATCCATGAAGAATCAAAGCATAATTAAGCCACTACGGTCAATCTCAAAATGATCAATCAAATGAAAGTTAAACTAAACATTTATCAAAACTAAGAATTCTAAACTATGAAAGCATTAAAATGTCTACTCTAACACATATGAAACTTATCGTGCTGTGAGATTGGTGTTGTGTTGATGTGGAATGATGACCCTTTCCCAGTCACATGGATAAATGAGCCTGCCCCAATCAGTTTTATTGAAGAAAACTAATGGAATGATTGTGAGATGTGTATGAAAACATGATTTTAATCTAAATGAGCATGATGCAAGCTAATATAACATGATTTAATGCTAAAAATGATCTATGTATGCAAAATATAAGCTAATCTAAATGGAGTATAAGATAAAAAAGATGAAACACTAATTAATTAAAAAAACTACATGGATGCATTATGTGATTATGGAAGCCAAAGCTCTTGAATGCAATTAAAATAAACTAAAAGATGCTAAATATGTGCTAAATATGAGTGTCAATGTGAGTGATTTCAATAGCATGAATTTTCTCTAAAAAAGATGCATGGTGGATCCATTTGTCTCTAAATAGTGAGCTATTTATAGGAAAGAAAATGAGGAAATGAAGGGTTGATATTGAAAAAGATAATCAATAGTCAAAGATGGAGGATATTGGAGACATAGATCATGGATTCTCGACTTGAAAAATGAGAATGCAAGATAATATTTAATCAAGGGTTCTCATTCCTTCCAAACAAGAACACTTTTGACCTGTACAAGAGGTCAAAAGTTAACTTGCACAAGAAGTCACAAGTTAACTTGCATATGAAGCTAAGTGAGAATACTCCCATTTTCAAATTATTGGAGGAGGGAGAATATTCTATCAGGGGTAAGCAAAAAGATATTTTACAAATTAAAACAAAGTTTACTTGTGCAAAAGGGTATGTGTAGGATCATGATGGGCCAAAAAGTGGCAATATGATGGGTATGTGGCTGACGATTTTTTTTTACCAAAAATTGATGAAACAAAAAGGGGTTTTAAAGAAGATTTTTAGCTTTCCACCAATATAAATTATGATTTAATTTGAATTTTAATAAAATGATTATTATTCATATTTTCTATTTGAATTATGATTAAACGATTGATAGTGATTGAAAAATATCTATAGCTTTCAAAAATTATCACATTTTTTAATCAAAACATGTGTCACATTC
>VDFB02193867.1:18554011-18597849 GCA_007258455.2 Sequoia sempervirens
AAGATTTGATAACAAGAAAAAAGGATGAGGAGGTCAAGGAAAAAGGGGTAGGGAAGATCTTTTGGAAGCCGAAATGAGGATGAAAGGAGAAATGAAGTGGGTACCAGTCGAAGCCATAAGAATGATAACTTCTACTACCCTCGTGATCAAAACAGTGGTGATCAAAGAGGTAGAGGATGAGGAAGATCTGGGCCAGGACTTGAAACAGGTGGTTTCAGAGGAACTTGTTTCCATTGTGGTGAAGAAGGGCATCGAGCCTATGAATGTCCACAACATCAAGGAAGGACAGAAGGTCGTGGAAGGGTTGCACATGCAGATGAGGAGGCTCAATCCGAGCATTCAGATAATGCGGAAAGGGGAGAAGCCCTAGTGGTTAGAAGAGCCCTAGTGATTGAAGAGAAGGAGCCAGAACAGAGGAAGAATTTGTTCCACACAAGGTGTAAGTGTGAAGACAAATTTTGTGATGTCATTATTGATAGTGGGAGTATTGATAATCTAGTATCAGAAGAGATGGTTACGACGTTGAAGCTGAAAAGGGAAAGGCATCCACATCCATATCGGATTGCCTGGTTGTAGAAAGAGTACAAGGTTTTGGTCAATGAGTAGTGCCTGGTGAAGTTCAAGATCAGAAGCTATCATGATGAGGTACTCTGTGATATCATCCCCATGGATGCATGTCACATGTTGCTTGGGAGGCCATGGCAATTTGATAGGTGTGATGTACATGATGGCCATGCAAACACTTATTCCTTGATGAAAGATGAAGTCTGCCATAAGTTGAAACCTTTGAAGAAGGATGAAGAAAAGGTATGCAGTAGTGCTAGAATTTGTTTTGTCGATGGAAGGAAATTTTTAGAAGGCATGAAACATGAGCGTATGTGTTATGCATTGATTCCTAGAATGGAAAAGGAAGATAGTGAGAAAGTTCCAATAGAACTTTCTGGACTATTGGATGAGTTTCAGGAGATTATTTCTGATAACGTACTTGAAGGTTTACCACCAATGAGGAAGATTAGTCATCAGACTGACTTGATCCCTGGAGCCAGTTTTCCAAATAAGGCAGCTCATAGAATGACTCCTGCAAAAAATGAGGAGTTGAACAGACAAGTTCAGGAGTTGTTAAGAAAGGGTTTGATTCAAGAGAGTCTGATCCCATGTGCAGTACCTGCAACACGAGCACCAAAGAAGGATGGGGAGTGGAGGATGTGTACAGACTCCCAAGCCATAAATAAGATAACAATCAAATATAAATTTCCCCTACCAAGGATGGATGACCTGATGGACTATTTGAGTGGAGCACAGTACTTCACAAAAATTGATCTGAAGAGTGGATATCACTAGATACAGATTCAAGAGGGTGATGAATGGAAGACTTCCTTCAAGACCAAGGAGGGCCTGCACGAGTGGTTAGTCATGCCTTTTGGGCTAACCAATGCACCGAGCACATTCATATGGCTCATGAATGAGGTACTAAAAGAGTTTCTGGGAAGTTTTTTCATTGTGTACTTAGATGATATTTTGATTTTCAGTAAGAACTTGGACAATCATTTAATGCATATTCTTAGGGTTTTTGACAAGTTGAGAGAGGAGAAACTATTGATAAATTTGAAGAAGTGTAGTTTTGTTAAAAGGGAGCTAGTGTACTTGGGGTTTGTTGTCTTAGTAGAGGGTTTGAAGATGGACCCAGAGAAGGTGAAGGCTATTCTAGAATGGCCTACCCCAAGAACTACTACTGAGGTGAGATATTTTCATGGTTTGGCCAGTTTTTATAGAAAGTTCATTAAGCCCATTGCCTATTTTAGTGAAAAGTTAAATGATGCAAAGAGAAAGAACTCTGTGTATGATCAGGAATTTTATGCAATAGTTCAAGCATTAAAGAAATGGAGACATTATTTATTACCGAAGGAAATTTTTTTGTTTACTAATCATCAAGCATTGCAGTATCTAAGTAGTCAGGGAAAATTAAATCAGAGGCATATGAAATGGTTAGAATTTTTGCAGAGTTATACTTTTGTTTTAAAGCATAGGAGTGGAAAGTCGAATAGGGTAGTAGATGCCTTAAGTAGGAGGCAAACATTGTTGATAGAGATGAAAATTAAAGTGGTTGGGTTCAATGAACTCAAGACATTGTATCCTGAAGATCCTGATTTTGCAGAGGCTTGGAAAGCTTGCAAGGAGCCTGTTACAGTTGATAGGACGAAGTGGTTGGATTTCATAATCCAGGATGGCATGTTGTTTATGGGAAGCCAATTGTGTATTCTAAGGAGTTCCATGAGGGAGAACCTGATAAAGGAGAAGCACAATCGAGGAATGGCAGGACATTTTGGTTGGGATAAGACCATTGCCATTATCAGTGAGCATTATTATTGGCCTCAGTTATCACAGGATGTGAAGAAGTTTGTGCAAAGTTGCAGGATATGTCAAATGGCTAAAGGAGTGAGCCAGAATATTGGGTTGTATCAGTGCTTACCTGTACCAGAGAGGCCATGGGAGGATATAAGTATGGACTTTATTCTTTGTTTTCCAAGGAAACAGAGAGGGAATGATTCAATATTTATGGTAGTTGATAGGTTTTCGAAGATGGCACATTTCATCCCATGCCAGAAGACCCATGATGCAGTCCACATTGCTGACTTCTTCTTCAAAGAGGTGGCGAGGCTACATGGTATGCCAAAGAGTATAGTCTCAGATCATGACACAAAATTTTTTGGATACTTTTGGAGGACCTTGTGGAAGAAGTTGAAAACAAAGTTAAAGTTCAGTTCTGCACACCATCCACAAACTGATGGGAAAACTGAGGTTGTGAATAGAAGTTTGGGTAACCTACTAAGATGCTTGGTAGGAGATAAACCCAAGGGATGGGACTTGATCTTAAGCAAGGTAGAATTTTCTTACAATAATTCTGTCAACAGAAGTACTGGTAGATCACCATTCCAGATTGTGTATGGAGGCAGTCCCAGGACCACTCTAGAATTGAGGAAGATAGACCAAGAGAAGAAGACAAGTGTCGAAGCCCATGAGAAGGTAAGAGAACATATTAAGAAGATGAATATGCAGTCTAAGGCTAAGGCAGATCAGAAGAGGAGGTATAAGGAGTTTTAGATTGGTGATGAAGTGATGGTCCACTTGAGGAAAGAAAGGTTTCCAGTGGGAACCTATAACAAATTGAAGATGAAGAATTTCGGTCCGTGTAAAATTGTGAAGAGACATGAATCAGGGAATGCATATGAGGTAGAGTTTCCGGATGGATTCAAAATTTCCCCTGTGTTCAATATTTCAGATTTGACAGAGTATCATGAAGGTGGCACAAAGGCAGTACCAACAATAGAATAGTGTGGCATTCCAACACCTACTTCAGAGAAGGAGGAGATTGAAGAAATCCTAGATAGTCGTGTGGGAAGGAGTACTAGAAATAGGCAGTATGAAGAATATTTGGTGAAGTGGAAAGGAAGGCTTGTGGAAGATTCATCCTGGCTATCTAAGGCAGAGGTTGACCGTTTGGGTTTTCCTCAACCATCTGAGACGTGATGGGGTCACTTCTCAAATTACCCTAGGTGTCTGATGCAAGAGCATCTAGTGGTGTGAGGGAAATCTTGCATCACCCAAAAAGATGCTTTCCATTTATGTTCCTATTGTTTTCTTTTTGTAGATGCTTTTGCATTTCTGGATACCCTTTTCATCGAATAAGAGTTTCCAACTTTTAGAACTACTTTTCTGCTTTTTCTGCTCAACTGCTATTTTTAGCAGGTGTGAATTTTAACACGTGGGAAGACAAAAATTTATGGGAAGGTTCATGATGGAAAAATAATCACTTTGGCAAAAGAATCAGGTCAAGATCATTCACGGTTTGAAATTTATTCAAGTTCCAGTTTCTACTTTTTGCCCTGAAAAACCTTTTGAGTCCAGTTTGAGGAACTAAACAGTCTCGTACAGGCCCAAAAATCATTAAAATTGGAAAATCCAGTTTACAGCACATTCTTTGCTCCGAAACCTTTTCGACAGTGCAAACAGTTTGAAAAACGGAGTCCCAGATCAAAAGTTATGGCTTCCGGAAGTTGGCCAATTTTTGGAAAATTGCCAATTTTTGAATTAGGACTTATTTTTTGAATTTCAAATTGTACTTTTGGTGCCAAACTGCCAAAAATATTATCTCAAGTGTTTTTTTTGGCTCCAAATGGAAAATGGGTCTATTTATGGGCTAGTTTCTGATTTTTGAGTAACTATTTGGGGAAAAGAGTTTGCATGCTGCGAAAGGGGAATCTGGGTAATTTTCTATAAGTTTGTAATTTGCATGTAATATAGAGCTCAAGGATTTGAGATCCTCTGCATGTAAGAGTTCCATATTTTTGAATAAAATATTATTCTATATTTTGTGAGTGTTATTTTGTGTCTCGGGTTTGCTCCCTCGTCACTTTTGTAATGTCTATTTTTAGAAAGAGAAAGATCATTGGACTTTAGGTGTAGGAAATATTTTAAATGTGAAAGCCTCTTTTCCAATGGAACCCATGTTAGAATTTATGCTTCTATTCTTGATAGCATCTTTTGATGAATAACACCTTCAAAATCTTCCTAAGACAATACATGAAGGTGCCTTAGCAATTCACCTCCTCACATGTGACTTACACCACTAAGAAGGCCACTTGGCCGAAATACATCCCCTTTGCAGCATCTGAATTGCTGCAAAGTCATGCACTATGAAATACAAACTACATGGCTACTTCAATTTCATCTTCATATGCAACAAGAGATAGTGCTAGCCTTGTGTTTCCATTGCTCACTAATTTGGTCGGTGATTGTTGATTTGTTAAGGAAATGGTATGGTATTGGATTTTTTTTTTAAGGGATAGTCATTACTCTTGTATGTAGATGACCTCTTGGAAGTGGTACCTTTCTTGTCTATTCCATATCCACTACTACATTACACAAATTCCCTCCTCCACCAACCTCCAATGCAGCTATTGTTGTGGTATCTTAAAATTTTATAATTTGTGCAACAAAACCTTTGACTTAAATTGACCTATCAAAATTATTTGTAAGACCATTATAGGTAAATTGAACATTTCCTACTCGAGCCTCAAGGAGCGTGATATCATCCTTAAACTTGGGAACTAAATCAGATTCTTAGAAACACTCATTTTCTAATGTCTCCATGTTCCCTTGTTCGTGAGAAAAACTTTCCATTGCTATGTTTGTTTTATCAAATTCCTATCTTTTAGATCGTAGCTCTCTCCAAACAATGTTAAGCTCCTCTTCTTTTGACCATGACAACTTGTTCTTGTGTTTTAATTCCTTTTCAAATTGGTTAATTTTAGTCTTCGGTTGTTTTACTCCACTTTCAACACTTCCAACTATTGATTTTCCATCTACAAATTGATCATCGGTATGTTTTTCCTTGTCACCTCTACTCTTACCTCTTAACATGCCCTGCTATTAATTTTCATGATCTTATAACTTCTTTTTCATATAGTTTGCTTCAATCTTTAGATAAGTTTCTCCCTCATCAGCCCTTAAGACAATAACATCCCTTTTCTTGGATAGAGTTTTGAATTTCTTTAATACTTTAAGGTGACTTTGCAATTGCTTTTAGGTAAGTTTTTTTAGTGTATTTATCATTAGAGTATGCAAATGTTTCTTTTGGAAAGATCCTCATTGAATTTGTATGCCTTTTTAGACAAGACTTTTATGCCTCCACCCAACTGATTCTCTCTTTTTTCACTTAGATCTAGTTTTTCCTTCCCCTTATCATCCATTTCAAATTGTATTTGTTCCATGGAATTGCTAACTTCAAGAATGCTTGGCTTCATTTTTTCATATCCACTTATAGCATCATCTCTCTCTTTCATTTTTTGCACAAATTCATATGCAATACAAAAACCTTTTGAGTTAATCCACATCTACATTGCCATTTTCCCCTTGCACTACTGCACATCCTCCTTCTTCCACTTCTCATGAGTAGGAACAACTTCTTCAGTCTATACATTATCTATCTCATTCACTTTGGTTTGCTTCTTCCCATGTGTTTTTAGAGAATATTCCTTTTCATTACATACTTTCTAGTATGTCCTCTAATTTTTTATTACTAGAATGTCACATAATTCTTAGATGTCACGGTGTTCTTGGGATTTTCTCAAAAAAATTGCAAGAAAAGGGATAGAGTTTTGAATTTTTTGAATACTTTTATATACCTTTGTAGCTACTTTTTTCCCAACTTTGAGAGTGTTTTTATGATTATATAATTCATATCTTTCTTTTAACAAGTTATTTGCAACAAGTGTATTTATGAATACATAATTCATATGTTTCTTTTAACAAGATATTCCCAACAAGTGTATTTATGATTATATAATTCATATTTTTCAAATAATAATTTCATGTCTCCACTCATCTGATTTTGTTTTTTTCTACACTTAGATCTTATTTTATAACAATGAGTGGGTTACAATTTTTATAACACCCAGTGTTTTCCAATCTTTAGTTTTAGAAAATAATATTCATGTAACTAAGACCTTTTGTTTTCATAAATACACTGCAATATTTATTTGTTTTCTCAAGTAGTGGATGAATCAGTAGTTGCAAGTAAAAACCAATAATACAAAATACATTTTGAAGTTGTTATATTTCATTGAACAATAGTTATTTCAAAATAGTAATATAAAATAAAATTCAAAGCTTCCATATTTCATTTAACATTAGTCTTTGTGGATCATAATCATATTTAGTATTTGCATTTGTGGCCTGATCCGAACAATAGGGGAATCCTAAGAAAATATTTTGAATAACATTTTTATCTCTTATTGGCATTGGAATAGGGTTGTCTATTAGTATGCAAAGGGAATGAAACATCTCCCCAATATCTTCTTTGGCATGTGGCTCCACTACATGACCATGAAATTGCATTGCTTGGTCAAAGAAACTAGGACCATCATGTTGTAGGCTGCTACTAAAATATTCTCTTACAAACCTCATATACAAGGATGATTGAAGCATGGAATGTGAAAATATTGCACCAATGGGGTAAACACCCTCACCAACATCATATCTTTCCAATGCTTCATCTAGTTGTGTTATATTTACCACCAAATTCCACACATACTTCACACACAAAATCTAGAGCATATTTTGGCTTGTGAGTAGGTCCATGGAGTTTGAGAGGAACCCACATGCTACGTTAGCCTCAGGATAGGGGAGTGCAGTTTCCATGGGAATAAAAAATCTATCGATCTTGCAAATCACATTCTCCATAGTCTCAAAATTGAATTTGAAAGTAGAATGCAACCTCTCTATCATGAATGAACTTCCATTTATTTCTTGAGAGTCATTGGGAAGATGGAAAATGCGAATCCTTGAGTTCAAAATATTCAGTTGTATTGTCAAAAAAAAGGAAAAAACATCAATAACAAATATTGTTGCAGACATGTAGGATTTTTTTTTCTTACTTGCAACTACTGCTTCATCTACCACTTGAGAAAATAAATAAATATCGCACTAGATTTATGAAAATAAAAGGTCTTAGATACATGCATATTGTTTTCTAAAACTACAGATTGGAAAAAACTAGGTGTTATAAAAACTGCAACTCACTCACTATTGTAAAACCAAATCTAAATGTAGAAAAAGAAAATCAATTGGGTGGATATATTATTACAGTGTAAAAAATAGAAAGCGTTCATTGTATCAAGACATTTCACTGTCATACAAATTATTTGTGTTTGTGCATTTATCAAACATCCAAAGATATGATTGAAGACCATACTTGATTAGAATGTATATATGCTTGGAGGTGTGTTTAATCTTCTATATTGGGATGGGGTATTCATTATCTAAATCTTAATCAAGGAAGAAAAACCATGAACCTACCTAAAACCATGGATCAAGATGAGCCTAACATATCCTCCATCTTCCATCTCATGCCTCAACATATTTTTGAATTTCTTCTTGCCAACTACTTTGACAATCATGTAAAATCCATGATCATGTGTCCCGTAAGTAGATTCCTAAAGATCCTAAACACCATCCAAGTCACCATTGAAACTTATATCCAACTCATTTCACCCTCCATGTCATCCTTTTCCTTCATTGATAAGGGAAACCAAAATGTATTCAGCATTCAACCAACACCCATCAATCCTATTTCACCAAAGGAATACAGTACTTGTTGTAAAATCCTATTTCACAAAATTCTAGTCTTAGTCTTCTAGTTCCACCCATTTTCACCTCATCCATCCCATGTTTAAATTCAGCTCATCCATTTCATTTTTTTTCCATGTTCATAGCACCTATATATAAAATCAATCATCTCACTCACTTGACCTCATTAATGGAAAACATGACATCATAGATCCCTCTTTATGTGAAGATCAAAGTACCCCCTCTCATGATCCTAGTCCATCTCATGATTCCATTCCATTTCATGATCCAAGTCTCTCAACTCCATACCATAATCCTAGTCCATAAATTCATTCAATAAAGCTTTCCATCCATTCAATAAATTCAATACCCCCAAGGTATAAGCATTTCCCTCACACCACATGATAATCCTAATCTTTCACAAGATCCCATTCATGAACCACAAAAATAGAAGCTTGGTTCATCCACCTTCATAAAATCTACTTTTCTCCTACAATACCACACACCTTGATGATAAAGGCTTACTTGAACACTCTAATATTAAAACACATCTAAATTCTTGTGGCCTTGGATACATACCTCCTTCTCAAGATGTTGGTAGCTCTTTCAAACACAAAATACCTCCCTTTAGATCAATATGTCCACCTCCTTCATCATCTTCACCATCTAACGTTGGACCCTATCCATCAACCCTTCCATCCATCTTGGGCCCATATGCTCCTAATGTGTATCCTTATGTGTCCTTTCAAGAACAAAAAAGGCACATACCCTTGAATTCCTTCCAACACCTTCCACTTCAATATCCTCTTCCTTCATATAATTCCTCTATGACCTATCCAAGCAATTGGGATACCAAACAAGAAATGCATAAATTGAAGAATCCACAAAAACCTAAATATCATCATGTCTCACTAAAAAAAATGCCAAAATAATGGAAAATATGCTCCAAAATCAAAAGAAAAACATTTCCAAAAAAATGCAAGGTGCCAATTAAGAAAAAAAATTAAAAGGTTATAAATAAAAATAAAAAGTGAAAACAATATGTCTTCCAAAGAAAGTAAAAGAATCCATGCATTCAAATAAAAAATCTAAATTGGTATCCCAACTTGCTAATTCAAAAGAATCCATTATTCCACCATCATCCATTCCACAATCTAAGTATATTCCATCTCATAAGTCAATCATAATTCTTTCCTCATCCTCCAAATCCATTTTGTGCCCTTATATTCTCAAGTTTATTATCCCAACCCACTCTCAATCTTTCAACTTTCAACACCCTTCAAGGTATTTGGGTATGTACAGGATCATGATGGGCCAAAAAGTGGCAATATGATGGGTATGTGGCTGATGACTTTCTTTTTACCCAAAATTGATGAAACGAAAAGGGTTTTTAAAGGAGATTCTCAGCTTTTCACCAATATAAATTATGCTTTACTTTGAATTTAATAAGTAATTATTATTCATTTTCTATTTGAATTATGATTAAAGTCCTGATTGATAGGTGATTGAAAAACATCTATAGCTTTCAAAGCGGTATCACATTTTTGAATCCAAAACATCGTCACATTCTATGCTTCACATAATATAGGATTAAAAAAATAAAAAATGAATTTCATGAAGTTTTGACCAAGTTAAGGTGGTCAAACATACTTTTTATATTTTTAAAATTTGTAATAAGAAATTCATAATTAATTATTTACTTGGAAAAAATTACAAAAAAATATGTATCACATCAGGACATGAGTCCTCTACTTATATGTAAAATCTTATAAAAAAATATTATCATTTTATTGTGGCTAGGGTGGTAAGACAGACACCTACTTCTTATTTTTTCCCTGAAATTTAAGTACTACTACATTGAAATTTTCAAATTTTCACCAAATAGATTTATTTTTTTAAACAAACCTAGTAGTTTAGCAACTACATTCAATTTGCTACAGATTCTATTCTTACATATTTTTGAAATAATAATGATACCTTATTCAAATTTTTATTTCAAGTTTCCAAACTTTGATTTTTCTGAATTTTTTGCCACTTAAGGGCCTATTTTTTCCATGAGGATCCTACACATATCCATGTGTCAATGTTGTTCTTCTTCACATTCCATAGTAACAAATCCATTCCATACTTCCATCCAACCTTCATCCCTCATTCCATACCTTTAATCCAATCCTTTGCATGAATCCTTAACCCCCTTCTGCCTACCCATATCCATTCCATTATCTAAGTTACCAATTTTCCTACCAACATGTTTAAGTGGGAGCATGTTAGACATGGTCTATAAGAAACATTTAGTCAATGGGGTACTATCTTCTACAAAGAGAAACTTGATTCCTCCATTCATATCCATACACCTTCATCAATTTCCATTTGTATCTAGTAGCTTTCACATCCATCCATGTACCCTTGCTTGTGCACTTGGGGGTAAGACTTTTCCATTTGTATGATACATTATTGATTATCCTATTTTCACTTAGCCATCATATTCCTTCATTTATATTCCATATTCTATCCACTTTATCCATCCACCTTCCTTTGATCTTGCATAAAGTATTAGGGAAAAATAACAAGAACAAGTATCTAATACATGATTTATACCATGTGTTTTTTCCATCCTCCATATCATGTTTCCTTTGACATCCATTTATCTTCCATATCCATGTCATGTCATTATAACTTGTCATACCTCTTAGCATCGGGCATGATATTACTTTGACATGCCATCTTTGGAGTCCTCCATAGGTCCTCTATTTATCATTTGTATAAGATGAAACATTTTTGGTTCCCTTCTCATTGGTTCCCTCCACCCATAACACTCCATATCTTGATCCATCTATCTTCATCCTCTATATAGGTATTATCCTTACATGTCCTATAATTAGCCCATATCATTGATCCATATCCATCCATATCTCATTTTGTTTTCAGCTTGACTAAGGAATAAGATCTTGTTTTTTATTATCATTTGAATTGTTATTTATCATTGCGTTATCATTGTTATGAGCAAAACATTTAAAAAAATCATAAACTCTTTAACATTCCAAAATATTGGGCTTTAGTGAGTCAAAACCTACTCTGTTTTCCATCCTGCAACTATTTTGTGAATTGGTCCTTATCATATGCATTAGCATTTTCACTTTTCATTATCATGATGTTGCATATTTATCATTATCATATTGCATGCATGGAAGCTTGTGCTTTATCTTAAGTCTTGTCTCTTTTTTTCATTAATATCATTATCTCTTTTATATCTTTTATTTTCTTGTCACATTCCAAGGAAACTTGAGGATCTCTAAACCTTGTTGTGTGAGAAGGAGAGTGAGGAATGGGGCATAATTCTTTCTTATTTGTGTGTATCAAGTCATTCTATCTGATGATGATTACAAAAGGCATAACCAATAAGAAAGAAGGATTCATTCCACTCTATGATGAAACAAATGATCACTTCATAGCCTTTCCATTCCATTCATTTCTATATCCAACCTTTCATATAATTTCCTCCCATATTGAATACATTTCATCAGCCATTTATATGCTTTTCTTACATCTAATAAATGTGTTGCATTCCTTTATTCTTTGCATTCACCAAGGTCATTCATATTTCTAAATCTTGCATATCATTTTCTATCTACAACTAAAAAATGATCACTTCATAGCCTTTCCATTCCATTCATTTCCTTATCCAACCTCTCATATCCTTTCCTCCCATATCGAATGCATTTCATAAGCCATTTATATGCTTTGATTGCATCTAATCAATGCACCACATTTCTTTCTTCTTTGCACCCACCTAGGTCATTCATATTTCTAAATCATGCATATCATTATCTATCTACGTCTCAAACATACCTTCATATATCATATATCAAGATTGACACCATATCATATCAAGATCAAGATCAAGGCAATATGAAGGTTATGTAATCAAAGTTTGAGGGTAACAACCATATCAAGAGTCCATGTTCAAGGTTAGTTTGTTTCATTTCATGTATGTATTATCTTCTAGCTCTTAGAAACAATTGAGGTTTAAAATTGGTGTTTACAAATAGATCTAGTGTTAACATGTTCATACATAAGGTTGAAATATGCCTCTTCTTGCTTGAAAAGTGTTACAAAAGTGTTCGTAGTTGTTGTGAATGAAAAAAGTATGAGTTACAATGTTGTTTTCTACTTGTAGCAAGTAAAATATATGGAATCTTGAGCTAAGTTAAAATTCTAGCTTGGGGTTCCTATATCTAATCCCAACCATATTTGAGCATATACAAAGTATTTTTTACTAATTTAGAAGGTTGTAAATCAGACCAACCTCCTTTGCATGCCAAAGAAGCTTCCTTGTTTGACTTAGACTCTTCAACTCCTTGAAATGTGCTCTAGTTGGTGATGAGGCTTCTCAATTTGTGGAATAATTTTAATTTCCCCTATATTCTTGTACATTTCCCTTAGAAAGCTCAAATTTCTCATTGATGTCCCAGTTTATACCAAACTTCCTTGATTGTTCCATAATCCACTCCTACATGCTTTCTAGATGCTCTTAACCAATCATTATTTTTTTAAACTGCTGGAACATGATAATGGAGCATGTTTCCTATCTTTATCTTCCATATGGCATAGATAAATCCTTATATTGATGGTAATTCTTCATTTGTTAGCTATAGGTTGCTACCCTAAACTTCATAGCAGATTTGTTGACTATGATTTGGTCTATAAAACAATCTTAGAAATTCTCATCCCTCGTTCAAGGTTTTAGGGCTGACATATAAGTCATCTCTTCTCACTGTTGAGATACCTTAATTGCCACCAACAGTGACTACCTACCTTTTCCATTAGAAGGTTAGCAATTGTATTCTTGACATGATTAACACCTTCACAACTTATTGGTCATTAACTTTCAAATTGTACCATATTTTGGTATTTCCTTGAACTATCTTCAAATCTGAGGCATGACTACAACCCTTTGTGGAATTCATTAAACATACCACATTCCTTATGTATACTTTAAAATTTTTCATACATATCTATGTTGATAAATTTTTTGTAATTGATGTCAAAGGTAAATGAAGTTTGTAATGAAAAAGGTGTTTGATGCCAACAACATGTAGAGTGAGTTGCTTCATTGTGTTGTTATGGATTGGTTTCAAAGAGGTTATTCATTCATTTGATGTTCTACAACCAAAGTGGTTGTTTATATTCATGTCAAATTCCTTGTTGTTCATTCATTACTTGTTCACATGGTGTTGGTGCAAAAGGCATTGATAGTTGTTGAAAAAGTTTGACAGAGTTGTTTCATGACAAAGTTAGAGGTATTGAAAAAGTACTCATTGCACATTCATCATTCACAATTTATTGTTGATGGCTAATACATTTTTATGTTGTGACTCAAAGGTATTTAGTGGATAGTTTTTTGGCATAAAGATGTGATTGGTGTTTTTTGAGGAGATCTTCATGCTTCTACAAGGATCTAAACCAATGTTAAAAGCATAATATTTTTCATCAAAGGTATATGATCAGAATCAAAGGTTATAGATCAATTACATTTTTTCAAGCCCATTGAGTTTGTTTGAAGTTATTTTGGGTTCTTTCATTGATTACAAGTTTTCTCTAAAACCCTAGATGAGGTTCATTATGTAATGTTTATAACAGGTTTACCTTTTGTTATATTTGGTTGGTGACTTATTGTAACTAGTGGAAAAATACTTTAGTTGTGTCTTGAGGGTTTTAATCTCATTAGCAACTGGCCGTACTCCTTGGCTTAACCGGCTTAGCAAGTTAATAAATTATTTTATATCAGCCCTACTACTTATGTTAGACCATCAATTCACCCCCTCTCTCAGTGGTCCTGTACTCCAACAGTCTACCAAGGCACTTGCAAATGCAACCTTTGATAAAATTTGATTTTATATAATACTTTAATGGATGTTGATGCCCCATTTACTATCATGTCTCTATCTTATGATTGGTCATCCCCATTTCATTTTACCTAAGGTTGTCTATCATATAACAAACCTATCTATATGCTTCATGGCACTATCCTCAAAACCATTGATTTATCTTTGTGCTGTAATATTACTCTCTCCTTCCTTCTTTATACTCTATTATTTCACTCTTGAACATTGGCATACCTATTCATTCATATCATTGTATCATATTAGGCCTTTCCATTGCTTCCTATTTGGGTTTCAACACTTCCCATGACATGTTATCTTTGATAGTTGAATGATTATCCTTGATCATTGTGGTAATCCTTTTGGAATGACTATCCCATGTGTACATTTAATTTTCTCTTTTTTTGTCCTCGAGAATGGTGAATGTCATGTTTATTTTGAGATCCAACCATTATTATTTTGTTATCTCTTAGCTATTCTTTGAAAACCTCACCTAATTCCTTCTCAAACTCTACCCTAGCTTCCTTTGTAGGGACTGCCAACATCATAATTTTATTGCTACTGCTATTATTATAGAAAAATACCTTTACAACAATCATATGACACCATTATCATAGGTTTAACTTTCCACTTTCATACATTGATATTACATAGTCATTCACTCTTTTCATCTCATTGACCATACACCTTTGATGATGAAGAGTGCTTCTCTTAATTTTCCTTAAGGTTGTTACACCATCAAGTATTTCTTTGGGTATGTGCAGGATCATCATGGAAAAAATAGGCCCTGAAGTGGCAAAAAATTCAAAAAAATCAGAGCTAGGCAACTTGATATAAAAAATTGAATAAGCTATCTATATTATTTAAAAAATATGTAAGAATAGAATCTATAGCAAATTGAATATAGTTTCTCAACTACTAGGTTTATTTTTAAAAAAAAAATCTATTTGTTGAAATTTTGAAATTTCAATGCAGTATACTTAAATTTCAGGAAAAATAAGTAGGTGTCTGTCTGACCACCCTAACCACAATAAAATGATAATATTTTTTTATAATATTTTAGATATAAGTAGAGGACTCATGTCCTAATGTGATGCATATTTTTTTGTAATTTTTTTCAAAGCAAATAATGAATTATGAATTTTTGATTACAACTTTTAAAAAATATAAAAACTCGTATGTTTGACCACCTTAACTTGGTCAAAACTTCATGAATTTTTATTTTTTATATCTTATAGTATGTGAAGCATTTAATGTGATGTATGTTTTGGATTCAAAAAATATAATACCGTTTGAAAGCTATAGATTTTTTTCAATCAACCTATCAATCAAGACTTTATTCGTAATTCAAATAGAAAATGAATAATAATTATTTATTAAATTCAAAGCAAAGCATAATTTATATTGGTGGAAAGCTAAAAATATCCTTTAAAAACCTTTTTCATTTCATCAATTTTGGGTTAAAAAAAAGTCGTCAGCCACATACCCTACACATACCCATAATATCGCCACTTTTTGGCCCATCATGATCCTACACATACCCATTTTTGTTATGTTCACCTTGAGGATAATATTTTCCTTGAATTTATTGTCTAATAAACTTCTGTACTCTTGACTTCCATAATGAATTTCATTGATAGGACTACCCTAAGAAGCAAGGCATGTCCTCTTTTCATGATTTTTATCATAAGGGTTGTCATAGATTGTCATAGGTTTCCTTTAATAACTTTTTCCTGTTTGTCTTTATGATGACTATTCATTACATACCACTATCATAGGTCTCCTCTACTTTCTACTACACCATAGGTCTTGGCTGATTCATGCCCCTTCACATATACTATCTTGCTATTATAATCATATCTCTATAACCTATTGAAGGGATCACTAGTTTTTAGTTTTTGTATCTTCATATGCTTGTGCAATAGTCTTAATCTTATTAATATAGGCTTCTCCTTCTTCACTTTTATCCTTCAAAGCTTTAGTAGCTACCCATTATCATGATGAATACTCTATGCTTGAGTGTCATTAAATTGCCTTTTAAGGGGTACTTGATTGAGTTCATGTGATTTTATTTTTGGACTATCATTAATAGGTTTACTATGTTCAATATTTTACTATTATGCTTTCATATATTTTTTCCAAGCATCCATAGCTTGCTCAAAAACACCTATTTTAGTCTTTTATCCATCGCAGCAAGGCATTAATTGTTTGATAAAATGCTTTGGTACACATGTATGAAAAATGTGGTAGCATAGACAAGGCAATTAACTATTTCATAAAATGGCTCAAGGAAATGTGGTTTCATGTTGATAGAATGCCATGATAATCCATATAGCAACAAGACATCCATATGGATTATCATGGCATTCCATCACCACGTGACCACAATTCTTTCAAGAATTTTATCAAATAGTTCACTGCTTTGTCTATGTTGTTGCTCACTATTATGCTTTGATATATTTTTTGCAAGCATGTGTAGCTTGTTTAAAAGAACCTATTTTAGGATTTTAGCCATAGCAGCAAGGCAGTCAATTTTTTGATAAAATACTTTGGTAGACATGTATGAAAAATGTGGTAGCATAGACAAGGTAGTGAACTATTTGATAAAATGCCTCAAAGAAATGTGGTATCATGGTGATGGAATTCCATGACAATCCATATTGTACTGTTTGATAAAATTCATCAAAGAAATGTGGTCTTGTGGTGATGGAATTTCATGACAATCCATATTACAACATTCTGCAATATGGATTGGCATGGGGGTATGTGCAGGATCATCATGGAAAAAACAAGCCCTTAAGTGGCAAAAAAATTAGAAAAATCAAAGTTAGGCAACTTGACATAATTTTTTTAATAAGTTATCTATATTATTAAAAAAATATTTAAGAATAGAATATGTAGCAAATTGAATGTAGTTTCTAAACTACTAGGTTTATTTAAAAAAGAAAACCATTTGGTGAAAATTTGAAATTTCAATGCAGTAGTACTTAAATTTTAGGGAAAAAATAAGAAGCAACTATCTGTCTGACCACCCTAACCATAATAAAATGATAATATTTTTTCATAATATTTTAGAAATAAGTAGAGAACTCATGTCCAAATATGATGGATATATTTTTGTAATTTTTTTCAAGTAAATAATTAATTATGAATTTTTTATTACAAATTTTAAAAAATATAAAAACTTTTATGTCTGACCACCTTAACTTGGTCAAAACTTCATGAAATTCAAATTTTCTTTTTTTAATCCTATAGTATGCAAAGCATAGAATGTGATGCATGTTTCAAACTCAAAAATGTGTGATCGTTTGAAAGTAGATGTTTTCAATTAGCCTATCAATCAAGACTTTAGTTGTAATTCAAATAAAATGAATAATAATTATTTATTAAATTCAAAAGTAATATAATTTATATTGGTGGAAAACTAAGAATCTCCTTTAAAACCCTTTTCATTTCATCAATTTTGGGTAAAAAAAAGTCATCAGTCACATACCCTATAAATACCCATCATATCGCCACTTTTTGTCCCATCATGATCTTGCACATACCCATGGCATTCCATCATCAGAAGACCACATTTCTTTTGGGGAATTTTATCAAACAGTTCACTGCCTTGTCCATGCTACGTGTTTGATAAAATGCCTCAAAGAAATGTGGTCTCGTGGTGATGGAATTCCATGACAATCCATATAGAGGAAGGCTACAATATGGATTGTCATGGCATTCCATCACCACAAGAACACATTTCTTTGAGGCATTTTATCAAATAGTTCACTTCCTTGTCTATGCTACCATATTTTTCATACATGTCTACCAAATAATTATATCAAACAATTCACTGCCTTGTTCCTATGGCTAAAATCCTAAAACAAATTCTTTTGAACAAGCTATGCATGCTTGAAAAAAATATATCAAAGAATAATAGTAAATATGGATTGTCATAGCATTCCAACACCATGGCTAAATAGTAAATATGAATTGTTGAAAAAATATATCAAAGAATAATATTAAATATTGATCATCATGGCATTCCAACACCATGGTATTGGAATGCCATGAGAAGCCATAGACAAGCAATATAAATAGTTACATAGAAATAGTTCATTTCCTAATATATGGCTTATCATGGTATCCCAATCACCATGGTGTTGCAATGCCATGACAATCCATATTTACTATTATGCTTTGATTGCAAACACCCGATGTTTTCCAACAAGCATGTACATGCACAATATGATTGCAAGTTGGAAAACATAGTGTGAGGTGAGTATATGTTTTCCAAAACATAGTGGCAACCCATAGATGAGAAATCATACATAGAAATAGTCCATTGCCTTGTTTATGTATTTTCATGGCATTCCAATCACCATTTTGTTGCAATGCCATGACAATCCATATTTACTATTATGATTTGATAGTGAACACCCAATGTTTTCCAACAAGCATATACATGCACATTATGATTACAAGTTGGAAAAAAAGTGTGAGGTGAGTATATGTGTACCAAAACACAATGGCAACCCATAGATAAGAAATCATACATATAAATAGTTCATTTCCTTGTCTATGGATTTTCATGGCATTCCAATCACCATGGTGTTGGAATGCCATGACAATCCAAATTTACTATTATGATTTGATAGTAAACACACAATATTTTCCAAAAACCATATACATGCATAATATGATTGCAAGTTGGAAAACATAGTGTGAGGTGAGTATATATGTCTTCCAAAACATAGTGGCATGCCATAGATAATAAATCATACATAGAAATAGTTAATTTCATTGTCTACGACTTGTCATGTCATTCCAATCACCATGGTGTTTGAATTCCATGAAATAATAGATTTACTATTATGCTTTGATAGTAAACACATAATGTTTTCCAACAACCATATACATGCACTCTATGATTGCAAGTTGGAAAACACACTGTGAGGTGAGTATATATCTACCAAAACAAAATGGCAAGCCATAGATAAGCAATCATACATACAAAAAATTCATTTTCTTTTCTATGGCTTGTCATGGCATTCTAATCACCATGAGACCACATTTCTTTGAGGAATTTTTCAAACTGTTCACTACCTTGTCTATGTTGTTGCTTACTATTATGCTTACTAATATGCTTTCATAGACAAGGTAGTAGACTGTTTGAAAAAATGCCTCAAACAAATTTGGTCTCTTGGAATGCCATGACAAAAAAATGCAATTGGCAACTGCAATTATTACTCTAGTATGAATGAATTAATATCTTTGAGAATAGTATTTGGTTGTGTAGATGGAGTTCCCTATAGTTGTGGGTATAGTTTAAGAATATATTGTTGATACATCTAGTGAAGATGACAATATATATCTGCAAGACAAATTGCATTGCTTATTAAATAAGGTGTTTCCCATTTTCTAACAAAATTTGGTTAGGGGGTCTCCATCTGCAAATATCACTCTAATTATCATCATATATCTACAATTATAACTCTAACTATCTACAATTATTTTGGAAAAAATTAGTAGGAGATGAGTATATGTCTACCAAAACATAGTGGCAAGCCATAGATAAGCAAACATACATAGAAATAGTTCATTTCCTTTTCTATGGCTTGGCATGGAATTCCGTTGACCATGAGACCACATTTCTTTGAGCCATTTTTTCAAATAGTTCACTGCCTTGTCTATGTTGTTGCTTACAGTTATACTTTCATAGATAAGATAGTGAAATATTTGAAAAAATACCTCAAACAAATGTGGTCTCATGGAATGCCATGACAAACAAATGCAATTGGCAACTAAAATTTTCACTCTAGAATGAAGGAATTAATATATTTGAGAATAGTACTTGGTTGCATAGGTGGGTAAGGTTGACTTTGTAAAAAAACTATATTGTAATTTAAATTTTGTCATCTATCTATCAACATCTACTTATTAGTTATGCAATGTGAAGTAATGCTTTCAGTTTGATAGATGTGCAATGCAATGAAATGGAAAACGCTGGGTGTATGAAACTACAACCCACATCACAAAATACCCAAACCCTTGTGGTTTTTAAGCTTGTACATGTACATGTGTATTACAAATAGAAAGAACACTAATTTCTTGCCATTATCACCAATAATGAATAAACTTGTTGAAAGTGGTGAAACACAGACTTCTAATGGTTCTTGGAAAACAATGGGTGTTTATAAAATGGTGCTTTTCATTATATTCCTAAGGTATAAATAACAAAATCTTTTCAATACATTAATACTCTTTTGTATAATTCTAAGATGCAAAACAATAGGTTTTACAAAAGTTGCAACCCATTTAAATTTTGGAAACAATTTAGAAACAAAAACCCTCATAATGTTTTAAAACCCTTTACAAATATCAACCCAAATGATTAGAAACCCCTAAACTCACTTCAAATGTTTTTTTGGTCTCCCCCTACTCTACAACCATTCACTTTCAACCTACAAAATCAACAATCTGACAACACACAGTGTTAATGGTTATGGCGAAACACCTGGTGTTTATAAAATAGTGCTTATCATTACATTTCTATAGTCTAAATAACAAAATATTTTCAAGAAATTCATACTGATTTGTAAAATTCAAAGTTGCTAAACATTGGGTTTTTAAAAACTCTAAAACCACTTAACATTTGACAACCCTTTACAAAAAAAACTGACATAATGTTCTAAAACCATTTAGAAGCAACATCCTAATCGATTACAAGCACCTCACCTCACTTCTATTAGTTTTTCCTCTCCCATACCTACAAATCCACTCTCCAACCTTTCACTTTCAACTTGTAGAATGAAAGAGCCGACAACAGAGAGCATTAAAGGTTCTTTGAAAACAATGGGTGTTTATAAAATGGTCTACAAATTTTTAGTACATTCATATGGTCTTAATAACAAAATATTTTGAAGAAATTCATACTGTTTTCTAAGATTTCAGTTTGCAAAACACTAAGAAACCTGAAACCCACAACAAGGAGGCACTTATTTACATACCGAAATGCATGAAACCATACATGAAAACATACAAAAAAAAAACTATCTACATACAATTGGTTACAAACCCCTCACCTCAACTCGGTTGGTCATCTCTCTTGCCTGCAATGCCCCCTTGCTCTCCAATGTTTCTTTTTCAAACTGTAGAATGAGAAAACCTAGAACACAGAGTGTTTTCCAAGAATAGCACTTGTTACAATTTAAATTGCTTGTCTTAATCACATCAACACCCTTCCTTCCCACAGTGAACGGATAGCTTCTCACACAAGGCAAAAAACATTGGTGTAATATGAAGCAATGGGACACCTCCTCGCTTTCCTCATCATAACGTTTCCTTTCGTCTGTCGATTCCATCACTTTTATCATCTATTTAGTGGGCCCCACACTATGCCATCTCATCATGTTATGTATGTTTCCATGTATGTTGTGTATTTTTTATGCATTTTTGTGTGTACATAGGTATGTTTTGTCTACACTTTAACCACATCCAAAAGGGACATGGATTTACTAATAGGTTAAGAATCTAATCTTGAAGTGCTAGAAGTGGACTATTTTAAAACTATCATTATAATGTTAGATACCTATGGTAAGGATATTATTATTTCACTATGCATCATAAACTTTTGTTTTCATCACTATCCTATTTTAGGAATTACCGCCATTTCCTTATAAAGTAAATATTGCTAATATCATAACATGCACTAGTATCACATTATATTAAAGATATTTGTCTTGAATGCTTAAACATATCTGAATATATTATTAGCCATATAGATATTATTATTAATCACAATGCCAAACTATTCTTAGCATTTAGAAATTAGAATTACTCCAGTATGAGTTTAATTCAATACCAAAAGTATTTGGCTAAACCTAATGATTTAGCTATTTTAACTCATTACACAACTTTTTCCGCATGGATGGTAAAGAAAAAATGGGATGTAAATGGACCAAAATTTATGTTGATTTGAATTCCATTTTAAAAATAACTTTGGTGCTAGTCCATGGGCTAGCTACCATTGCTAACCTAAATTTTTGACCTTTGTTTCTTTTACGTTGAAAAAAGGCAAGAGCAGAAAATAGGTTTTAATGAAATGGAATATTCTAAGGTGTCCATTTTAAACTTTAGTTCCAATGACCTCAACCTATCATGTATAATGTGTAAGGAAAAGACATGAATAACATGGAAACCCTAATTATATTTCTCCTTACATGGTAGGAAATATACTGAGACAACAACACCTAGGGTTGGCTGCCATTGTGAGTTGGCCTAATGGCGAGAAGGAAAATCTGTCATAGCAGTGTGAGAGCTATGAGAGACCCACACGCAAGGGTAGGTGAAGTGTGACGCTAGAATACATCGCCTAGTTCATTCAGTCATTTTCTGTGGTTTTTCTCCTATTTTGTCACTCATTTTCTCAACGTGAGGATAATGCACACTCTCGCTCGTTCTAAAATGTACGTAAAGGTTTCATGGGCGGCATCACACTGGGTGTACATTTCCATTCTTTTGAGATTATACTCTAGTTTCCACACTGTTGAATGGGTGGTGATTTATTGCTCCTCTTTAACCGTTAACTTACTGCCTGCCTATTATTAATCTTTTTATTTTATTATATATTATTTTAAACTCTTTGCATTATCCCTGTTCACACAGTTCGAATAGTTGAGCAAATACTTAACATGCAGATTAATTATCTCTCTTTTTATGCGATCGATAAAACCCATGTTCTAAACTATTGTAGGCTCTTTGTGTTGAAACAACAACGGCAAGCGGATTTCAAAGGTGTGTGGATACACAAACGGGGAATATGTATATTTACTTTCCTCTATTAGCAACGAAGCAAGAAATGGAATCACATCTACTATTTTCCTTTTTAAATTAAGTTGAGTCTTGATAATAGGTAATGAAAATTCCTATGGAATAAAGAGAAGCTATTACAGAAGAAGACTATTGTTTCTATGTTCATTTACATTACTGTTACTCAGTTTCATAATATTATTTTGTATCCAGGCTACTCTTGTTTTGCCTCTATGATACATATTTTCTAAGTAACTTCGTAATGTAATGGCACGATTAGATAATGGAAGGAATGCTGTTAAATCTATTTTTCTCTTTCTTAAAAACAAACTATCTATAACGGTTCAATGCGGTTATGCCTACACAAATGTATAGAAATTCCTTTACACCCCGTTAACAAGGATATTCTGTCTATGCTTCAAGTGTAAAAAGCTCTAGGTATTGCATTTTATTTGTATCTTTTTTTAATACAATAATGTATGAGGCTTCATAGAAAGTGATATATAACTAGTTTCACACTAATATTGTGTTTTCTATACAACAACCAATATTTAAGGCCTAGTGAGAATAGCAAGTATAAAATTGTCAGTTGGATATGTGTAACTTGAAAGCTAGAATAGAAAAACCACATGTTCCCTCTTTTTTTATTTACAATAATGAATAATTTTTTTAATATAAGCATAAAATGTAAGGGTGAATATCAGAAAAAACTATCCTTTCATTTTTAAAGTAAAAGCACATATTTTCTGTTCCAAAATAAAATACACATTTTCATCCCTTGCACAATAGGACTATATTTCCTCTTTGTAAACAATCATCTATCTACCTATAACTAGATGTCTACTGAAATATTTCTATGGATGCATTTTAGGCATCACAGTAAATAGCGTATATAAGTATAATGACAAAAAAAAGTTGACCTTTATGTATATTATTTTTTTGCTCATTCCTAGCAACATAATATATTATATTTCTTCCATACAATGTTTAAATAGAGCTCATAGTTGGACAGAGTAGACAAAAGAATAATTTTTTTTCCAAAGTATGCTTATAGCCTCATATTAATTGTCATGTGACAACAATAAATAAAACTAAAAGTACTTAAATACTAGTCTAGCACACAAGAATCACTCACACATTAAACTCAACATTATTATGATTGCATTGAAGTCACTCGTACTCTTTACAAAAACCTTTCATGTCTATGAAATCACTCCGAACATAGAAAATTTCTTTAAAGGTAACACTAATATCAGTCAACAAAGAACATAGTTGTTTTCAAGTTGTGGGTTCTTCAACCTGCAAACTACACAATACAAAAATACTTTTTCCATAGGCCACGGGTGCTCACCTTTAGACCAACCTACACCAAGCTAGGAGGCAAAATGGGAACTAAGTACATACAAATCCAAGTCTAAACAATATTAAAATACACATTTTGCACACAAAAAATTTCACACCCGCTCAAGGGGTTTTTCACATAACATAGGATTCATCATGAACCCAAAATGGGGAATGGAGGGTGGACTATGCACTCCATTTTGAGGACTCAAGAAATAAACACCGTAACTAACCATCACGAAGTTTCAATCCTTCCTTCATAAAACATATGGATACTCATATCCCTCTTGTTAACCTCTCCTTTTAAGGAGGAATAACATGTCCCTGTGGAGGTTCCTACTCCAACCATCCCCAACTTGGGATGCTCTACCTAAATTTGGGTGATCCTATCCCATTACAACCCTTTTTTCCAACAAAAACAAACAAAAAATCAAAGCTTAAGGTAAATAATTACAAACACACCATTACATACACATATCAAGTACAAATTGAAACACAAATGAGAAAAAAGTTGTAGTGGTCCTACCTGAATCCAAGATTAGGAAGGATGTGATGATAATAAGCACAAATCCTCCTCCTCCAAAATTTCTCTCCAATTTATCAAGCCAAATCCAAGGGCCCCCAACAAAAATTACAACTCCAAAAACAAAGAATGCAAAAGAGAACCCCCAAAATCCTTGTTCTTAGTTTTCTTATAGAATTTGAGTTTAATGCCCTTTGAATGGGGAAGTGAAACTTGTCACTCCTCTATTCACTCTCCCAAGCGCACTAACCCATGTGTTCTCACACATCTGTGAGAAATTGGGAGCCTCCCAAGCTAACTTGGAGAAGTTTGAATGAAAAGAGACTAGTCGCCATTCCACTTCCCAAAACCTTATTTTCATCAAAGCTCTTTAAGGCCTCAAAAAGAGTGCCCAATCTTGGAATTGACCCAATATTTTGAGCTAGAAATGTACCTAATGCATAGGTTCTTGACCTAGGGACCTTAAACCCATACAAACACTTAGAAAACATAACTTTTCAACCCCCCAAAGTACCTAAAAGGTCAAATCCGAGTTTTTACCACTTGGGTGGACAAATCACCACATAGATAGGATAACATGGCAATAAAATCAATTTACAAGTTACATACACATTTAAATCATGAATAAAATACATTACATAATAGAACTATAGTCTCTCCATATGGACTATAGTTCAGTTTCACTCATTAATTTACTCAAGGTTCCCAAAGGTTACCTCCAAATTCCATTGGAAATGGAAGGTGTACCTACACACTCGATGCACACATTAATCCATCCAATAAATCATATATATAATAATCAAAACAATTGAATGACGATTTCATATACATAATTTTCATAATCTCACATAGCATTGAGATCTCATATTATAAATAAAAAGTCACTAATCACATATCATATCCAAATTTTTTTACATTAATTTTAAAATTCATCAAATTGCAACATGGTTCATTCACATCACATATTTCATTCAGTCATTGTTAAGTTCCAAAATTCAAATTAAACAACTTCAATAACTAGCATAGAATTAGTTTAATCATCATAGTTAGCTAACTAAGCGTGTGGTATAATCATAATCAAATCATCATAAGAACTCAAATGTCTAAATATCTTGTCATTAATGGTATCACTAAGCATAGTCGATAATCAAATATCAAAATAGTTTAAGTATAATATGAATAATAAATGTGGGCCTCACATCCTCCCCCTCTAAGAATGAACTTCCTCTTGGAATTCCTCAAAGAGGTGGGGATATAAAACCCTCAATCATGAGACATCCTCCAAAGTAGCTGCAACCTCATCATAATGATCCCACTAGACCCTAACCTGGTCCAGCTATCAACCTCAAAGGGACAATGTCCATCGAGCCTAAATGAGGATGTGATATAGTTGCAATTGGAGGGCCTTGTCAGGCTATCCAATCATGTAGCCAAAACATAGATCACACACATACAGATGGCCACAACATAGGCCAACAACTCTCTTTTATTCATGAAAACAACATTATAGAATTACATTCAGAAATTTACATCTACGGGGAAATTACCTATTCCACTTCTCTTCACATCTATAGGCTACCTTGCCTCATTCTGGTTGGCTCTGCCTTCTTACCAACCTTCCCTTTGAGCTACCACCTTGCTCTCCTTTTCTATTGCTTGCTATCTCTTTATATTGTATTCCTTCTTCATGTCAACCTAGACGTTCTTCTTCCCTATTGTCATTGTACCACCATGCAGTTACTTCACTATTCGTACCTTCATAAATTCATCCAATAGTTGCTCAATTCTTCTTGACAATTACATGGTTATCTGTATCATCAATTCTCATTCATCTATTCCAGGTATTCATCTCCATCCAATCGTTCATGTTATCCTTGTTATCATTCATAATTTGCAACAAACATGTGAATTACCAATCAATTGTTAATTGCCATATCACCATTTGTCTTTATCAACCCATCGAGCCCCAAAACTATCATCAATTCATATCAATCATCCATCATCTCATCATCCTATCGAAGGAACCTACAAGAATCTTCCACTAATACACCTACTTCTCGTCAATGTTCACCTTACACTTTGTCCATTGTTCCATCGTTAAAACATCTATAGAAGGTTTGACTGATGAAAATCACTCTTGTTGATCCTTCAACTTGTCCATGGCATCACCACGTCATGCATCACAATCCACAACAAGGATGTTGATTACCCAGTCACATCACACCATGTGTCTGCTCATCTTCGTTGTCTCCCATGTCATCATGAATGGTTCCCACTACCGAAATCACACTCCTATCGCCCTATTTTTGGGACTAACTCCATAGTCTTGGTGATATCCTATCATCTCACCAATCATCATTTGTCTACCCATCACTAGGAAAAAGGCTAATGTCTTGCCGATATGACATACTTTCACTGATGAATCCATAACACTTCATTGCCATCGGGCCGATGCTTGGGCATAGAACATGGTCCCGTCAAAAACCAAACCTCACACTGATGAAATCTAAGTTGCCAACCCATTGTTCGATCATTGGAATGGGTGAGAACCTCCTGTTGATAAGCCAAATTTTTGACGAAGAGGGAGCAATGTTGGCCAAAGGGGAGGTGGAGCACGATGCTCCTGCATTAGACTCCCAAGGTGAATAAGAATCATGTCCTCCTACACATGGCTTCCATAATGCCATCCTTCAATATTGATTTCTTTTTCCTCGCCTTCCAATTGTTTAATCTCCTCAACTTTTCTCTGTCATACTTGCACTGTTTCATTTGTTGAATTCTCTTTTTCTGTATAAACTTTATCATTCGAATCTCCTTGTAAACTCCAGATCCCCACCATTCTTCCTCACAGTCTTCCACCTTTGTGGGAATTGACCCACTACAATCCTTCCTCCTCTGTGAACATTCCTTCAATTGTTCATCCTTCTCTGTCTTATTCTTTTGCACAAGGATTTCTATGAACCTTACTACCGCTAAGCTTTCTCCACCATCATCCACCTTCATCAACAAGTCCTCTAGGGGAAAATTTATTTCTTCTATTACAACTACTTCCTTAACACATTCTACATTCATCAATATGTCCTCCAAAGGACTCTCTTGCAACCTCTTTTCCTTTATCGTTTCACAAAGACATAACTCTACTCCAAACTCCTCTCTTGCTTTTCCTTTCTTATCCTCTTATGTGAGGATTTATTCTTCAATTCCATAGACTTGACATCATACTGCAATGTATCTGTTTCCTACAAACACAACAATAAAAAAGGATTATAAAAATCATGAGCCTTTAAAGACTCGTCATCACCATCTTCTCTTGGTGCAACAGATTTCTTCTGCTTCATCAACTTTTCAACTTTAACATCCAAATAACTTTGTATTATCCTTATCTCTTCTTTCCATAGCCTTTCATCTTTATCTTCCTCAATCCCATCATCAAACTTGGGACCATTTGTGTTTACATCTTCTACATTTGTGTGGACTGCCCCCACACTTTCTTCCTCCCATCCCCCTTCCATCAAAGGGTTGCAAGCCTTTTCATTCTTAGCTGCCAACAATTCATGGATCCTCCTCAATTCCTCTATCAACAAAGTTACATCCTCGTCTTCACCAATCTACTCATCAAATTTAGGATTGTTCAGATCCATCACCACATCTACAACATCACAATCCTCTACTACAACACACTTCACCATCCATTCTTTACCTCACATTGTTGGACAGGCATCCCTTCTCTACTGCTCTCTTCACAGGCTTTGTTTCCTATCTCAAATCATCTTTATGCTCAGGTACCTTATCATGTACCCCTACTACAACTGATTTCCTTTTCCAGAATGGTACTATGTACCCATGATCCACTAATTTACTTTTATCCTTTCTATCCTGTAGGATTTCATTTCTATTCTTACTTACCTATTCAAAATAAAAAAACGTACTCATATTCACCTTGCCTTTTTCTTGTTGGCTTGCCTTCCTTGACATCTTCAAGGTCTTGTTCTCCTTATTTTGCATACCTGCATTCATATTTTCAAACATTCATTAAAAAACCAAGTCATCTCCTCGAGTGCCTCCTCTTTGGACACTTTCTCTTCCTTTCTCATTTCCTCTTCTAGTGCACCTTGCTGCACTTCCTTCGCATCTTTCTTTTTGAGCCCCTCTTAGAGGGCATCCAGTCTTGCTTCTATTTTTCTCAATTATTTAATGAGATTTTTTCTCATCTTTTCCCAGTACTCTTCCTAGAATGGGATTATCACTGATCTCTTCATGACCAATATTTTCCTCCTATCTGAAGACATCTTCAAGAACTCACAAGTCCTTCTACAAATACAAGTCTTCCTTGCAATGAATTCACACTTCATTCTAGGCTTATGTGCCTCCTCTACCCTTTGCAGTCATAGGTCTTTCTTGCAAAAAATTTCTCTAAGATTCAAGCCCTCTATAGTTACAAGTCTCCTCTCACCTGCAACAACCTCTTCTAGAATTCAAATCCTCTATAGTTACAAAATACTCTTCTACAAAAAACTCTCTCTAGGGTTTCTTTCTGAGACAACAAAATAATTCCTCCCATTAACCTTTTCACAAACTCATCTATGATCTCTCACAATGAGATTTAATTTTCACACTTCTTTTCAATTTTCTATACTATACTTCTCACCCTGCAAGTGATCTCCTACTCTTATACCACTTGACAAGGTCAAGATTAGAGGGCCTTGTTAGGCTATCCAATAACGCAACCAAAATATAGATCACACATATAGATGGACACAACACAAGTCAACAACTCTCTTTTATTCATGAAAACAACATTATAGAATTGCATTGATAAATTCACATTTGTAGGGAAATTCCCTATTCCACTTCTCTTCACATCTACAGGCTACCTTCCCTCATTTTGGTTGGCTCTCCCTTCTTAACTACCTAACCTGTGAGCTACCACCTTGCTCTCCTCTATCACTCGCTATCTCTTCATATTGTATTCCTTCTTCATGTCAACCTGGATGTTCTTTTTCCCTATTTTCATTGTATGACCATGCACTTACCTGCTATTCATAGCTTAATCAATTCATCCAATAATCACTTAGTTCTTCTTGACAATTATGTAAAAAAATATTTTGGCACTCGAATGTCTTTCTAGCCCTTCTAAAGTTTTTCACCTAAAATGGGAAAGATGGGCACAAATGCAATGTAAAAATTCAAGAATTAATGTGATGTGGATACAATGTGCCTAAAAGAGATAAAAAAATGCAAAGAACTAATAAAATGGATTGATTATGCATGCAAAACTAAGAAATGCAAAGTGTTTGAAAACACATTGTTGTATGCAAATATGAACTAAAAGTATAGACAAAAAAGAACAAAACTTAATGAAACTAAATTAGGTGCACTTGGATCTTGAAATTTGTTGTTGAAAGGTTCTGGAATACTATAGAGATCAATGATGAAGCCCACTGGGATTCATTCTCCACAAATGGCGAATCGATCTTGTTTCTGGTAAAATCTATCAGAACAGGTTCCCAGATGTCAAGAACACAAAACTTCAGAAATTTTTTTTTCCATCCTAGCAGTGACTCATTCACCATAGATGGTGAATCAGTCCACCTACAGATTTTAGAAAAGTGAAGGGTCAACTATGTGGGCCTGGTCTGCACTTTTCTGCTTGACAACTTACTGGATCCAAATCTAGGAAATTTGATGGGAAAATGGTCTCCAAGCTTCAAATAGGGTTATGTTGACTTTGATGACTTTGATGGCTTTACAACACCTTTTTGATTCCTTTCTCCTTGAAAAATATTCCTACAAGACTTGCAAACACACATGGAAAGAGGGAAAAAGGGTTAAGGGTTAGAGTATAGGGGTTTTCCTTGGTCAAACCCCAATTTGGTAATTAAACCCTTGATAATGAAATGAAATAAATAGGAGATGATGAAAAAACAATATGAAATGTCATAAACTCACCAAATCCTTGATATTGAAGTCTGAAGATATGCTAGCCCAAGATGCTTGAATGCTTGATTGAATGATAGAATGCTTAAATGCTATGATGAATGGATGAATGAATGGATGAATGGGATTGAATTGGGGGTTAAAATTAATGGAAAATCACATATTTATACACAATTATGCCCTATTTTCCTTAAAATACAACATCGTAGGCCAACCTTAGGTCTTTAGGAATAAAAACCTACCAGTAATTTGAATTTATTTTTTATTTTTGTGCCAAGAGGAACTCATTTTCCCCTAGTGGCAAATGGGTCCCACTCAAGGCATTTCAATGGGTGTTAGGAATTAAGTTGCCTTAAATGATTTTTGTTAGGTTTACATTCAAAATACACTTAATTAAGACCTGTAAGTGCATAAAGGGGCCAAATAGAGCATAGGAAAGGTGTATTTGTTGATGACAAGTCTAGAAAAGCATGAAAGTTACAAGACTTTACAACAATTTGAAATAAGAATTGGTAAGTGATAAAATGGGGTATGTAGGTGAATTATAATAGGAAGAGTCTAGAAAGGTGTGAAAATGTGTTAGAACACTTCACAACACCTTTACTAGACATCATAAAGTCTTAATGATTCATAAGGATTCAAAACCTAATGTGAATGTGTTCCATGTTGCAACATTAAATCAAGGAAAAATCAAGCCAAATAAGCACAACGAGTAACAAAACAAGAAAAAATAAAAGGGTTACTTTTTTTGTGTCCACAATTAGCCCCCACTTTAGTCAGAGGTTGAATTTGCTCGAAACTCACACTAAAGTATCTAAACACATAATCAAAAGAGGCTTGAATGTACTAATGCTTGGTGAGATGAGACAACCATGATCAAGAGGGATGATCAAGCCTCCAGGATCAATATCCAGTGGAAAACCAAACATAAGCACAAAGGGAACACACATGAAAGTGAGAAGAGAAAGTTGGATCAAGCTTCAATCATTTGTCTAGCTCTTTGTGGATTAGATCTAGGATATTTGTTTAGAAGAAAAATGCATAATCACTCTGGGGCATTAACTCATGGCTATCCACTAGGTGAGAAACATACACTCATAGCTGGTATGTACTCACAAACACATAGGTGGCTATGGGGAAAAGTCATACTAAAGTTATACCTCCTGATAAATGTAATAAGATGCCACAAAGGACAATGTTGTTTTGTGCTTCATGAGACAAGAAAAGCTTCGTATGCTTAGAACTCATGAACAAATTTGATGGAACCACATGCATGCAAGTTGTGTTATGCAAGGTGGCCATGTAAATGAAAAATGCAACATGCAAAAGATGTTCAAAGGAGTCTTGCTTAGTTCATGAAAGGTCTATAACTTAGGGAACATTGTGTCTAATGTCTCCAAGAGAGGACCAATCAGAGGATAGAAAATTCACAACTTAGGGGATGCAGTGTGTTGCATCAGGCCACTAAGAGGAATGTAAATGCTAAGAAAGATCATGCTTATGAAGGAAACTATACCCAATGTTGTCATCAAAGTGACAAAACACATCATATGGAGCAAGAAGGCTGCACTAAGAACCAAAAGGAAGAAAAATGCAAAATGAATCATGCCAATGTATGCCGCCACATTAAGGGAATTGCTATATGCCATTTTGTGAGCAATTACTTTAAAATAGTGAAGGAAAATAATGCAAAAAGAAAAAAGATATGAGAGCCAAATTTGAAAGCCCCTATGCCAAGTCATACATTTCTAAGTAAGGTTGTGTCATGCAAATGAAAAAGGAACAAAAGAAAGAGGGGTTTCCCCCAAAAGGAACACACCAAACACATAAGGGATCTATGGATTTGGGGTCAGTATGTTCATTGTTGCAATGTTTTAATTAAAGAGTTCAAAATTATCATCATTCCCCGAATACACATAGAACTGGAAGAATGATAGAAAGAGGGTGAAAACAAAAGAAAAAGAAAATATATTTTGGGTCAACACGGAAGAGACATGGGATGTCTCAATACTTTGCATCATTCCCAAAAGGAAAACACAAGAAAAATTAAAATGAAAGAGGTGAAAGAAAAGGAAAATCCTTTGGGTCAACATGAAGGAGACATTTCGGTCTGAATTCCTTGCGTCATCCCCAAAAGGAAAACACAAAACAAAAGAAAAAAAGGAAAATCGAAAGACCATTTGGGTTGACATGGAAGAGACATAGGGTGTCTCAACACTTTGCATCATCCCAAAAAGGAAAAAACAAAAAAAAAGTGAAAAGGAAAATAAAGAGACATTTTGGGTCAACATGGAAGCTCGACATAGGGCATCTAACTGCTTTGCATCCTCCCCAAAAGGAAAAAAAAAAAAGTGAAAAGGAAAATAAAAAGACCTTTTGGGTCAACATGGAGGAGACATAGGGCATCTCAACGCTTTGCATCCTCCTAAAAAGGAAAACACAAAAAAATAGAAAAAGGAAAAGTGAAAGCAATTAATGTACGACATAGAATAATAAATGTAAAAATAGAGGAATTGCACAAAGAGAGAGAGAACATCAAATGTCACATCAAGAGGGAACATGATACACACATGCAAAGACAAAATAAAAATTCAAAAGACTAGTAAGGCATATGCAAGTTAGCCGTCAAGCAAGTCATCCGCCTCCCAGTCATGTTCATGATGTGTCGGGGGTGGGAAACTAGCCAGAGGGACAAGTGAAAGTGCCAAACTAGGGGAAGTACCAGGTTCTACACTTGATGCAAGAATTTTTTCATTTAAGCTCATGGAAGAGGAAAATAGTGTATTAAGGTCATTATGCACCTCTTTGTCTATTTTAGTGATCTCATCATCATCATTCAGATTAATCATGATAGGAGGACATATGGTAATGTCCAATGAAGGGTGTATTATGAGTTGTGGTTGTATTGGATCATTTTTTTGTGATTGGGGAGGAGGGTTTTCCTGCATTACTTATGTCAAATGCAGATGTTGGTTTTCATTGTTTTCTTCAATTTGTAATTAGCGAGCAAGGAGACGATGTTGACAATTACACTCCCTAACACCTCAGTTTCTTTTGATTTTATTTTGAAGTTGTGTGGGTGTAAGAGTGGGTTGGTCCACCATAGGATCCTTTTCTTCCCTAAGGGAAGAAATAGAAGGAACCATAGGAGGTGGGTCAATGAATTTCTCTTTTGCTTTATAAACTTGTTTTATGTGAGGGGGAATGATGGGGTTGGTTTCATTATCTCTTGGGCATTTGGATAATGAAGGTGAAGTGTTTATTTTTGGTTGATCTGGAGTTTCTGGTTTAGGTTTAGATTGAAGCATTATCTCATTTAGGATGGGAGTGTCAAAAGTGGATGGGGATATGTGGCGAAGAGACAATTTCATTATTTGTTTGGCTTTGAATTTTTGATAGGCAATGAAACAAAAGTCTTTGTGGGGTGTTATGGGTTCCATGGGCTCAGGCCAAAAGGCTTCTAAGGAGAAGTTTCCTTTAGAAGACAAAGGGTTGAAGCCACTATGGTGAACATTGAATATGTCATCATCATGCAAAAAATTTAGACATTTTTGTATGACTAAAGGGATAGCTTTCATTGAGCAAATCCATGGATGGCCTAGCCACAAACAAAACTGGTCTAAATGCAAGATGATGGAGAATGTTATGGGTTCCATGGGCTCAGGCCAAAAGGATTCTAAGGAGAAGTTTCCTTTAGAAGGAAAAGGGTTAAAGCCACTATGGTGAATAGTGAATATGTCATCATCATGCAAAAAAACTAGACATTTGTGTATGACTAAAGGGATAGCTTTCATTGAGCGAAGCCATGGATGGCCTAGCCACAAACAAAACTGGTCTGACTGCAAGATGATGGAGAATGTTACATCCACTATCTTAGGTCCTATCTGTAATGGAAGGACAATTGATCATATAATAGGGCACACAAAACCATTGGGTATGTGTAGGATCATCATGGAAAAAAATAGGCCCTTAAGTGGTGAAAAATTCAGAAAAATCAGAGTTAAGAAACTTGACTTAAAAAATTGAATAAGCTTTCTATATTATTTCAAAAATATGTAAGAATAGAATTTGTAGAAAATTGAGTCTAGTTTCTAAACTACTAGGTTTATTTTTTTAAAAATCTATTTGATGAAAATTTGAAATTTCAATGCAGTAGTACTTAAATTTCAGGGAAAAAATAAGAAGTAGGTATTTGACTGACCACCCTAACCACAATAAAATGATAATATATTTTATAATAATTTAGATATAAGTAGAGGACTCATGTCTAGATGTGATGCATATTTTTTTGTAATGTTTTTCCAAGTAAATAATTAATTATGATTTTTTTATTACAACTTTTAAAAATATAAAAAATCATATGTCTGACCACCTTGAATTGGTCAAAACTTCATGAAATTCAATTTTTTTTAATCCTATAGTATGTGAAGCATAGAATGTGGTGCATGTTTTGGATTCAAAAAATGTGGTGCTATTTCAAAGCTATAGATTTTTTTTAATTTGCCTATCAATCAGGACTTTAGTCATAATTCAAATAGAAAATGAATAATAATTATTTATTAAATTCAAAGTAAAGAATAATTTATATTGGTTAAAAGATGAGAATATCCTTTAAAAACCCTTTTCATTTCATCAATTTTCGGTTAAAAAAAAGTCATTGGCCACATACCCTACACATACCCATCATATCACCACTTTTTGGCCCATCATGATCCTGCGCATACCCCATTACAATGTGTTTTGATCCATGCTCTCAGATTGTCATAATCATCTTGATAAAGATCATGTAATACCAAAAAATCCTCAGTGATCACATTCTCACCACAAGCAAGATCTATGAGTATCCCATTAGTGGGCTTATCATAAATACAACCGTCTATGTAAAGAGCACCATCGAGAAGATTCATAAGAATATCCTTAGAAGACAAAGTAATATAAAAAGATTTATTAGGTTGGCCCTTATGAGGCATAATGTCTATTGCACCCACTATATCATGTATAAGATTAATAGAAGTGGTATGTGAAATAGGATCAGGATGTTTAATAGTTGTAAGAACATTCATGACATCATTGTTTTGAGTTTCACTAGTGTTGACAAATGACACATTATGTTTGGGCATCGGATTGGTAAAAGTTTACAAATTTTTATTGGCTTTGGCAATAGACGTATTTCCTTTAACATTGACATTGGAAACAGATAGACAGATAGAATCAATGAGGTCTTGCACTGTGTTTAAGATGCTTACACTATTATGTGTCATGCCCAATTTTTCTATGATAATGGCAATAAGTGTTAGGTTGAAAGGTTGGAGGCAAAGGCTTAGTAGGATTGAGTGGTTTAACAGTAGGTACAGTAATCATCTATTGTTGTAATAGTTGGGACATTATGTTATGAAGAGTGTCTGGTAAAGGTGTAAACTGTTAGTTTGGATCTCCATAGCTATAAGGTATCACAACTTTAATAGTTGTTACTTGGTTGTTAATGGGTTGAGGTGATTGTTGAGGAGGGGAGTTGAATTTTAAAAATCCTTTGTTTGGTTTTATAAAGGGTTGTGAATTGTTGGGGTTGACAGGTTCATATTTTTCAGCTTGGCTAGTAGTGGACTTGGCATCATGATAGTTACTAACCAAATTGTGATAGTCACAAAGGGTTGTACATAAATGCATGAAAGAGGTAAGTTTCATCATGGTCAATTTATCAAGGACCTTAACATCGATTTGGGTATAGAGTGACTGGTAGCGTGAGATGAAATCGATTAATTTTTCATCCACATTTTGTTTATATGTCATTAGATCAAACAATGTCTTTCTGGGAGTCGTGCACTTGAAAATTATTTATAAATGCATCAAATAATTCATTGAATAAACAAATTTAATTTTTTGGTAAGGATGAAAACCACTCCAAGGCAGTGTCCTTTAAAGTCCTAGGAAACAATTTAGCCAACATTTTATTGTCAAGGAAAAAATCACTACATAAGGTGGTGTAGGCATTGACATGATTAGTAGGATCAACCTTCCCTCTGTACTTCTCAAATCTAGGTATCTCAATTACTTGTGACATCAGTGTTCTTAATATTTCCAAAGATAATGGGCTACTATGAACATAATATGTGGGTGGGGAATTCTAACTTTGGTTTATGGTGGATATTTGTTGTTGCATAGAGGAGACGGTTCGGAAAAGTTGTGTGATGAGAGGGTTAGTGTAAGTGGTATGAGGTAGAAGGGAAAGTGGTGATGGAGTGTATGTAGTGGTAGGGAAAGTGAATGGAATGCTAATAGATTGTATGGTGGAAGAGGAGAGAACATTTGATGCCACAAAGGAACTAGGAGTGCTAGTAGGAATACTGAAGGAAGGAGTGATATTACTAATAGATTCCATGATTTTTGCAACTTGGGGAGTGGTTTAGGTAGGTATGAATGCTATGGTTGAAGGGGGAGGAACGTGAGGTCCTTCTTGGCTAACCATAGTGTTTGCTAGTTGAGATGTACTTGAGGTGGAAGGAATATGTTTATGGTATATCTCAACAATTTTTTTCATAATGTCTAATCCTTTTTTACATTCAAGTAGATTATGGATGTTGTCTATAATAGGAATTGTGGTAGTTGAAATGTTTTCAAGACACATGTTTTATTGCAAATTTGCTAAGTCCTTATCAAATGTTAATGATCTTGTCTTGCAGAATGTGATCGGTTTGTGTGTCAATGTGCATGCTATTAGAAGGAAAAGCATTGCTAAAGGTGGTGTCCATGCCTAATACACTATTGTCAATACCAGGAGTAGTAGCTCAGAACAAACCAAGGTCCACAACGAGTGTGTTATCGCAGAATGCCATGAGTCATGAACTTCTTCTCACTAAAGTATTGTCAATAAGGCACCAAAAACTCATACAAGGACTACTAAAGGTGGGGTGGATGCAAATGAAATGCAAACTAGGAGCAATAAAATGCTAATAAAAAAATTCTGGAAACTGTAACAAAGATGCAAGAACAGAAAACAAAAATGTTGAAAATGACAAAAATTACAGTGCAAAATATGCAACTGGACTAATTCACCCAGGGTGGCGAATGAGTCCAAGCATGAATTTTTTTGAAATTTTTCAAAAAATTTGAGATGAATTTTATGCTTTTTAGATTTTTTGATGCAGAACTATGATGCATATGTAGAATTTCAATGTTTTTAAATGTTGGAAATGCAAAAATGAAAACTATATGATCTTTTTACTAATACAATTTTCAAAACTATAGGATGCAAAACAATGAAAATCCTAATGCAATGTTGATGCAAACTAGACCTAGAATGAAAATGCACTTGAAATCAGAAATAAAATGCTCTAAAGATAGGCTCATCAAAATGTAAACAAATATTTTTGCACCTGAATATCTTTCTAGCCCTTCTAGGGTTTTTCACCTAAAAGGGGAAAGATGGGCCAAAATGAAATGTAAACATTCAAGAATTAATGCGATGTGGATGCAACTTGCCTAGATGAGATGAAATAAATGCAAAGAACTGATAAAATGGATTGATTATGAATGAAAAACTAAGAAATGAAAAGTGTTTGAAAATAGAGTGTTGTATGCAAACATGAACTAGAAGTATAGACAAACAAGAACAAAATTTAATGAAACTAAATGAGTTACACCTGGAGCTTGAAATTTTTTGTTGAAAGGTTTTGGAATGCTACAGATATTAGTAATGAAGCCCACTGGAACTCATTTTTGATAGCTAAAAAAATAGTCCTGTTTCTAGTAAAATCTATCAGAACAGGTTTCAGGATGCTGGGAACATAGAACTTCAAAAAATGCTTTTTCCAGCCTGGTAGTGGGACTCACTGGGCATAGATGGCGAATCAATCCACCTATAGATTTCTAAAAAAGTCAAGGTTCAACTTTTTGGGTCTTGGTCCGCACTTTTCTACTTGACAGCTTGCCAGATCCAAATCTGGAAAATCTGACGAGAAAATGGTCTCCAAGCTTCAAATAGGGTTATGTTGACTTTGATGACTTTGATTACTTTGCAACACCTTTTTTTGACCTTTCTCCTTCATAAGTCTTCTTGCAAGACCTGCAAACACACATCCAAAGAGGGAAAAAGGGTTAAGGGTTAGAGTATAGGGGTTTTCCTTCGTCAAACCCCAATTTGGTAATTAAACCCTTGATAATGAAATGAAATAAAGAGGAAATGATGAAAAAACAATATGAAAAGTCATAAACTCACCAAATCCTTGATGTTGAAGTATGAAGATATGCTGCTCCAAGATGCTTGAATGCTTCATTGAATGCTAGAATGCTTAAATGCTATGATGAATACATGAATCAATGGATGAATGGGGTTGAATTAGGGGTTAAAATGAATGGAAAATCACTTATTTATACACATTTATGCCCTAATTTCCCAAAAATACAAAATCACAAGCTAACCTTAGGTCTTTAGTAATAAAAAATCAGTAGTAATTTGAATTTATTTTGACTTTTGTGCCAAGAGGGACACATTCCCCCCTAGTGGTGAATGGGTCCCACTCAAGGCATGTGAATGGGTATCGAGAATTGATTTTTCTTAAATGATGTTTGTTGGGTTTACATTAAAAAATACACTTAATTAAGACTTGTAAGTGCATAAAGCGGCCAAATAAAGCATAAGAAAGTTGTATTTGTTGATGACAAGTCTAGAAAATCATGAAATTTTGTTACAACATTATACAACACTTTAAAATAGGACTTGGTAAGAGATAAAAGGGGGTATGTAGGTGAATTGTAATAAAAAAATATAGAAAAGTGTTTATCATCTCATCATCCTATCTGAGGAACCTACAAGCATCTTCTATTGATACACCTACTTCTCGTTGATGTTAACCTTACACCCTATCCATTGTTCCATCATTGAGACATCCATAGAAGGCCTCACTGATGAAAAGAACTCCTACTGATCCTTCAACTTTTCCATGCCATTACCACGTCATGCATCACAATCCACAACAAGGATGTGGATTACCTAATCCCATCACGCCATGTGTCTGCTCATCTTCATTGTCTCCCACATCATCATGGATGTTTCCCACTACCGACATCACACTCATATCACCCTATCATTGGGACTAACTCCATAGTCCTAGTGATATCCTATCATCTCACCAATCATCATTTGTCAACCCATCCCTGGGACATGGAACACGGTCCCACCAAAATCCAAACCTCATTTTGATGATCTCCAAGTCACCACCCATCGTTCCATCATTGGAATGAGTGAGAACCTCCTACTGAGAAGCCAAAATTATGTCGATGAGGGAGAAACATTGGCCAAAGGGGAGGTGGAGCACAATGCTCCTACATCAAGATGGGCTCCAGGGATAGTTGTCCATCTAACTTACCCTGTAAGGCATACCAATCCAAAATATGAGAGTCATCATGTAGATAATGTCATAATACCGATACATGAAACACATTTTGGATACACGATAGGCTAGACGATAAGCTACAAGACCAATCCACTCCAAGATCTCAAATGGACCAACAGACTTAGGTGCAAGCTTAGAGCCCTTTCCATAACATATTGGAATCTTGTGTGGATGCACTCTCAAGAACACATGATCTCCTACTGAGAAACTTCCATCAATCCTCTTAGCATCGACATACTTTTTCTATCAATCATATGCCTCTCAAAGGAACTTCCTAATCAAATCCACTTGTTTCTCCATAGCTTTTACTATCTTTGGACCAATAGCCACTCTATCTTCTATGTGATCCCAACTTAGAGGAGTCTTGCATGGTTTACTATACAAGGCCTGATAAGATGGCATACCTAAGGAATTGTGATGCCCATTATTATAAGCAAACTCAACCAAATACAAGAAATCCTCCCACCATGACTGATGATCCATCACATACTTTTGTAAAATTTCCTCTAACACCTAATTAATTCTCTTTGTCTATCCATCTATCTTGGGATGGTAAGTCAAACTAAAGTTGAGATTGGTGCCCAACACTTGCTATAATGAAATCTAAAATAAAGAGGTGAAAAGTGAATCTCTATCTAAAATGATCCTTCGAGGGACCCCATGTAGTCTTACAATGTCATCAAGGAATACCCTCACAACTGTTGGTGCTATATATGTCATAAATATAGGTGAGAAATGAGACACTTTGGTCAACTTGTCAATAATCACCATGATGGCATCATGAAAACATGAAGACAAAGGGAGACGAACAATAAAATCCATCAAAATGGTGTTCCATTTCCACTCAGGAATATCATGTGGGTAAAATAATCATGCTGGGTGTTGGTGCTTTTCCTTGAATTTCTGACATTTAAGTCATCAATTCATGTACTTGAAAATGTCATGTCACATTCTTGCCCAATGGTATAATTGTTGAAGATCGGTGTGCATCTTCTTCAACCCTAGATGTGCTGCATAAGTTGCCATGTGTGCCTTTGATAAAATAACTATACAAAGAACACCAATTTTAGGTACATAGATACAACCTCTATGTCACAACAACCCATCTAGCTCCAATGTGTACCGTATAAACTTACCCTTAAGGAATCTCTATGACTATAACTCATGATGTACCTCTCTATACCACTCATCCTCTGCTAAGTGTTGAAGGATGCATCCCCTTAAATCTATGCCTAATAATATGGATGACAATTCATGTCTCCTCCTGCTCAATGTATCTAACAACACATTCTCCTTCCCTTTGTTGTAATGCACATCAAATTCATAGTCACAAAGGAACTCCATCTAATTCCTTTTATAGACATTTAGACTTGGTTGCATTAAAATATACCATAGGCTCTAATGGCTTGAATGAAGCTCAAAGTGGTGTCCCAAAAGAAAGCGTTTTCAACATAATAAAGTGTGAATAACTACTGGGTATGTGCAGGATCATGATGGGCCAAAAAGTGGCAATATGTTGGGTATGTGGCTGACAACTTTTATTTTACCTAAAATTGATGAAACGAAAAGGGTTTTTAAAGGAGATTCTCAACTTTCCACCAATATAAATTATGCTTCACTTTGAATTTAATAAGTAATTATTATTCATTTTCTATTTGAATTATGACTAAAGTCCTAATTGATAAGCTAATTGAAAAAATTGCATAGCTTTCAAATGGTATCACATTTTTTGAATCCAAAACATACATAACATTCTATGCTTCACATACTCTAGGATTAAAAAAAAGAAAAATTGAATTCCATTAAGTTTTGACCAAGTTAAGGTGGTCAGACATACGAGTTTTTTATATTTTTTTAAAGTTGTAATAAAAAATTCATAATTAATTATTTACTTGGAAAAAAATTACAAAAAAATATGCATCACATCCAGACATGAGTCCTCTACTTATATCTAAAATCTTATAAAAAATATTATCATTTTATGTGGTCAGGGTGGTCAATAGACACCTACTTCTTATTTTTTCCCTAAAATTTAAGTACTACTACATTGAAATTTCAAATTTTCACCAAATACATTTTTTTTAAAACAAAAAACCTAGTAATTTAGAAATTCCATTCAATTTGCTACAGATTCTATTCTTACATATTTTTGAAATAATATAGATAACTTATTCAAATTTTTACGTTAATTTTCCTAACTATATTTTTTTTGAATTTTTTGTCACTTAAGGGCCTATTTTTTCCATGATAATCCTACACATACCCTACTGTGAACTCTAAGTCATGAGTAGGGTAGTTCAAATAATTAGTTTTGAGTTTTCGCAACTCATACGCAATCACTCTTCCCTCCCACATTAGCGCTACACCTAAACCATCCAATGAGGAATCAATTCATTCCATGAAATTTGTTGATGGATCTGGTACCACTAGGATAGGAGCACTAGTAGGATGCTCCTTGAGGGTTTGAAAGGCCTTCTCACACTATTTTTTCCACTCAAAAATCCTCCCTTTCTGCTGAAGGGAAGTAATAGGGTGTGCAATCCTAGATAATCTCTCAACAAAACATTGATAATAACTTGCTAAGCCCATGAAGCTCTTGACCTTTGTCACTATGGTAGGAATTGGCCACTCTATGATAGCTCTAATCTTCAATGGATCCATGGAGATACCATCACCTAATATAATGTTCTCAAGATAATGAACCTTTGAATGATAGAAGGCACACTTAGACAAGCTTCCATACAACTGATGCTCTCTCAAACATTGTAGCACCTCTCATAGATGCTCCTCATGCTCCTCCTCTGAACATGAATATACGAAAATGTCATCCAAGAACACTATCAAAAATTGATTTAGAAAGGTACAAAATACCCCATTCATGAGACTCATCAACACTATTGGGGAATTCATCAAACCAAATGGTACCACTATAAACTCATAATGAACGTACCTAGTCCTGAATGTTGTCTTAGGTATATCTGCATCTAAAATCCACAACTGATGATATCCAAATTTTAGGTCAATTTTAGAGTACACTCTAGAACCTTGTAGCTGGTTGAATAGATCATTGATCCTTGGAAGAGGGTAACAATTCTTGATTGTCACCTTATTTAACTATCTATAGTCCACACAAAGTTGATAGGATCCATCCTTCTTCTTAATGAAGTTGACAAGAGCCCCCAAAGGTGAGACACTCAAATGAATATGACCATTCTCTAACAAATCCTCCAACTATAATATGAGCTCACTAATCTCATGAGTGTTCATATTGTATGGTTCATGTGAGATTGGCTCAGCTCCTGGTACCAAGTCTATGTGAAAATTGATCTCTCAATGTGGCATGCCTAGCAACTCTAATGAAAATGCATCTGAAAATTATCTAAGGATGGGATGATCATCCAAATATGTCTATGAGTCCCCCTTAGTCCTACCACTGGGGTATGTGTAAGATCATCCTGGAAAAAATAGGGCCTTAAGTGGCAATGAAAATTCAGAAAAACCAGAGTTAGGCAACTTGACATAAAAATTTGAATAAGTTATCTATATTAATTAAAAAATATGTAATAATAGAATCTGTGGAAAATTGAATGTAGTTTCTAAACTACTAAGTTTTTTTTTATTTTTTAAAAGTCTATTTAGTGAAATTATTTAATTTCAATGTAGTTGTACTTAAATTTCAGGGAAAAAATAAGAAGTAGGTGTCTGTCTGACCACCCTAACCACAATAAAATGATAATATTTTTTTATAATATTTTAGATATAAGTAGAGGACTCATGTCCGGATGTGACACTTATTTATTTTGTAATTTTTTTCCATGTAAATAATTAATTATAAATTTT
>VDFB02193867.1:18597949-18647489 GCA_007258455.2 Sequoia sempervirens
TCAAAAATTGTTCAACATCATTGAACTAAGAATTTATCACACATCTACTAAGAAACAAAGGAGTACAAAAAACTAAAACACATTACACTTTGGTTCTCACTAACTTGATGTACTCTTCAACATCTCTCTTCTCTAAAAGCGACCTCTAAATCACTTCAAACACCTTAACTACCTCATTCTTATTCATTTTTCTTGCAAACAAGCATTTTCATTCCAAGAGGATAAGCTTTCATTTTTGCTTTCAAAGAAAAATCTTCCTATGCCACTGTTACACTACACAGGTAAACCAGGTTTTGAATTGTGGACCTATATTAAGCTACCACTCTCAAGTACCAATGTAACAATGATACAAAATAACTTTTGAGACTGCAAGAAGACATTTGATAACTCTTGAGTGTACTAAAAGAATTCTTATGATTTTTGAAGAATGTTGATAACTCTACTTAGTTGTCTTATTTTTTCAATATCATTCAAATTGAACCCTAACATCAATAGAGTTTGTATATCAAGCTACCATAATTCAAGTTTCAATGATGAATATTTATCATGCATGTTTTAAATGACATTCAAGTTTATAATGGTTTTTTTGTTTATATGATGTTATGTGATAATCTAATCATAATTCATGGTTCTAGGCTACGCACACACACACACACACACACACACACACACACACATATATAATTTTTACACATTTTCTCCATTGTTCGGCCCCTACACTACAAGTAAATGGTTGCATAGCATGTGGAATTAGGGGGCAACAGGCCTGAGACCCCTTTAAAGTTTGTTTGAGTGATTTCTTTTCATTTTTTGTGAGTTTTGTGCCAAGTTTCCTCAAAGAAATGTGGTCTCATAGAATTCCATGACAAGCTAATGCAATTGATAGCTGCTCCTAGTTATTAGTTATGTAATGTGAAGTAATTGCATAACCGCTTAGGTTGAATTTTGTAAAAACTATATTGTTATTTAAAAAATTTCATCTATCAGCATCTAGTTGTTACTTATGAAATGTGAAGTAATGCTTTGAGTTTGAAAGATGTGCAATGCAATGTAATCAACAATATGAATATAAACTACATAATATTTAACCATTCTTTTATGCTATTGTACATTGATATTTAACCATTGCTCACTTGATTAAATTTTCAAAGAGTTTAATCATGCACATGAGGAGGAAATTAAATTTTGATTGTCAACTTCATATATATCAAATTATCCAATAATCAAGTGTATGTCCATATACAAAAATGGCATCAAAGCCAACTCAAACAAAGTTTTACAATATGTGGCATATGCCATCTCTGTATCTATTCAAAATTTACATCCCAAAATGTCTATCTCATCCTAAACTACTGGTGGATCATCAAAATGGAGCCTCTTTGAAGCACTTCGTTGGCTCGAAGGTAGTTGCACAAGAAAAAGTCAAACCACAATTGAGATTAGTTATACTATATAATTTAAAATTGAATAATTAACATAAAAATCAATACACATTGAATTATAATTGAACTCTAAAATTGAAATCTTGATTACCTAAAATATACATCTCTTCGAAGGGTCAAGAGTCCTAGAATATACCCCTCTCAAAGAACTAACCAAACCAACTTTTGTAACGTCAATCTATATATGTGAACAGAAACATGGAATTGATCCAAGTTAGCATAGAATTGTTAGTAATAAGAACATATGTACCAAGCACAAAATAAAATAAACACATACCTCTTTAGGCTGATCTTTTTCTATATCTCCTTTAGGTGTTTCAACACCTCCTCCTTCAGGTGTTTGAATACCTACTCCTTCAGGTGTTGTGGCACTTATCAACAATGATGTATAGCTCACAATCGCCTATACATAAAAATGACAAGTACATATGAAACTATGAATCTATGTCAATGTATGCATAATCAATTAAATATCTTATAAATCTTAATTCAATCAAATTTGAGTTCAATTACCTTTCCCTTATCTAACATTGTGCATCCATAGTCTGGAGAGAATTGTACCTCATTCGCACTAGGTGTTTCCTACAAGCACAGAATAAGATAAACATATAAGTTAATATATAATTTCATTAATGACAATTCAAATGAAAAGAAAGTATACAGGAAAAAAATGTAAATGAGTGAGTGCGAAAATACATATTGTGTGCATCTCGAGGCCAAATGAAATGGCCCTAAGGGTGCTATCAGTCACCCGTGTGAGCTCCTCCTCATACATTAATTATTAAATAGACCATGTAAATAAATATTAGTACTTGATACTATCTCTTATTAATATTCATTTTTTAAAAAAATGCAAGTTATAAATTTACACCTTAAATGTTACCTATGTAACTACTCCAATGTCCACCTATCTAGCAGGGGAGGACTCTATAGGGTGTGCTCCACTCCCCTACGTGTCATCTGCTATAATCTCCACATCTTGGATGTCATAATTAAAAGTTTCTAATGGCTGCTCAGGGGGCTGTACAATAGGACCCAAGCATATTTGTTGGAATGTATTACAAATATGTGGACCCGAGGAGGATGACACAACAACACTAGATCCATTTCCAAGATCACCAGACTATGGCTGAGCTACTGAAGAAGCATGGGAAACCAAAAGACCACTCAAAGAGTGAATGGCCTGGATAGTTTGTGTGGTTGCATCCTCTGTAATATCTAGATGTTGTACTGGAGGTGGCAGAGGAAGGGGAGGACGGGGAACATGTGGGCACCTGACTACTCTAGCTGCCCTTGGCCTATCCTAGGGCATACCTCCACCAATGTCCTAGAAGGGTTTAATGTCAAAGTAATTGACATGATGCCCTTACAAAAACTTAGCATATAATTTTTTAATAAAGTAAAAAGGTACATCAAGATTATTGTTGGGTGGTTTATCAAAAACCATACACCAACAATCCCAAAAGTTATCTACTATGCCCCTATGCGTGCACCATTTTATAGAAAGTTTTGGTTTGTTAACATTAACTGGCAAACCAGTGCTGGGGTTAATAAATAAAGAGGCTATTTGGGATTTTTTTATTTGAAGATCTTTCACATAATCATAAGACAATCCACATGTATAATATTGACTCATGGTTTCTTGCCACAAATGAAAGGAATTATGTTGGGTGGAGAGGGTTTCTACATTTGTAATTATTCCTATCAATGTGGTTGACATATGGGATAATCGAGGGATTTTCTTATAAACATCACAAATTCCCCTCAATTGCTCCAATTTTTCATGAACTAAGTCTTCAATTGATGGTTGTGGAGGTGGTGGAGCATTTGGCATTTTTGCATTTTGATTCTTAGCTGGTGGATTTTCATTCTCAACTGGTGGAATTTGTGCATTCTCATTCTTGGCAGCCATAATGCCTGATTAAAGTTAAAAAAAATTAATCTAATTAAAATTAGACAATATAAATGAAAATATTATAAAAATACCCTAGTTTTTAAAAAAATCAAAAAAATACCCTACTTTTTAACAAAAACAATATTAAATTCTCTAATTTTTAATATAAATACATAAGAAACACTATTTTTAAATCAAAATCCATTAAAAACATTCATTTTTTTTATCAAAAGCCATTCTAAACTCAATTGTTTCATAAAAATCCATAAAAAACATTCATTTTTTTTTATCAAAATCCATTCTAAATTCAATTTTTTCATAAACATTCAATCAAAAACCCTATTGTGATAAAAAATCCATAAAAAAAAAAATAAATTATTATCAAAATCCATTCTAAACTCAATTTTTTCATAAAAATTCAATCAAAAACCCTATTTTTAAAAAAATTCCACAAAAAACTATATGAAATTATTCAAATCTGAATCAAAATTGAATCAAATCAAATAAAAAAAAAAACTTACCTTTCCAAATTGGATTTTGGCCAAATTGGATATCCGTTACACGAAGAAGCAATTCACTATGTGCCCGCGGGTTCTTCACTGTGAAATAACTTAAAAAAAATGACTGACTTTTTTTATATATGCTTTTTGTAAATCGGATATCCGATTTGTAAAACTACGTTTGGTGTTTGGTAAGGTGACACTCGAATATGTTTTCACATTTTTCAGTTGATGAAAGACATGTTTTTTTCCTCATTGCCACTTTTTGGCCCACCATGATCCTACACATACCCACTGATGATAATGGAAAACATTTGGAATCACTTTTGTATACACTGCTTAAGTTGCATAATGGATATCATGCAAAGAGATATGGGTCTTTGTACCCCTGTAATCTCCACTATTGTACCATGGTCATCTACATACTCTAATACCTTAGCTTGATGTGCAACTAGCCAATGCATACCCAAGACTACTCCATAGGAGTCTAGTGGAGTGACACAAAGGTCAACTGAGGTAGTCCAATCTCCCAGTCATAATGGAAAATTTCTTATTACTAAATCAACAAACAATTTAGATCATAAAGCTAACTCAACCTCCCACCTATCATCCTACCTAGACACCACTAGCTTGCTAAGCTCCACTATAGATGAGGAAATAAAAGAATTAGATGCTCCAAAATCAAACAAAATAGAAACATGAATATCACCAATCATACTTTGTGTCTCAATGACAATGGCTTGATGCTTAGCTTGGTGGTTCTCGATTGCCTCAAAAACTTAGTGCGACTTTCCCACATCTCCAACTGTCTTCTTAGAACCTTCTACTTGCTATCCTCTAGCTGTAGGCCCCTAAAGGAAATCCCTAGCTAGGTTTCCCACTTCACCACATATATAAAAAGGTCCTCTAGTCCAAACCTGAGCCGACTGTGTCCTGCTAGACTGTTGTCCCCTAGTCCTACTGGAACCACTGAATCCACCATGAAAGACTATTGTGAACATGCTAGGGTGGCACCTTGTGTCTGAAGACACTGATCACGTTAAGGACCCTATGGATTCCATGGCCTAAAGTGGCCTTTGAATCTGATGTTGCTACTATGGTGGTCTAGGTGTCCCAACTGGAGGCCTAGATCCTCCCTTTAAGGGAAGGGGAGGTTGTCAAAAGCTATGTGATTGTGGAGCATGGTTGTGGTTCTGAAACCACTCTTGTGCATTCTGAGATTTCCCCTATATCTCGTCAACTATAAGGGCCTTCTCCACAACAACTTGAAGTTTCTTTACATTGTCCATGTAAATGAGACATGAAGTGCCTAGATTCAGGCCCTTAATAAAATAGTTGACAAGAAGATTCTCATCATGCAGATAATCCACATACTATAGTAGCTCCAAAAAATAGCTTTCATATTGTGCTACTGATAAACCCCTCTGATGTAGGTCATGTAACTCATTGATGCGGTGCTACTTGAAATGCTCAAATAAGTAGCATGCTTGAAACTACTCTAAGAATTTCTTCCAAGTGAGACTACTAAAGATAGGTGGTTTTTGTGCTCATCCTAAAGTGCCACATATATGTTGAACCTTAAAGAAATAGTATTGCAACATGTGCTTTTATATTACTTGCATATGCACACAATCCCATGCACCTCTAAAGGCTAAGAATCCAAGACTCAACCTCTACTCTATTTGTGGATCCCTCAAAATTAGGTGGTTTTAGTCGCAACAACTCATGAATCTAATACCTTAGATCTCGATAGGCTCTACCCTCATCTAATACCTCAAGATGGGGAACTTGTGGTGGATGATTTAGATGGACTAATCCCTGCTCACCATCATCTTAATACTCCTTAGGATTGTGAGGAGGACTAATGCTACACTCTATGTGCTCTAACCTATGTACCTTGGTCAAGTGCTATGTCTACTTCGGTCTAGGGTCTTCCTCTACTACTGGTAGATGAGCATGAATAACCCCAATCAAATACTCTAATACATAGAGGATTCAGTAATTGAGGTTCAATGAAGGCTCATGTTGTGGTACCTCTAGAATGTGCGGGGCTACCGGTGGTGACTTAGCTTACTCTCCACTCACACCACATCTATGTTCGCATCTGTGAACATTCCAGAATCTAGGTAGCATCCTACATGATAATTTCATAATGAAAATCAACATGATAAACACATATGCCCAGAGTTTCTGGTGTTGGAACATAGGCTCTGATACCAAAATGTAATGCCCATATTTTACACTTGGGAAAACAAAAAAAATGCAACATTTTTTTTTGTAATGACATTAATCTTGTTCACTAACATTAATAATAATGTCAACATTAGTATTAATGACTCACATGACAAAGATAATAATAATATATTAATATCCCTCTTAATCTTAATACTATTAATCTACTAATCCATTTTAATTACATCTATATTTAAATATATGGATAAAGAATACGATATAAAATTAATGGCCTCATTTACTCTTGTACATATTAGATTTATGTACTATAAGAAGAAATATCATGGATAAATAAAGGAAGCTCTCTTTCTTTTTTCCTTTATAAGTAAAGCTAATTCTACCCAAGTTAATATTATTTACCCTTCTTTGGAAAGTAGGAAACATTTTTTTAATCATTTTTTTTTTTCAAAATGATTAAAGGAAAATGGACTATTTTTTAAAGAAAGGCTCGCTTGGGAAACATGTAGAATCTCATAAAACCTAATTTTCTTAATTAAGGTCATTCTAAATTATCCATCCCCACTATTTCTTAAATTCCTCACATACACATGGGCCCCTTTAAGAAATAAAAATATAAAAAGAATGAAGAATTTAAAATAGCAAAAAGGAAGTCAAGTTTAATATTTTTAAATTTGCTCATAAAAGGGACATGGCTTTACTAATAGGTTATAAATATAATCTTCAAGTGCTAGAAGTGGACTATTTTAAAACTATCATTATACGACTAGATACCCATGGCGAAGATATTATTATTTCACTAAGCATCATAAAGTTTTATTTTCATCACTATTCCATTTCAGGAATTATCGCTATTTCCTTTTAAAGTAAATATGACAAATATAATAGCATGCACTAGTATCACATTATATTAAAGATGCTTTTCTTCAATTCTTATAACGTATATGATGATATTATTAGCCATATAGATATTATTATTAATCACAATGTCAAACTATTCTTAGTAGATTGAAATTAGAATTACTCTCATATCAATTTAATTCATTACCAAAAGTATTCAGGTAAACATAATGATTTAGTCATTTTAACTCACTACACTCAACTTTTTCTACGTGGATGGTAAAGAAAACATGGGATGTCAACACAACAAAATTTATGTTGATTTGAAGTCCATTTAAAATTTACTTTGGCACCAGTCCATGGGCTAGCTACCATCACTAACTTATACTTTTGACCTTTGTTTCTTTTGCATTAAAAATAGATAGGAGTGGAAAATAAGTTTTAATGAAATGAAATATTCTATGGCGTCTGTTTTAAACTTTAGTTCTGACCACCTCAACATGCCTTGTATAATGTGCAAGGAAAAGACATAAATAACATGGAAACCCTAATTCTATTTCTTTTTACATGGTAGGGCACAAACCAGGATGACAATGCCTAGGGTTGGCTGCCATTATGAGATGGTCTAATGGCAAGAAGGAAAGTCCACGATAATAGTGTGAGAGCTACGAGAGACCCACACCCAAGGGTGGGTGAAGTGCAATGCTACAATCCATCTCTTTGTTCATTCAGTCCTTTTCTATAGTTTCTTTCCTTTTTTCATGCTCATTTCCTTGACGTGAGGATAGCACACACTCCTACTCATTTTGAAATGCAAGTAAAGGTTTCATGGGTAGCATCACACTAGGTGTACATTTCCATTCTATTGAGTTTATACTCCATTTTTTGCACTGTTGAAGGGGTGGTGATTCATTGCTCTTCTTTAGCCATTAACTTATTTCCTACCTATTATTGATCTCTTTATTTTATTATATATATTCTCTTCAACTCTCTACATTATCCTTGTTCACATAGTTTGAATAGACAAGAAAATATTTAACATGCGGATTAATTATCACTCTTTTTATGCAACTGATAAAACACATGTTCTATACTATTGCAGGATCTTTGCATTGAAACAACAATGACAAGTGGGGTTCAGAGGTGTGTGGATACACAAAATTGGAATATGTATATTTAATTTCCTCTATTAGCAATAGAGCAAGAAATGAAATCACATCTACTATTTTATTTTTTAAACTAAGTTGAGTCTTGACAATAGGTAATGAAAATTCCTATGCAATAAAGAGAAAATGTTGTAAAAGAAGACTATTATTTCCATGTTCATTTGCATTACTGTTACTTTGTTTCATAATATTATTTTCTATCCAGGATACTCTATTTTTCCCTTTGTGATATATATTTTCTAAGTAAACTTCCTAATGGAATGACATGATTAGATAATGGAAGGAAAGTTGTTAAATATTTTTTTCCTCTTGTTCTTAAAAAAAACTATCTATAATGGTTCAATGTAGTTATTCCTACACAACAAAAATTCCTTTACACCCTATTAATAGGGATATTCTTGCTATCCTCCAAGCGTACAAACTCTAGGTATTGCATTTTAATTCTATCTCTTTTTTTATACAATTATGTACAAGGCTTCACAGAAAGTGATATATAACTAATTTCACACTAATATTGCATTTTTAATAGAATAACCAATATTTAAGGCCTAGTGAGAATAGCTAGTATAAAATTTTCAATTGGATATGTGTAACCTGAAAACTTGAATAGAAAAACCACATGTTCCCTTTTTTTCTATTTACAATAATGAAGACAATATTTTTAATAGAAGCATAAAACATAAGGGTGAATATCAGAAAAACTCTCCTTTCCTCTTTAAAGTAAAAGTAAATATTTTATTTTCCAAAATAAAATACACATTTACATCCCTTGCACAATAGGAAGATATTTCGTCTCTGTAGACAATCATCTATCTACCTATAACCAACTTTCTACTAAAATATTTCAATGGATACATTTCAAGCATCACTGTAACTAGCTTATATAAGTATAGTGATAAAAAAAATGACATTCATGTATATTATTTTTTTATGATTCCTAACACCATAATTCAATATATTTCTTGCATACAATGTTTAAATAGAGCTATTAGTAGGATAGCGAAGACAAAACAATATAACTTTTGTAAAGTATGGTTACAGCTTCATATTAATTATCATATGACAACATTCAAATAAAACTAAAAGTACTTAAATACTAGTCTTGTACAAAAGAATGAATCACACATTAAAATCAATGGTATTATGACTACATTGAAGTCACTCATGCTCTTTACAACAGTCTTTCGTATCTATGACATAACTCATAACAAGGTATGTGCAGGATCATGATGGGCCAAAAGTGGCAATATGATGGGTATGTGGCTGATGACTATTTTTTTACCCAAAATTGATGAAATGAAAAGGGTTTTTAAAGGAGATTCTCAGCTTTCCACCAATATAAATTATGCTTTACTTTGAATTTAATAAGTAATTATTATTCATTTTTAATTAAAATTACGACTAAAGTCCTGATTGATAGGTTGATTGAAAAAAATCTATAGCTTTCAAATGATATCAAAGTTTTTGAATCCAAAACATGCGTCACATTCTATGCTTCACATACTATAGGATTAGAAAAAGAAAATTTTAATTTCATGAAGTTTTGACCAAGTTAAGGTGGTTAGACATACGATTTTTTATATTTTTTAAAAAGTTGTAGTAAAAAATTCATAATTAATTATTTACTTCGAAAAAAATTACAAACAAATATGCATCACATCGAGGCATGAGTCATCTACTTATATCTAAAATTTTATAAAAAAGTATTATCATTTTATTGTGGTTAGGGTGGTCAGACAGACACCTACTTATTTTTTCCCAAATTTAAGTACCATTGCATTGAAATTTGAAATTTTTTCCAAATAGATTTTTTGTTTTTTTAAACAAACCTAGTAGTTTAGAAACTACATTCAATTTCCTATAGATTCTATTCTTACATATTTTTGAAATGATATAGATAAGTTATTCAAATTTTTACGTCAAGTTGTCTAACTCTGATTTTTCTGAATTTTTTGCCACTTAAGGGCCTATTTTTTCCATGATGATCCTGCACATACCCAACAAAGCATATTTCTCCAAAGATAACACTAATACAGATCAACAAAGAACATAGTTGTTTTCAAGTTGTGGGTTCTTCAAACTGCAAATTGCACAATACAAAAATACTTTTTTCCATAGGCCATGGGTGCTCACCTCCCAACCTTTGGTTAGAAAACCAACCACCCCTAAGCTAGGAGGAAACATGGGAATTGGGTACATACAAATTCAAGTCCAAAAAACATTAAAATACACATGTTTTGAACACAAGAAATTTCACAACCACCCAAGCGGATTTTCACATAACATAGGATTCATCATGAACTTGAAATGAGGAATGGAGGGTGGACTACACACTCCATTTTAGAGACTCAATAAATAAATACCATAACCAACCATCAAAAAGTTTCAACCCTTCATAATCAACCCTTCCTTCACATTTCCTTATCCACCAAAACCATCCTTCATATTTCACAAAACATATGGGTACTCATACCCCTATTTTTAACCTCTCCTTTTAAGGAGGAATAACATGTCCCCTTGGAGGTTCCTACTCCAACCATCGCCAAATTTGGATTCTCTACCTAAATTTGGGTGAGCCTATCCCATTACAACCCTTTATTCCAACGAAAGCAAGCACACAATCAAATCTTAAGGGAAAGAATTCCATACACACCATTACATACACATATCAAGTGCAAATTAAAACACAAAGAAGAAAAAAGTTGTGGTGATCCTACCTCAATCCAAGCTTAGGAAGGATGTGATGAGAATGAGCACAAATCCTCCTCCTCTAATCTTTCTCTCCAATCCCTCAAGCCAAATCCAAGAGCCCCCCAAAAAAAATTACAACTCCAAAAACAAAGAATGTAAAAGAGAACCCCCAAAACCCTTGTTGTTAGTTTTCTTATAGAATTCAAGTTTTAATCCATTTGAATGGGGAAGTGATACTTTTCACTCCTCCATTCACTTTCCCATGTGTGAGAACTTGCGATCCTCCCAAGGCAACTTGGAGAAGTGGGAATGGAAAGAGACTAGTTCCCATCCCACTTCCCAAAACCTCATTTTCGTAAAAGCTCTTTAAGTCCTCAAAAAGAGTTCCTAATGTTGGAATTGTCCCTATATTTTGGGCTAAAAAGGTACCTAACCCATAGGTACTTGACCTATGGACCTTAAACTCATAAAAACACTTAAAAAACAACTTTTCAACCCCTCAAAAGTTCCTAAAATGTCAAATCCAAGTATTTCCACTTGGGTGGAAAACTCACCACCTAGATTGAATTACATGGCCATAAAATCAATTTAAAACATACACAAAATCAATAAAATACACTATGTAAGGGAACTATAGTCCCTCCATATGGACTATAGTTCAGTTTCATTGGTTGATTTACTTAGGGTTCCCAATGGTTACCTTTAGATTCCATTAGCCATGGAAGGTGTACTTGCACAATCAAAGCACACATTAATCCATCTAATAAATGATATATATAATAATCAAAACAATTGAATCACAATTTCATATGCACAAGTTTCATAATTTCACATAGCATCGAGATCTCATATTATAACTGAAAAGTCACTAATCACATATCATATCCAATTATTTTTACGTTCATTTTCAAATTCATCAAATTGCAACATGGTTCATTCGCATCACATGTTTCATTCATTCATCATTAAGTTCCAAAATTCAAATTAAACTACTTGAATAACTAGCATAAAATTAGGTCAATCACCATAGTTAGCAAACTAAGCATGTATCATAATCATAATCAAATCATCATAAGAAATCAAATGTTTAAGTATCATGTCATCAACGGTATCATTAAGCATAGTCGATAATCAAAACTCAAAATAGTCTAAGTATAAAATGTATCATAGAGGTGGGCCTAACATCTAATAAATAGGAGATATAACACATGAAACTATCAAACACTATTTACAAAATCATGAGCTAAAATCAACAAAAAAGTGGCATCCAATGTATCTCTAATCAAATATTCCTTATGATATGTTAAAACACATTCCACACACATGTAACTCTCCCTTACAACTCTTTTATTTGTCTAACATGTTTTCACTTTTTCCAATTCACGAGATCCAACTTTCAGAGGCCATAAATTTTGTTTTGAGAGGAATATTAATGAACTATTTGAACTACTAGAAATATTTTGGAGTGCTGTATCAATCTATAATCTAATTTTCTAGTTTCAACCACTTTAGAATAAAAAAATGACCTTTAAGTTCCAAAATTTTTACTTGGAAACATTTAAAAATGGAAACTTTGATATATTGAAATTAAAAAAAGGATAAGTGTCAAAATTTTACCAACATGTTTAGCTAGCAATTCAAATGATTTATGAAAAATATTGACCCATATATGCTCAAAATTTAACTTGCTATAAGTAGTAACATTTTATAATTTAAAGGTTAAGATTCCTTTTTATTAACACTTAATAGGTGTTGTTTGAGATCATTATGTTTGAATATAATTGTTATATCTTGTGTATAATGAGTTTTTTCATGATCTCCCTACTCAAGGGATGGTGAGAGCCTTCTAAAGGATTTATGATACCATATTGGATGGGTGGAGAGATTTTCTCCTCCAACTATCTTTCTATAATTTGGAATTTTGAAGATCATGTTGAAGTTTCATGTCCTTGTAATCTCTATTTTTGGGGACCTTTTTGTTCATAATAGAATTTAAGAGAAAATAATTGTAGCTCCATATTGTTGATAAGAAATTTGTATTAGTTCCAAGAATGAAATAGAATAAAATGGATTCCTCTTTTGTAAATTAATTATGAAATGAATGGAATGATTTATTTGTGGGTAATTATTTTATGAAAAAAGACACCATTGATTAGATACATCTTCTCTTTGATGGAGATGATCCTTGTTCAGTTGTTGTGAGTGAACACTCTGACCCTCTCATTCGTTCTCTATGCAATCATTATTCACAATTTGACATAAGTGTGGATTCTTTTAAGAAACATTTGGAAGATGCTTCTTTATCTTCAAAGGAGATGTCTTTGTATCATGTTTTACAATTATTTATAGGATATTTTTAATTTTTTTCTTTTGTAGTGTGGCCTAGAATGCCTATTTGAAGTATGTCAACTTTTGAAATTAACATGAAGATAGTTAAGAATAATTTACTAAAATCACACATCATCTACCTTCCCTAATATTTATTTTACGAATGGGAAGACATCTTTCATACCATCTTTGTTTTGTTTCTTCCTAAGGGGAGAAATGTTGTTCTATGAGATTACATCATCTTCAACATTCAATGTTGAGCATCTACCATCATTACAAGTGACTTTACATTGAGGAGGGTTGCATGGTCTCTCTTCTTCTCTCTTATGGGAGGGATATTTCATCACATGGGGTTTTGTCTTTCTCATTCTTCATTGGGAGAACTTTGTATTTTCTCTCTTTTCAAGAGGAGTTAAATTTTCCTACTATGTTTTCTCAATTTATTCAATTGTGAGAGATTACATTTTTACATGAGTACCTAGAATGGTGTGGTAGCAGGGAACCACCTTTGCAACATTTTCATTCCTTTGTTCCCCCCTAAATTACACTTAGGTTGGGTGCTGGTGTGAATAAGGTATTTTACCTAACTATTCCTAGTAGGTCCTATTCATATGTTAAGATTACTTAGGTACTAGGAATATTTCTTGAAGTATTATTTGGCATTAGATCTTATCCTTTTTCATTTAATTCTTAAGTCCTATGTCATTTAATATTAGTTGAGTTAGTTGTATCATGACATAGGATTAAGACACTTGCCATGATCATATCCAATCCTATGTCTCACCTTGGATATATAACCAAGGGGTTCTCATGTGTAAATCAACAATCATAATCCATCATAATCTATAATTTGAGTCCTTTTATATAATAGTATTATTCTTTCAAATCTAATCTCTTGTGTGATTTTATAGAAGTTCCTAGATATTGGGTTGTCACAATCTTCATCCAAATCTTGTGTCATGTAAAAAATTCTATACCAACTCTTACACTTTTAAGGATTATGAGATGTGGACATTGAAAAAGTATGCCTTTTGCCTTGCTTGATTTAATAACAAATTGGACTTAATATTTCATTGGTCTAATGTTTTGAGGTGTTTTACACATCCACATTAGGTCATGGACCCTTGAAAATTGAATAAAATGCATGTATTCTAAAGATGTTGTAAAGAATTGTAAATGACTTTCACACTTTTCTAGACTTTTATTAAGAATTTAAGTCTAGTTCTCCTTTCCTCCCTACTTTTGAATTAAATATTATTTTAATTCAAAATTTAGGTTTTCCCTCTTTTTCTACAATTAAATAATTATCATTTAATTATCCGTTACCCTTTTCAAATAAATGTTATATTTATTTAATTATTTATCCTTTATTTATCTCCCCAATTAAATAATTATTTTAATTTTTCAATTATCCCTTCCCTCTCCATTAACACTCAACCTTTCATCTATAATTAAATAATTATTTTTAATTATTTAATTATCTCATTATTTGTCTCAACTTTCTTTAAAAAAAATTAAATTAATATTTTATTTATTTCTCTTATGTTAGCCACCGAAATTAAATAATCTTTATTATTTAATTTATCCTGTCACCTCTTTGTCTATTTCAGTCTTTTGTTCCATCTCAAGTCCTTATCTATCCATGTCTCAATTGACCTCCACCCTTGATTAAATTATTTTATAATTTAATCTTGGCCCTTGATCATGATCCTTATTCTAGCCATTCACTTAACTCTCCTATATAAAAGGATACCTTTAACCCTAACATTTTTCATTCATCATTAATATATATTACCAAGTCAAGAAAGCAAGAATCAAGTATTCAAGATAGCATTCAAGCTCAATTATAAAGCATTCAAGAGAAAGATTCTTCATCCATTGTTGCAGAAATTCAAGATCCATCATCATAGAAAGTTTCTAATGGAATTCTTTCATATTTTATTCTTTATTATCTTTTTTCTTCATTTTGGTTTAATTACTTAAATGGGGTTTGACCAAGGAAAACCCCCAATCCCTAACAATCAACATTTCCTCTCTTTCCTTGTGTGATTGTAGATCTAGATGATTTGAAGTCTTGGAGATCATTGAGGAATAGGTTGAACCAAACTTGTTGAATTCATCTTCTTATTAGCTAGGTCAAAATATCCAAAAAAATTCACTTACAACCTCAAAAAATAGGGTTTAGGATCTAGACAGTTGGAGAAACAAAAAGAGCAGACCGACAACTTCTGTTTCCACTTTTGAGCTTTTAGAAAAGTCAAAGTGACTCATACACCATTAGTTGCATATGAGTCCCACTATACATTTTTTTTAGAAATTTCTACAAATTTGGATACCTATTTGGCTAAAACAGGCTCCGAAATAGTTTTGTAGATCTGGGAGTAAGTCACCCAGATTGGTGTATGAGTTCTAGTTGGCTTCTACATCAGGTTTTTTAGGATTCCAGAGCTCCTTCCCATCACCTTCTAGTTTACAGGTGCACATCTTTAGTCTCATTAATTTTTGTTATAGTTTGTTTACATTTCTAGGTCATTTTGCATATCACAACGTGTTTTGAAACATCTTACATTTTCTTATTTTTGGATTATTAGTTAATCTTTTTTTATCACTTTCCATCCTTAAGAACAATCTCCTTTGATATATTTAAACCTCTTTTACATTGGAATCTCACAAATTTTTTCTTTAGTGTGAACATTGTGAAATCGGATTCCTCTTCCTTTATTCCCTTTTTAGGTGTGGATAAGGGAAGTTGTGCATTCCATTTCCATAGTCCACATTTTGGTGAACCTGAATATTGCACAAAATAATTCTAATTTTGATTCCATCATCATCCTAGATCTAGCTCACATTAACTTTGCATTAGGGTTGCATTAGTTAATTGGAATCTAGGGCTTTAAAATTTTGCATTAGTGAAAGTGCATATAGGTTGCATTTTTGCATCTCAAATCATTTATAATTTCTAAAATTATACATTTTCATCTTAGTTCTACATCATACAGTATTGAAAACATAAAAAATCAATCAGAAAAATATGAAAATTTTGAAAAAAATTCCCACTCAGACTCATTTGCCACCTTGGGAAAATCAGTCCCTTTACACCACTCAAACTTCCTTTTACAACATTGAAAACCTTGTTTCTACACTTCTATTTTCTGCCATTAACTATCTATTTCCGTTGGTATAGTTTTTGTTACATGCATTTCACTAAATCTAGCTTAAATTGGTCCATTTCATGCATTGATTAATTTCAAATTTGCATTCACAATATTTCATTTTCAGATCATTACATAATGTAATTAGTAAATTACCTTGTTTGAAATTTAAAAAATTTCATTTCATCCTAAGTCTTTACATTTCATTTTTTCATAGCTTCTATCATTAGAAATAACATTATTTACATTCATGGAAATTATGGATAGCATTAGATTTTTGTAATTTTCATTTTCAACATTAGTTCCTAGTTCATTTAGATCAAATTCATTAGAAAATGAAAACAAAATACTTAAAACATCACATGAAACAATTCAAAAAATGCTTACATTTAGAAAAAGTATATCATCCAAGCACTTTAGTAATGACAACTTAGACATGTTATATGAAGCCCTTAAGGACTTCCTATAACTAAAATTATCCACTAATATTTTGACGCAAGAGGATGCAAGTATCAATAATCATGATAATCATAGTTATTTTTCTCTTGATATCTCTCCCATTGGTGATGAAGGTATCTTTATGAAAGAATACACAATCATTGAAGATCATTAAATCCCTTCTTTTCCTCATCCTTCTCCCCCTTGGAAAGACACCATGACACACAAAAATGAGATCATGGCCACTACTCCCAACACCTCCTCTACTTGTGAAAATGCTTTAGTGAAGAAGGATAGAATTGTGCATGATGACAAACACATTTTTCTGAAGGATATGTTGATATTTGATAGCTATGAAAATCCTACCTCTCCTACTCAAGAAGACATTATAAGACATGGGGATGTAAATGTAGATAATCATGACAATCAAACCTTTTCTTCTCCTAGTATCTTCTCTTTACATGTAGAAGATAGTTTAGCATTAGAAGACATCCTTATTAACACTCATGAGAATCATATTCCTCCCTTTTCTAATGTGCCTACCATTTGGGAAGACCGATTTGAACAAAAGAGTCCAATCATTAGTAACCATAAGACTCCTAGTTATCCTTCTCTTGATGCCTCTCCTATGAGCGATGAAGCTACTTTATCAAATGAAACCATGAACTATGATGAACCTATTGTTTATCACTTTCCTAAAAGCTCTCCTACTAAGGTAAATATTATGGCACAAAAGAATGAGACCTTAGAGAAAAAGGATGACATTATGGAAAAAAATAAAATTTACCCCTCTCCTAATATCTCTCCTATAGGTAAAGAATATATTATGATGTTACTTGAGATCCCATCAATAAAAATAACGAGCAAAACATTATTGAACCAAGAAACACCATCATTGCAAAGCAAGAAAATCCAACCATGAATCATTCCCTTACTTATGATGAAGTCTTTTTTGAAGAACCACACATTGAATGTCATGAACATTTAGTTTGTATTTATCCTAAAAAATTTCCTAACATGGAAGGTATCATGGCACCAACCAACATCAACACTATCATGTGCAAACAAAAAATCAACCTCACTTTGAAGCATCCTAAATTTCTTGATATGGATCAAGCCTTGACGCAAATGTTAGGAGTTTATGATAAGTCACCTTCTAATCCTCAAATGACAAAGGTTACATGTGCTATGATCAATACCAAGAAAAATGATATTAAAAGGAAAAAGAAAATTGAAGAAGCCATAAAGTTATTGGAGGAGGCTTCAAAAACCTTTGATTTGATTTTTGCATCCATGGGAGAATACATGATCATAACAAAAGAATCTAAAAAAGGAAGAGAAAAAGAGGTAGCATCCACTTCAACCACATTAAAAGAAAAGACAACATCTAAGACAAAATTTGAGGAAATTGAACGACCACCAAATCCAACAAATGTGACAACTTTTTGGAAGATGTTTTCAACTTCTGAAGCAACCTAGAAAATGATGTGATGCTATAAAGCTTAATGATCTTGGTTATTGTCCCTAAAAAAAAAATCCTTCATTCAATGTCAACACTATCACAAAATATTCTTCCAAGACAACTTTAACCTTGGTACATCCTAAACTAATAGACATCTCATTAAATATGTATCCAGTAGAAACTTTATTTACTTATGAAAATAAATAACATTAGTTGCTGCTCCTTGCCATAGTTTCATGTTTTACATTCATCGCAAGGAGCAACATCTCATCATTCATTTCCAGCTCACCATTGTCCTACACTAAGTGGGGGAAATGGGTTAAGTAGCCTGGTCCTTGTATGCCACTTTTTCATTTTCTCTTTTGGCTAGTTGTTAACCTTTCATTAACATATAAAATCAAGCTTGGGATGTGGATGACATGCCTTAAGTTGGCTCACATGTGCCATACTTATTCATGTTGTAGCTCAATTCAGAAACATGACTTGGCATATGGCTTTCCAAGTTGGCTCTCATGTCTTCTTCCATTCATAATTGGCTACTTTAAACCAATTGCTCACAGTGAAGGTGTATCAACTGCTTTAAAGTGGGAGCATACATAGAAGACATCTTTTGGCAAAAATTTCATGACGTGATTTTTCATTTTTCTTGTGATGAGTCCTCTTCTTGGTGGTGTCAGTGGGTTTGATTTCTTCCAAGCGTGTATGATCTACTGACATGGCATGATGTGAATGAGGCATCCCATGGGCAATGATTTAACACCTTGACTTGTCCTTTCTCAAAGACATTACATGAAAAAAGAAAAATCCCCTTTAACAAAATATTTACATGAGATTCAAAATCATTTACAAAAGAATTTTCATTGTGGTGTCTTATCAAAGTTATCAGGAGGATAACTTTGGTATGGTTAGTCTAATGGGAAGCCAACACACTGGCGTGAATTTCTCATTATACATTGGGAAGATGACACACTGGCATGGCTTTCTCACTAAACCAATTCTTTGGGACAATTTACCGCATAGATGACCTAATGTTTTGTGGCCCCAGAGTGAGTGCATCTTTGATCCATGTGTAATTTTCATTGTTCATTTTTCTTTTAGTTCTTGACACTGCATGATTGTGTATCTTTTTTCGCTACATATTATACATCTTGTGTGTGTCATTTTGCATTTATGTTGGTTTGACTTAGGATCTTGGATCTTGGGGGCTTGACCACTTCCTTGATATTTTTTTATCCTAGACCACCTGCATCTATACACTTGGACCCCTCTTGAATTTCTACTTTAGTGTGAGTTTGAAGCAAGTTCATCCTCTCACTAAAGTGGGGGCTAAATTTGGACACTAAAAAAATATGCCTTTTCCCTTGCTTGATTTAATGATAAATATGACTTAATATTTCCTTGGTCTAGTGTTGTAAGGTGTTTTATACATACACATTAGGTTTTGGACCCTTACAAATTAAATAAAATGCATGTCTTGTAAAGGTGTTGTAAAGAATTGTAAATGAATTTCACACTTTTCTAGAATTTTATTAACCATTTAAGTCTAATGCCCCTTTCCTCCATACTTTTGAATTAAATAGTATTTTAATTCAAAAGTTATCTTTCTCCTCTTCTTCTATAATTAAATAACTATTATTTAATTATTCATTACCCTTTTTAAGTAAATGTTATATTTATTTAATCATTTATCCTTTCTTTATCTCCTTAATTAAATAATAATTTTTAATTGTTTAATTATCCCTTCCCTCACTATTAAATAATTGTTTTTAATTATTTAATGTTTAACACTCCACCTTTCCTCTATAATTAAATAATTATTTTTAATTATTTAATTATCTCATTATTTGTTCTCACCTTTGTTTTTAAATAAATAAAATTAATATTTTATTTATTTCTCCTATGTTGGCCACCTAAATTAAATAATATTTAATATTTAATTTATCCTATCACCTCTTTTTCCATGTCAATCTTATCTTCCATCTCAACTCTTTATCTATCCATGTCTCAATTAACCTCAACCCTTGATTAATTTTTTTTCTAATTTAATCTTCACCCTTGATCATGATCCTTATTCTAGCCGTTCACTTAACTCTCCTCTTTAAAAGGAGACATTTAACCCTAATTCATTATTCATTCATTATTCATTCATCATTCATTCATACTGCCAAGTCAAGCAAGCAAGAATCAAGCATTCAAGGCAGCATTCAAGCTCAATTCTAAAGCATTCAAGAACAAGATTCTTCATCCATTATTGTAGCAATTCAAGATCCATCATTAAGGAAAGTTTCCAATGGCATTTTTTCATATTTCATGCTTTATTATCTTATTTCTTATTTTTGGTTTAATTAGCGAAATGGGATATGACTAAGGAAAACCCCCAATCCCTAACAATCAACATTTTATCCCTCTTTCCTTGTGTGATTATAGATCTAAGTGATTGGAAGGCTTGGAGATCATTGAATAATAGGTTGCAAACTTTTTGAAGTCATATCCTTATTGGCTAGGTCAAAATATCTACAAAAAAGTCACTTACAGCCTCAAAAATTAGGGTTTTAGATCTCAACACCTGGAGAAATAGAAAGAGAAGACCGAGAGCTTCCATTTCCACTTTCAAGTTTTTAGAAAAGTCAAAATGGATTCATATGCCATTAGTGGTGTATGAGTTCCACTGTACATGTTTTTTAGAGATTTCTACAGATTTGGATACGTATTTGGCTAAAACAGGTTCTAGAATAGTTTTCCAAATTTGGGACTAAGTCGCCCAGATTAGCATATGAGTCCTAGTTGGCTTCTACATTAGGTTTTTTAGGATTCCAGAGCTCCTCCCCATCACTTTCCAGTTTCCAGGTGCACATATTCAGCCTCATTAATTTTTGTTATAGTTTGTTTACATTTGTCATGGGTCATTTTGCATATCTCAACATGTTTTCAAACATCTTGCATTTTCTTAGTTTTGCAATAGTAGTTAATCTTTTTTATCACTTTCTAGCCTTAAGAAGAATCTCCTTTGATAGATTTCAATCTCTTTTGCATTAGAATCTCACATATTTGTTCTCGATTGTGAACTTTGTGAAATCAAATTCCACTTCCTTCATTTCCCTTTTAGGCATGGATAATGGAAGTTGTGCATTCCCTTTCCATAGTCCACATGATGTAAATTGATAAAGTTCCATCTAATTTAAGATTTATTTCTTCAAATCAAAAACTTATCAAGAATGTGTATTTATTTTGTTAAGCAACATGTTTTATTTTAGGGGTACATTTACAAGAAAAATTTAATAAATGGTGGAATGTTAGCTCATAGCTTATTACATTGTCTAATTACTAAAAAACCACACATCAGTTATGTAGTTATATTTATAGTTACTCCTCAACTATATACCTCCTTGTATAAATGCATCTTCAATTCATAAAATAATATGTCAAGGATTTAACTTTCAACATTACACACAACAAATTTGGCCCCTACTTTTTTCACTATCTACCTATGTTTTGGTCTTGGGTATGTGTAGGATCATGATGGGCCAAAAAGTGGAAATATGATGGGTATGTGATTGATGTTTTTTTTTTACCCAAAATTGATGAAACGAAAAGGGTTTTTAAAGGAGATTCTCGGCTTTCCACCAATATAAATTATGCTTTACTTTGAATTTAATAAGTAATTACTATTCATTTTCTATTGAAATTATGACTAAAGTCCTAATTGATAGGCTGATTGAAAAACATCTATATCTTTCAAACAGTATCACATTTTTTGAATCCAAAACATGTGTCACATTCTATGCTTTGCATACTATAGGATTAAAAAAAGAAAATTTTAATTTCATGAATTTTTTACCAAGTTAAGGTGGTCAAACATACGAGCTTTTTATATTTTTTAAAAGTTGTAATAAAAAAATCATAATTAATTATTACTTAGAAAAAAATTACAAAAAATATGCATCAAATTGGGACATGAGTCCTCTACTTATATCTAAAATCTTATAAAATAATATTATAACTCTATTTTTTCTAAATTTTTTGCCACTTAAGGGCCTATTTTTTCCATGATGATCCTGCACATACCCTCTTTATCATGAAAAGTTAAGAACCTTCACTAAAATAGGAAAATGGCTTACCATGTGAAGTGTTTGAAGATATAGATACAAAAAAACCCTACTTATCTTATGTAATTCTACACATAGAATATGAAAATAACTTGGAAAAGATAAACTAATACTTAGCTTTTTTCTAATATGTTGAGGTTATGGAATGTGAATTACATTAAAAACTAGTTCTTATATATATTTGGGCATACACTCACTAAATTTATTGAAAATATATGAAGAGAAAACCAATGACATCAAAATTAAGATCTCACAAAATACTATATCATTAAAAATGTATGAATAAAGCAAGTTCTACACATACATTCAGAAAGGTAACTAGAATTGTAGACTGTTAAATGAGCAATATTCACTAATCCTTGAGTAAACATGAATATTTATTTTATTATTCAAAAATATACCTTAAAAAATATATGTGAATAAATATATGTGAATATTTTACAATCCTCTTGCTCATCAACTAATCATAAATATATCTAAAAATGAGCACAATAAAACCAAAAATTCTTTATCAAGGAAATATATTCAAATTATGTTTATTATTTGGAGGTTACAAGAATTTTATTAAAACTTTTGAATGAACCTACATCAATACAATACTAAAAAACATGATACCTAGAATAAAACATTAAAACTCAATGGCTTCTTGTAATGTCTCCATATTACTAGCTCTGTAAATTCTTTTTCTCAAATTTCCACCAACCCATTGCAAATGAAAATTTGTGGCCCTAAATACCCATGCAAACTACCTATGGTGGGGAGTTTCCAAGTTATAGGAAACTTATGAAAACCCATGGCCAACTAAAGGGGCACATGAAATATTCATAAAAAATCATGAATTCTCTAAATGATATGTAGTAGAATATTCCCATATGTGTTGGGATCATCTCTACTAGAATTACATAAAAAATCATGGAAAAATGCCTACAAATGCATCCTTTGTACAACTATAAGCATAGAGAAATTATTTTATCTAATCCAAAATCATCCATTCATATTAATGATGATTTAATTTTTGTTGAAAAACAACATGGGGAGATCTCTTAAAAATTATAAACATATCAATAAAAAATGGGAACCATTACTTCTAGTAGGGGATATATATTAAAGATGGAAAGGGTAGGTATAAAAATTAGTTAAGCTAGGGTTCTTTTGGTTCATTAGGGTGAATGGTATATTTTTGGGTTTAGGAGATTACTTGGATTTGATATTATTAAGGGTCTAACTTTTAGGTATTTTCACAACTGTGTTTAGAGCCCATTTCATTATGGGGGAATGAAGGAGGTGAATTTAACCATTTTAATTTCATATTAAATTTGGACCATTCATCATTAGCTCACATATCTAATGGTAGAGGACATGTTGGAATTTTCTCCCTAAAAGGAAACCATCTTGACATGAGGGCACTGCATAACAACTATGTATTATGAGAATAGATTATGAGAGAGTAAATATTAAATCATAATGTATGTATTGTATGTTGTATCACCTCATTTTTTAGGTGAAATAAAGGAATGACTAATTTTTTCTCCATGGATGTAGCCCATATTGGGTGACCCACATATTTTTGTCTTTGTTTTATATATTTTATTTCTATATTTATTTTATTGTATATTATTCTACGATCCTATTCCTAACATTAGTGAGTTTAGGAACCTATTACTAATTGAAATTTCATCTTCATAAAAATAATTTTCCATCTTTGAACCATGTCAAAGGTTTAAAAAATTACAAGCCTATGAACTCACCAACATTGTGAACACAAGCTTTATTTTGTTGGGTTTTTCACTTCTTGTGAGCGCCTCATTTTCCTAAATGGCTATTTTGTAATGGTTGTTGGCCCTTCCAGTCTTAATATAATCAAAACATTGTGAACAAATTCCTTATTTTATTAGTATTTTGGTGAGTTCAAGAACTCATAAACTCCCTAAGAATTCACACCTAGCAACCTCTTGTTCCTTAGATAATTTTAAATTCCACCTCTTTTCAAACTTTTGGTGAGTTTTCAATGTCACAAACTTGTTGAAATTTCAATTTTGTCTAATGACTTGTTTTCTTTGTTAGAGAATTTATCCCTTCTCAAACCTTGTCATGTTTTTGGCAGGTTTTTGTGCCATTTTTATAACTTTTTCAGCATTTTCATAGGTTCATGAGATCATAACTTACAAAAATTCATAACTTTTCCTTGTATTTTGTAATTTTGTTAGGGTTTTAGAGATAAAAGGAAACAAGAAATCCATCCCACAAAGCATGTAAATAAATAAATGTTTGATATCATGAATGTAAAAGGTTAATTAGTATGAAACACCATATATTGGTCATTGGGAGTTCTTTCATTGAGGTACTCAAATATGGATATGTTTGCACTCATGATCCTTGTGCATAGAAAAATGGCCCCTTGTCATTTTCATGGACTTTTAGGTCTTGTTTCATGGTGTTTGTCTATTTTTCTTTTATTTTATGTTGTGACATGGCTTGAAAATTCTTATTTAGGTACTAAAATTCAAATAGCGATGTCTTGTGAAGGTGTTGTGAAGTGTTGTAAGACATTTCTACACTCTTCTAAACTCTATTAATTGCAATTCACCTAAACATCATCTTTTTTTATCACTAATCAAGTCCTATTTTGAAGTGTTGTAAAGTCTTGTAACAATATTTCACACTTTTCTCGACATATTTTCACTATTTATCCCTTTCTCATGCTTTATTTGACCCCTTTATGCCCTCATATGACTTAATTAAGTTTATTTTTTACTATTATCTCGACAAACAAAATTAAATACAACATATATCCTGACACACATTTTCAAGTCCTAGGTGGGACCCATTCACCATGGGTGGAAAATGGTCCCCTTTGGCTATAAATTCAAAAAAATTAAAATTTCCTTTCGGGATTTTATTCAAAAACACTTGATGTCAGCCTATGATGAGGTATGAACAGGTAAATAAGGCACAAGTGTGTATAAATAAGTGATTTATACCTCATTTCAACCCCCATTCATCAAGTTCACTTATTCACCTATTCATTCAAGCATTCAAGCATTTTACAACATATTTTGAAGCACTATTCAAGCACTTTGAAGCAACCATTGACATTACTTCATACTTGCATCATCAAGGGTTTTGGTAAGTTGATAGAAATTACATGTTATTAATTTATCATTCCTTCGCATTTCATTATTTTATTAAGGGTTTGATTACCAAAAGTAGGGTTTGACCAAGGCAAACCCCTATTCACTAACCCTAAACCATTTTTCCCATATTGCATGTTTGTTTGCAGCCTTTTGTGTGCGGATTTAACAATATTTTTGGTGTTGCATATTGGTTTATAGGTCAACTAGGTGCTTCAAGTCAACTCAAGTCTATTTCAAGCTTGGAGAAGGTTTTCTCTCTGTTTCCTAGAGAATTGACTTTGACAACCCGACAAGCAGTGATTCCTAGATTTGGTGTTGCAGAGTTGTCTCCTGATTTTTTAGAAATTTGGGAGAGGACTGATTCGCCACCTATGGTGAATGAGTCCCATCTTTGGACTAAAAATTTGAATTTTGTCAGATTCTGGATCCCGACACACATAAACTTGTTTCTAACAATTTTTCACCAGGAGTACCTAACTGATTTGCCACCCTGGGTGAATGAGTCCCACTGTGAAAAATCAGTGATTTCAGCCAACATCCACACCATTCTAGATTCATCATACTTCACCCAGGTGCATTATGACTTAACTCATTTCTTTGTGTTCTGCATATTTTCTTCATTTACTTCATTGTTTACATATCACAATGTGTTTTCAAACATACCTTTAATTTCACTTTTGCATTCATTTCAATTCATTAAATCAGTCAATTGCATTTAGTTAGCTTCATTTAGCTTAGACAACATTTCACATAACATAGCTCGAATAAACCATTAGCATTTTTTCTCTTATCTCTCTCCTTTTAGGTGAAAAACCCTAAAAGAGCAAGAGTTGTCCATAGGAGCCAAAAATCAATGGTTCATTTTGGTGAACCTGATTTTCAGCACCTTGCATTTCTATTTCATTTGCATATTGCATCCTATTTTACATTTGCATTAACATTCAATTAGTACAGTGTTTTTTTTTGCATTCTAGGACTTTTTATCCTGCATTAGTGAAAGCTTCATTTACATTTCATTTTTGCATTACATCTCATTGAAAAAAGTAAAAATCTACATTCTGCATCCTTGATTGCATTTTGTGGAGCATTAAAATCATCTTAAATTTTTTGAAAATCACACAAAAACATCATACTGGGACTCATTCGCCACCCAGGGCGAATCAGTCCCTCTGCACTTTTTACACAACATTTCTAGCACCTTTTTAGCATTTTCTAGCATTCTTTTTTTACTTTCCACGATTTCTATTTATCCTCATTTATTGCATCTTAGGTTATTTGTATCATGGAATTTTCTTTAAATAAATTTTGGAATTCATTAAAATCATTGGTAGATATGTCCAATTTTTCCTTTGGCTATGACCCTAATGACCTTGAACAACCTCATGCTCCTTCAATTCCTTATGATTTTCCTCCACATGAAGTATACATCATTGGAAAAGATGATGCTAGCATTAACAAGTTCTACAATGAATACCTTGATAACTTAGAAGAAAATGCATCTGTTTATCCATCTATGAAGTCACAAGATCTTCCTACTATTGCACCTCCTGATCACTTTGCATATTTACATCCTGAAGTCAATATAGGACCTAAGGTTTCTCCTTCAGGTGGACCTAGTTCCTATCACAAATCACATTCAAAACCCTTTTATGATCACAAAGTTACAAACACTACTATAAACCTTGAAGAAATGTATGGTAAAGGATTCACCATCTTATGTAAACAAGGTTGCGACACAAAACATGAACATGGCCTCCATCAACTTCTTGAACAACAATCAATCGAAGAGCAAACAATAGGACTATCATATTATGATCCTTCTCATCCTAATAGAAATCCTCTCCAACCTAGGAGACTTTAGGATGTTGGTACAGTGGTCTTGGATTCTCCTCGTAACTTAAACATTCTCCTTCCACGTGAAGAACCATTATCCTCTTCTAATGAAAAGGATGTGAGGATCCCTATGGGTCCTCTTCATCCTTATATTGATGAGCAAGGTGAATCTAGCAAGTGAAAACAACCTTACAAACTCAAGAAAATCAATTTTCCCACACATCCTCCACCTGAATGTGAAAGGAGACTTCAACTACTCTTAAATAAAGGTCTTATACTCTTACCACCTATGAATAGGTTGGTTATTCATCCGAAAGACTCTAACATACCATTTTTCAAATATCATTGCATCCTTGGACATAGAACTTAAGAATTTCAAACATTGAAGGACATATTGGATAAGTATCACTTCATTGATATCGATTGTTTCCCCATCATACCTTAAAGCAACCAAATCCCATCATCATGCCATAGTTGTAGAATTCCCTATTCTCACTATTGCATGATCCTTTCCCATCACCCACCTTGACTCATTCTTTCCTTTACACTTTTTAGAGGGCAAGACATTGTTAGCCTTGTCCTTGTAATGCACTTGTCTTTGTCTCTTAACTATGTTACTCCTTTTCCTCTTATCTATTTAAGATTGAGAAACCAATAAATTTGTTAATGGTTGACTTACATTTACATTACTTTTCCTTTCATCTATGTATCGTGTTCCCCTGTATCATGTGTTTGATGTTTTCTCTCTCTTTGTACACTTCTATTTGTACCTTTATTCTTCTATTCATCATGCGTTGTCCTTTTCACTTCTTGTTTTGTGTTTTCCTTTTCGGGATGACGCAAATCATATAGATTCCCTATGTCTCTTCCATGTTGACCCAAAAATTCCTTTCCTTTTTCCCTCTTTTTTTTTTGTTCTCCTTTTGGGGATGACACAAAGCGTAGAGACACCCTCTGTCTCTTCCATGTTGACCCAAAAAGTCCTTTTCTTTTTCATATTTTGTTTGGTGTTTTCCTTTTGGGGATGATGCAAGGAATTGAGACTAAAATGTCTCCTTCATGTTGAACCAAAAAAAATTTCATTTTATTTAACCTTTTTTTTTTCCCTTTTGTGGATGATGCAAAGCGTTGAGACTACAATGTCTCTTTCATGTTGACCTAAAATGGACTTTTCCTTTTTCTTTTTTTTTTGCTCTCTTTGTTTCATTCTTCCAGTTTTGTGTACTTTGGGGAATGGTGACAATTTTGCACTCTTACATAAAAAAATTACAACAATGAACATACTGACTCCAAATCCATAGATCCCTTATGTGTTTGGTGTGCTCTTTTCTGGGGGGAAACTCCCTTTCTTTGTTTTTCATTTTTCCTTGACATGACGTAGCCTAACTTTGAAACATGACTTGCCATGGGGATTTCTAGGTTGGCTCTCATTTCTTGTTTTCTTTTTTTGCATTTTCTTTTCTTCTCTACTTTAAAGTGATTTCTCATAGAATGATGTGTAGCAATTCCTTTAAACTAGGGGAATACATTACCATTACTTCATTTGCACTCTTGGTTCCTAGTTCAGCCTTGTCATTTATATGATGTGTTCACTTTGTGGATGACACTGGGTGTAATTTCCACCATAAGTGTGATCTATCTCAACATATTACATTCCTCTTGGTGGCTTGATGTGATGCATTGCATCCCCTAAGTTGTGAATATACTATTCTTTAATTGGTTCTCTCTTGTAGACATTAGACACAATGTTCTTGAACTAATTGACCTCAGTGCATGAATTGAACAAGACTCCTTTGAACATCCTTTACATTTTACACTTTTTGCATTTTACATTTTTTCCTTTTTCCACCTTGCATAACATAACTTGCATGACTGTGGTACCTTTCTTTTTGTTCATGGAATTTTCCTTGTGGTTCCTTGTTAAATTTATCAACAGGTATAACTTTAATATGGTTGAGTGGGAAGCCCACCTAGCTACATGAATTTTCCCCATAGCCACTTTTTTGTTTGTGAGTGCATACCAACTATCGTATGTATCTTACCTTTTGGGCTTTCTCACCCCGAGGACAACCTAAAGTTTGGTGGCCCCAAAATGAGTGCATATTCTCTTTTCCAAACAAGAAGCCTATACCTAATCCACAACTAATTGGATTCACAATCCAAGCTTCATTAAATCCTTTCATTTCAACAATTGTGTGTTCCTTTTTTCTTATGTCTACTTTTCCATGGGATCTTCATCCTAGGGGTTTGATCATTCCTCTAGATTGTTGTTATTTCATCTTGCTAATGTAAGTGAATTTGAACCTCCTCTCAATGTTCATGGCTACTTTAGTGTGAGTTTGAAGCAAGTTCATCCTCTCAATAAAGTGGGAGCTAAATGTGTTGTAGAAAAATGTCCCCTTGTCATTTTCAAAATCATTAAATATCGAGTTCCATTGCTTTTTAACAAACTGGCAGTCCCATAAAGTGTGCCATATATCTTCATTTTTTGAACAAAAAAGGACATTTATTTGGATGTATCTTTATATATTTTTACCTTCCCCCAATGGGAAACTTATAGTGGAGTAATTTCCAAGTGATTAATTGAGCATCAAAAGGAGGTTTTAATTTCCAGATTTGTCTAGAAAGTTTAGCCCAAAAATTTTCACTATATTTGCAATGCCACTTAATATTTAAGTGAGGATTCAAAGACAAAATAGGAAGCAATTATAGATATAAATTTTTTAAAGGAAAACATAGAAAAGGATAAGCTGCCAACCAAATCTAATCTTTGAACAAACTACAATTTATATGAGTACATAGTTTCATAGACAATTCCTTTGGAACCAAGGAACACACAAAAATAAAGAAAGGTCTAAATTTATTGCTCAGATTAAATTGTGCTTTGATGGTATTCCATGGAAGCCAACTCAAAGTGGAAAAATCCCAAAGATCACCAACATTACAAACTCTTTTTTTAAGCAAAGAATATGACTATTTTGGAAAGCTTAAGGCCAAGGGCTTCTCATGATAATGAATGAGTTTGTTCCACCAAATGGAAGAAGTGGAGAAGCTAAAACCATGTTGCAGAAAGGAATTTCTCCATTGTAAAAGGTGAAAAACACATTTCCAATACTTCTAAATTGATTGAATGGATGGAGAAGCATTAATTGAAAATAAGGGGGCCTGAAGGATTTTTTCAAGAGATCCCACTGATTTCCTTTTACCTTTAACTGACATTGAGTTAATTTTTTCTCTTATAAGAATCTTCCAAGGTTCTTCACCTTTGAAAGCTCTTATAATCCATTTAGTGTCCAAATAGATACCTTGAGTTTTTGGATCAATTAGCCCCAGACCCCCTTTACATTTAGGTTGAATTTAGTGGCTCCATGATGTGGATATAAATTCCATGTTGCCATCCCATTTACTCCACAATTTTTTTTGAATAAGCTTGATTAGGTCTTCATAACCTTTGTTGGAAGGAATCCAACAAGATGAATAATAAAAATGTGTGGCAAGAAAAAAATTATTGGTAACTTGGATTTTACCAGCCAAGGAGAGAAATTTAGTTCCCTAATTGAAAAGTTTATTTTTGAGTCTATTAAGATACCAACTCTACATATCAAAAAGGGGAACCTAAAAACCAAAAGGAATCCCAAGATACTTGATGATTTCTCCATGTTTAGTGTGCTTCCATCCTTAAGGAATCCAAGGAGGAGAAGGTATTGTCTGAACCATCAAGATTTTAGTTTTATCATGATCAAGTTTAGACCCTAAAACATAGCAATAAAGTTCCAAAATTTCCATCACATTAGAATTTTTTTTTTAGAATTTTGCAAGAATAGTAAACTTTCATCAGCATAATATGAGTTAATAACCTCAACATCTTTTGAAATAGAGATTCCAACAATGAGCTTGTAATCTTATAAATAGAATTCCATCTTTTTGGAAGTAGAAAAAAAGGGGATATGTGATCCTCCTATTTCACTAACATAAACATTCAAAGAGACCCCTAGAGATCTCAAGCTAGGGATGAAAGGAAGGAGAGAGATCTGAAGTAGGGGTGTCCTAGGGTACAATTAGATACTAATGAGGGTTCACTACCAAGCTAGGGATTGGAAGGATAAGATATGCAAATGACATGCAAAACCTAACTAGATGACCTAGGGAATGGAACTGAAATACAAAATGACAAACAGAAAGTGAACAAGGGTGCACCTAGAGGAAATATGTGATCAAAAAAAGCTCCAAAACCCTAAAAAAAAATAAAATAATGCCCACTAGGACTCATACACTAGTTTGGGTGATTTTGTCCCAAACTAGGTTTTTGTACCAAAACTGGAATCTCACAATGCTTAATTTGAATCTCCTAAAATATGGAAAATCCCTATACTTGGACTCATATGTTGCAAGTGGTGTATTAGTCCCACTAATTTTTTTTGGAGGGTTAAGGCCTAATTCTTCTTTATTATCTCTACTCTTACTTTCCCACTTTGTTCCTAGATCTGAAACCCTAATTTGCAACCTATTGGTGACTTTTAGTGAAGATGACAACCTTGTGATGACTTGATGAATTTATTAAACCTTGCAACCTAATATTCAAAGGATCTTCAAACTCCAAGACACCTAGATCTGAAATCACACATGTAGAGAGAAAAAATTATTTATTTTTATAGAAGAGGGGTTTGTCTTGGTCAAACTCCTTTTAGGTAATCAAACCAAATGATGAAACAATGAAGTATGAACATGAAACATAAAAAAAGAAGCATGAACAATGATACCTTGAATAATTTTGTGGGATGCAAATCAGCAACATAACATGAAGTGGCCATGAATTATGTAGATCGTGATCTTGAAAATGGATATGAAACTATGCTTGCAAATGGATCTTTAATGCTACGTCACAACACTAGCTCAACAACATGCTTGATGCTTAATGATCTTGACTTGATGTATCTTGAATTGTTGCAACCATTGATGAATAAATCTACCCTTGAATTCTTTAGGAATTCTCTTCTAAACTCTCTTGACACTCTTGTGAATTTTTTTAATCATAAACTTTCTATTACAAATGCTCTCTTGAAAGTCTTAGGTGAAAATGAGTGAAATAACCTTGTATTTATCCTTGTTTATGCCAAATTTCTTGAAGTTACAACACTACAAGCCGACATCAGATATAGAAGGACAAAATACCACCAATAATTTCAATTAAATTTTATTTAGGGCCACATAGGACTCATACACCACAAGTGGAATATGAGTCCAATTAGGCTTAACTATGGGACACATTTTTCAAAAAATTCTTAGAGTGATGCAAAATGAAGATCAGGGCCCTAAAACATAGGTGGGACTCATATGCCCAAGGTGGTGTTGAGTCCCATATCACTAAATTTTGTCCACACAACCTAAAAATACTTTAATTATGATTGGTTTTTGTTTAATGTGAGGATTATCCTTAGAAAGATGCATTAATTAAGGCCTGTGGATGCCAAATAAGGCATAAAGAATCCCAATTATTTTATGGAACCCTAGATTAGTGTGAAAGTGTTAGGATAAATTTTACATCACCCTGAATAAGGCATAATTAAGTTAATTTAGTTTACAAGGGCATAAAACTTAATGTGAAGGCATAAATAAATACACTTTACAACATCAAATTAAGGCAAAATTAGGTCAATTTAGCTTTAAAAGGTCATAAATCCAATGTGAATGTGGAAAACAAATTACAACACTAGATAAAGGAAACATTAGGTTCATTTTAATGTTAATCATTCACAAATTAAGATAAATTGTACCATCTCCAAGAAGGGAGTACAATTTTCTTTGTTACATCTAGCCCCCACTTTAGTGAGAGGATGAACTTTCTTCAAACTCACACTAATGTAGACATTCAAGAGGGGTTCCCATGTACTAATGTGGATGTTCTAGGCTAACAAGTATCAAAGGAGGTGTTCAATCACCCAAGATCCAAGATCCTACATCAAACCAACCTAAGCACAAAAGCACACACACAATATGTATGATATGGAGCATCAAGATATACAAACATGCAATGTCAATGACTAAAAGAAGAAAGAAAAAAAAAAGGAACAAGAAAAAGAGGTGGATCAAGCCTTGACCATTTTTCCAACATGATGTGGATCAGATCTAAGATGTTTTTACAAATTTCATGCTCACTCTGAGACAACAAAACTTCAGGTTGTCCATTGGGTGAGTAATCCAAGAGGGTGAGAAACACACACACATGGTCGATATGCAATCACACACACACACATGAGTGGCTATAGGAAATTCATGCCTCAGTCTGGCTTCTTTTCCAACCATACCAAATTTATAGCTCTTGATAACTTTGATAAGGCACCACACAAAAATGAACTTTGAGCTTCATGAGGCAAGAAAAGTTTCGTATTCTTGAAATTAATGAACAAACAAGATTGCTCCATAGGCATGCAAAGTGTATTATGCAAGGTGGCCATATAACCAACATTTGTAAATGCAAAGATAATGTAAAGAACATTCAAAGGAGTGTTGCTTAGTTCATGTGAGGTCTTAAACTTAGGGAACATTGTGTGTAATTTCTCCAAGAGAAGAGAAGTCAAAGAAATATATCACTCTTGGAGGAAATCAAAACCAATGACACTCTCAAGAAAAGGATGCATCACAAGAAGAAAGAAAATCACACATTGAAACATGAGTTTTAATGTATTCCCCCACCCTAAATTGGTTGCTACACCATCACCATGGGAAATTTCTTTAAAGTAGAAGAAGAAACAAGAGCTTATTCAGAAATCCCTGTGCAAAGTCATATGTTGCGAACAAGCTACATCATGAAAAAGGAAGGGGTTTCCTCCAAAATGTATAAGTCAGTACATCACATGAAATCCAAATTAAGGCATGTCATCCACATCCCAAGATTTCTCTTGTATATACGTGAAAGGTGGTCAACTAGCCAAAAGAGACAATGACAAGTAACATATGAGGACAAGGCTATGTAACTCCTTGCCCCCGTTTAGTGTAGGTCAAGGATGAGCTGAATAGGATGAAAAAGTTTCAATTAGAGGAACTAAGTGCTTCAAGGAAGAGCACTACAGTCCCTTAGATGTTGAATTTTTTTACTTAAAGCCTTAGATTCGTTAGTAGAATGACCATGAACTCTATGATATGCGCAAAATGAATCCTTGTAGTAAAATTTCTTCCGTGTTCTTTGGGGAAGGGATATCAAGCAATATTGGAGGACTCTTGTCAAGATAAAATCTTGATCAATAATAGAAGATGTTCCTTTATTTGTAGAAGACATCATACACACACTAAATGATAAGGCTTAGATGAAAGTGGAGATAAGGGTAGTAAACCTAGATATTTCCTGAAAGAGTATGGTATATCAGTTTGCTTTGAGTGTTCATGTTTAGGAGGTAATTTATGTCTAGGACCATAAAAATATTTCAATTCAAATGAAGGGGGTTTATGTTTCCAAGAAGGATTGGCTTCTTCATGAGAACACAAATCCTTTGTATGTTTCTTAAATTTATGCATCATGCTATCATAAGCATGGGTGTTAAATGGCCCCCATCACCAACATGGGGTAGCATTGTTGTCATAGAACCAAGTTGAGAAAATGAAACACAAGATTTCTTTGGTTTAGATTGTGATATTTTGTACTCTACTATAAAGGAGGATGCAAAATATAATGAACCCCAAGCATCACTAGAATGTGTGTTTGAAAATGAATTATTTGTATAAGAATCTTTGTATTCTGAAGGTGAGATTTTGGATTATTTATTGAAATGAGGAATAAAATATAATAATCCCCAATTATCACTAAAGATTTTCATTGTAAGTGGATTAGTATTGACATCAACTTGTATAGGTTCAAATTTTGATTTTGGAATGTTATGGTTATATGATTTATAACTTTACTCATCTACTTCAACTGTGTATATCTTGTTTAAGTATTCAAATTTTGTCACACAATTAAGAGGATAGGGGACTCCTTTCATAGCATGAATCCATGGTCTCCCTAGGATAAGATTAGATAAAAGAGGTCCTGGCATGATATGGATAGGGGTAGGAAACACTATAGTTCCAACCTCAATAGGTAATATGATCATTCCTAATGGTGTCTTATTAACATTGTCAAAGCCATTGATATTAACATCATTAAGTTGAATGATACTTTTGTCCATATCATTTTTATCTAGGAGATCAATGTTACAAAAATTAAGGCCTACTCCATTGTCTATGAGAGTGTGCCTTGTAGTGTAGAAAAATTCAAACTTTTCATTTTCACACTTAATTTGGATCTATTTTAGCACCCCTTACATTAATTTCCCTTTAGGTCATTTATTTTGGGCCCCGATGACCCCTTTTTGTGCACCCCAAGGCATATTTTAGTCGTAAACCTGACCAAAACTTGTAAGAAACCATTAATCTTGGTAACCCACCTTTTGAATTGGAAAATTAATCCTTGTGGGACCAAGACGCCATTGGTGGTGTCTTATTCCCACCTAGTGGGACAAAGATGCCACCTAGGGTGTCCTCCTCTTGGGGGATTTATTTTTGAGAATTAAGAGCAGGAAATGAAAATATTTGAATTTGTTTGACCTTTTTTCAACCTTTGAGATCAAGTAATTAGGTTATTAGGTAAAAATCCCTATAAAAGTAAGATTCACACCCCATTTTCACATAATTTTATAGAAGTCGACATAATTTGAGCAAGTTGAAGGAAGTTTCAAATTTTTGGAACATCCTTATATTGTGTTTTTGCAGGTTATTCAAATCTATTTCAAAGTAAATATCTAGCATTTCCAAGGATTAGTAATCGATTCCTATTGTGGATCATGAGAGATTCTAGGTTGGAGATGCAACTAGCCATTTATCCAATCCTAAGGACTTGTTTCTTTATTGATTCCATCTTCCATTATTTCTCTATTTTTTTCCTAAGAAAGGTACATTTTATGTTTGTGACTTGTTAGGGTCATTAGAGATCTCCTTCATAGCTCATTTACATTTGCATCTTGGGAATTTTATTCTAACGCATTTGAATAGGGTTCCTTCACATTCTAGCTTGAATAATCTTAGACACACTTAAGATTATGGTACATACACTTCCATTTATAGATTCATGCTTTTTTATCAAGTTTTAATTACCAAAAAAGTGGTTTGACCAAGGAAAACCCCCATAAACAATCAGCCCAAATTTCTTTGTTTTGCAGGTTTCTTTGCAGGTTGAAATTTGGAGACTTGGTGAAGAACAAAGTGTAGATCTTGAACTTCAAGACCACACTCAGAAACTCCAAAAATCTAGAATGGGACTAATATTCCATATTAGGCATCTTCTTCCTCTCAGGCTTATTTTTAGTGAGATTTTCTGAGATCCGACTCAAAGATCTGAAGAGCAGGAATTTGCCCCAAAAAATAGCAGCGAGACTAATACACCATCTTGTGCAGCTTAGTCCTTCGCAACATTTTTTGATAGCTACTTTACATTTCCAGAATCCTAATAGCATCTCCAAACTTCCTAGGTACACACATTCTATCTACCTATTGCATAATTTCATCATTTGCATCTTTCATTTAGCTTACATTTCTAGTTTTAGGTCATTTTGCATATCACATTGTGTTTTCAAAAAAATTCTTTCCCAAGCATTTTCCTGGTGTTGAACCCCTTAGAACTTAAAGAACCACCTCCTAGGACACTCCTAATTATGAAATTGACTCACCATGAGAGGTTGTTAGTCAATCCATTTGGGTCTCTTAGGACATTAGTGAATTGTTGAATAGGAAAGTGTGATTAGAGATAGACATATTTTTCCCATTAATCATTTTGGTGAACTTGGATTTTGAGAATTCATTTCATTTCTAATTTGGAGTCCATTAAATTCCTTAGATCTAGATTGCATTCATCCTTGCATTGCATCTTGTATTAGTAAAAGTGCATCTAGGGTTTCTTGCATTTTGCATTAGTGAAAGTGCATATAGGTTGCATCTTTACTTTATTGCATCATTTCATTTCATTGAAAATTTAAAAGGTGCATTGTTGCTCATCCTAATTTCACTTAGAAACATTGTTATTGCTTTCAAAATTGAGAAATTGCATCTTACATTCAATTTATGGTTGTTAGTTGTTTTCCTCTACATCTATTTTCACAATTTCCTATTTCCAAACATCAGGTCCCTAGCTAGGAAACCTAGGAACATTGTTTTCAAATCATATTTTATTTTCTTTATTAAAAAAACCTTTACTAGGATTAAAACACCCTTACTAGCGTCTTAGTCCCTCTTATGGTTTTTTGTCCAGAATCTTGTCTATGTTTTGTACTATCTATTCCAATGTCTGGAATCTATGAATTTCATCAGGAGGGCCAAGACGCTCTTCCTAGCATCTTAGTCCCTATACAATTTGAGGTTACAAATTCTAGGATTAAATAGTGCATTTTGGTTCTTCTGTTCATTGTAATTAGTTTGTTGTTTCAATTTATCAATTTATTATTTTATGCAATTTCATAGTTTAAGTTTACATTTTCTTGATAAATATATTTTGTTAGCTTTCCATGTCCTTTTTTGTAGACTCCATTTGTTAGAAAATTAAAACATAAAAACCAAAAAACTTAAACACACATAGATGTATGGTTACTTAAGCATGTTAACACCCTTTTTCAAAGTTAGCCTAAGCCTCAAGCCTTTTAGTAGTGATGGCCTTGACATGTTAGATGAAGCCCTTAAGGACTTCACCTCGAAAGTTTTTTTCACTAAGGCTTGTCCAAACAAACCTAACTAAAGTGAATTAAACACTATCCAATGTCAACCTACTAACAAACCTTTTAGTCGTGATGACTTTGACATGTTAGATGAAGTACTGGAACACAATGATCTACTAATAGGGGGGTGAATTGGTAGATATTAAATATTTAGATCTTAAAACCTTTTGTGTAGACTAATTTCTTTAACCCTTAATGTGCATATATTAATCATGTGATACATAAATATGCATGCACACAAAAACATCACATAACACTAGATATATGTGGGAAACTTGATATGGGAAAAACCATGGTGACAAAGCCTACTTGAGTATACTACTCAAATCCAATGTCACAATCCAAATCTCTATTACAACGCATTTAGGAACTACAACTCCAAGGATGTAACAACACTCTAATCTGAGCTACAACTTAGTACTATGAGGCTACAACCTCTAAAGGATTACAAGTTCATATATGCATATAAATGGTTCTTCATAAACCTAAGATGCATCATTACATTTTGTTCTTAGTTGCACATATTGCAACTCACTTATTACTATTGAAGATACACTCTCAACAACACACACCCTAATCTCTACACTCTCTTCTACACATAGAACAATCATTATTCTATCTTGCTGCTCTACTCTTCTTTCCCTTTCTACAGTGTCTCATACATCTACACTATACACTTTCTTCTCTCTCTACCTCGATTGCATGCATAGTGAACATACTTTTGTTCAGCACCCTGTGCACTTGTAGAACTTACACACACATAGTAGATACAACTACAACTATTCTCATATTTCCTTCATTTTATTTAACTCCACCGATCTACAATCTCATCCTCTAGATTCTCACCATTGTTCAGATCTTCTCATATCTTTTGTTAGGGTTTCCTTAGCTTGAAAACTTCATCAACAAGCTACCTTTTCCTCAAGCCACACACCACTTTCCAAATCATCATTAATTCATCTAATAGGGTCTAGCAGATATCTTCACTATCACTCTACCTCTGCATCAAGATGATTCCACATTTATTTCAATGCATTCTTCTATTCATACAATCAAATTTGATCTCAATCTCCTGTTATGGTTTACCACATATTTTTCTTTACACCATACCTATGCATTGAGCCTCACAACATTAAATTTTGTCTTAGAAGGTTTGCTAATAATAGCAACCCATGAAACCCTAGAATAAGATATGTGTTAAATGTGTTCTCCTATTTGATTGATTTGATTTGATCTCGATCACCTCTACAATATGTTATGTTTCCTTGAAGATAAAATCTTCATTTAATTGGTCACTTCATGCAGCCACACTAATTAAATCCTTCCTTTTTGTCGGTTACTAGAAGAAACCCTCTTCACACTAAGTTATCCGTTTGTGATTACTGCATTCAAATTTGGGTTGTCATTCTTCTTCGCGCCATGATCCATTGGCTCTCATTCATCAACATATCTTTAAAAAAAATTCTTTAGATCGAGTACCTTTAATCATGCACTATTGATCTCCGCCGACTGATGATCACCAATAGATCAATCACCTTTTGAACTCCATCGTCAATCACATAGTGCATCACAATAACCTTAAATCATGATCTTCAAATCAACCTTCTTCAAATCCTTCCATCTTGACCAATGGATCTTCATCGCTAGTCTCCTTCATACATCACTTGCCATATGTGGGGTCCACCAATACATGCATCCAAATTCCACTATCCCCTTCAATTTTGATTGCAATCCCACACAAACCTTACGAGGTTTGCAAGCTATTTCCATCTATCATCCACATCATCACCAGGAAACTCACAACAACGATGTGAGTTGGTCTGTCGATCAAATCTTCTTTAACCACTTTTCATCATGTGTTATCATCCACCATCGTCACCTCCACTTCTTTCTGTGTTGGGTCCCACCATCTTCATCAATGGTCAATATCCATCCACCATGGATTAATCTCCACCATTCTCTCCTAACCTCACAGGACCTAGGCAAGATCCTGCAAAATGTCAATGAAACTAATGGGAACCATTGGATATTCTTAATTACAACCACTGATCATGCACCATTACTGATGGACTTGATGCAATCATTCACTACCATCTATTTATACACATCACACTATGATTCCACAGTTGGCATCACACACACATCACCTAGTCGCTAAAAAATTGAATCTATGAACCTCATGTTAGAGGTTACAAAGTTCGAAAAACCCATGACTCACCAACAACAAAGAGAACCTATGAAAATCCTTTCAAAATGAGTAAGTCACTTTGATGAAAACAAAAACACCCAATACATAATTCCAATGTGGGGTCCACATGTCGTCACATATCCCCGTCATCGCCATACCACAGTTTCGTAATCCACAACAAGAATTTGGATTGCCATTTACTCAATCCCATCAAGCCACATGTTTGCATCATCATTATGGTTTGGTCCCACATGGAGTGCTTCCTTCTTATCGCTCCATCGTTTAGTCACCAGAAATCTGAACTTAAGAACCTCTTTATTGTAGGTTGTGAACTTTTGAAAATCTACGACATGTCGATAACAAAGAGAGATTTATTCCTTCCTTCACACCATTATCTAAGTCACTAAGTCAGGAGGTTATGAAACTTGAGAACCCCATGACATATCCTAGGAAAACATGGAACTCTATGACTCCATTCACTTTCACCCAACTGATGGTAATGTATATCCTTAAAGCTCTAGGCAGACGGGTTAGTCACCCTCACGACTATAAGGACATAAGTTGCAACTAATGTAACAAACAACTACCTATACTAGGTCAACATCAAAATAGAACATTTTAAGGACACCATGATTGCAACTCTAGGGTTTAATCAATGAACCCTAATTTTGTCTGTGAGAAAATAAAAATCATTTTTGGACATTTTATACATCCTCTAGCCCTACACAATACCTATCTAGAAATATTTCAAAAACCTCATCACGAATCTGCCACTCAATTCACCATTAGGACCATTGTTCTCTCATCCATCTTCTATCATCATGCCAAAAAACTCTTCTTATTTTTCCCTTTTGACATCAACGACAACTATATACACTTTAGTATAAGATCAAAACATTTCTCCTATGACCCCCTTTTGACAACAATGACAATATATTCCATCATGAAGCCCTTGAGGACTTCCTCTCACAAGGTTCACCCACTAAGGCTTGGTTAACTAAATATAAAAAAAATGAAGTGAATGTTATTCAACCTCAACTTATCCTTTATCCACCTTCCCACAATCCTCAACTTTCTAACAAACCTATCATTATCCTTGATGTACCTAAAGATAATTTATCACAACAACCAAAATATAACACTTTTTGTCATACATATAACGCAAAGAATAATAGAAAACCTCAAACTAATCATGTTTCACTACCATTATCAAATCTTCTATTTCCTAGTGCTCCTCATTTACCCTCACATAGTGGAAAGGAGTTTGATCTTGTTGAACAACTTAAGAATACTCTTGCTAAGATTTATTTATGGAATCTTATTCAAGCTTCACCTAGTTACTACACCATGCTTCAAATGACTTTGCAACAAGTTGTGGTTCCTCCTAATACAAATGCAAATACGTGGTAGCTCTAATATAGGGAATGAATACAGTTGATGCAGACATTACCTTTCACCAACATGAGCTTCCTCCCTTGGAAATAAGAAAGAGATATGATACATTCATCATACTAGCTAGATACAACACCAAAGGAATAAAAAGAACCCTTGTTGATAATGGCTCAACTCTAAATTTGTGCAATGTAAATATTTTAGATAAGTTGGGAGTAGATAAATCACAAATAAAACTTGATTCCCTATTGATTTTAGGATTTGACAATATAGGAAAGAAACCACTCAGAGTGATTACCTTTCCAATTTTCATTGGAAGGGCTACCCTAAAAAATTCTATCCATGTTATGCCTCATGAAATTTCATACAATCTTCTTTTAGGCAGACCATGGATTCATGAGATGCATGTGGTGCCTTTGAATCTTCATCGTATCATGAAGTATGTTTATAAGAACAAGGTATACCAAATCAAAATGGACCTCGAGCCTAAAATTTGAATGTAAATTGAAAAGGGAACTACCAATCCTCTGAAAACATTAATTCCAACATAAAAAATAGAGCTTATCACTAAGGAAACACAAGAAATTGAAATAGTGTCAAAATTAGTATATGATGATTGGGGTTCCTTGGAGTTTACACCTTCATTCATGGGGGAATATATAATAACAAGGAAAGAGGATGAAAAAAAAAAGCACCCAATGGTTATGTCAACATGAAATTTCGGATAAAACTCTCAAGATACAAGTTACACAACAAATTTTGATGAAATAGACTATCAACAACCACCAAACCCGCAAGAAATGGAACGAATTTATGGGAAATGTTATGAACTTCTAAAACAATTAGGTTACAATGGAAAAGGATGTGGAAATAAAGAAAAAGGAATTAGTGTCACTATAGAACATAACACATAAGAAACTAAAAATGGTTTAGGATATTGTCCTTGTAATGCCGCGCCAAGCAAGCCCAAAGGATACATTACATCTAGCATTTATGGCACCAATTTTTTTTAAAAGGTATTAATATACATCATAATAATCATACATCACATGATATGAAACTAAACATGAACTACATATAACAAATCCCTCGGGTTTTACAAGACTGCATTACTTTTCACAACAACATCATTACATCACATGAATGGTAAGTATACACCAGTAATCATAAGTTAACATAAACATGGTTAATACATTAATCTAGAGTAACAATATTACAATGCTACTTCCCATCATGAATGGGGAAAGATACAATAAAATAGAATGATACATTTGAAATGAAGAAGTACAAAGCTGCATTACTGGATCCAACTTTGGTTCAACTCAGGAGACACTGCAAGGTACAATTTCGCACTTCTCAATCAATAACTAGGGACCCAATGGGGTGCATTGCACGTTCCACCCAACCATGTGGACCCGAAGGCCCACCCCCCGTGCTAAGAGATGACAAGAAGGATCCTCAACTAAACCATCATACAAAACAAGGGTACAAGACTTCACAACAAGATTCACAATAACATAAGGCAATCTCCAGCACAAGATATAACCAACACAAGATGTGCCCAATATAAGGAATAACCAATAAAACATCAACATACAAATGCCAACATGCGCTTCCAGAGGCCCAAGAATAACATAGAGGGAAACAAAAACAAACATAGTTGTTTAGGGAAGAGTGTCATCGCAATGTTGCATGGGTTACCCTGGCGAATCTTCCTAGGCCCCGGCCCCCAACTTGGGTTACCCTGGTGACCTCTTACGAAACCCGGCCCCACATGCAATCCATTGTGGCATCGATTATTTTTCATAAGGACAAGACAATGATTTCGCCATTCCAGGCCTTCTCAACTCATCTCAAGCCCATACAAGCACTTGAGTCACGAGTGAGGCATTCACTTATATCTTGTTAAAGTGTGATTATACCCAAAACCCCTCATTAATTATTAATGTTTTCACTTGATTAATAAACCTCCAATGAGTTACCCTGGGACCTCTTCCGAGTCCCGGCCCCCATTAGAAGCCACTCTCCCTACTCACAATTAAAATTCTACTATCTCAATGGGGTAAGCCACTAGCACAAAATAATAAGACCAACTCAGTAAAACAACAAATGAGGTATGTACCAACCCATGCAAAGAATCCATAGTAACACAACATCCACGTGCAAGGCTAATACCCACAAAGTAAATCCAAACATAAAGACCATAGTCCACAAGAGTCAAGACGGGAAACAATTATGAAATCACATTCTCCCTTCCTCAGGATCCCAACAGAGCGACTATCCAAAAACTCATAAATGAGGGTAAGCCAACACAATACGAGATTCCAAATAAGTTCCGACACAAATTAAAAGGATAAAATCCCCTCAAAACCGAGATTAACTCAAGAGGAAGTCACATCTGAACAAAACCATCAAAATTAACCAACCAACACAGAATCCCAATACTAACAAATTTATCCTGAGACAGAGACTAATCGACAAGGCATCATTGAAATCAACTAGAGTTCACTAAGACATCATGAGAATCACATTTCAAAACTACTACAATCATTATTACATTACATAGCCCTCCTTATCAAGACACCAAAAACACTCACAAAACACATTACTCATACTCCACATGATTTCAATGAACAAGTTTCAAGTAACTCAAGAGAGCACACATCGGGATAAAGCCAACAAAGTCATCCTTTACAAGCAGGAGATAAATCTTAAAAGATTATCCAAAACAATATTACAACAAACTCCTTCAATTACAAGGTACTAACAACCCTAATATGCTCATATGCAGCTCAAGTATAGGAATTATCAATGAAATGAGAGTGTGGGTGCACTCGCATCTCATCAAACATAAAAAAAACCATGTGACTTATCATGTATAAACAAACTCATTTACCAAAATATGAAGACATTTGCAAACTCAAAAGAAAACATTACATTAGATCAATGAGATCTGAAACGGAGGGCATTTAGGAAACATAATAACTTGTTTAAGGGTCATACTCTACATTATTTTAAGCCTATCATCATGTAATTAATCAAGGCCACCTTAAGTAGCTATATTCCATCTTGCAAAGTAATCTAATTTCCTTTATTAAATCCTACAATTATCTAGTAGTGAATTAATCCTCTTTCATTTCCAATCTACTGATTTCCAATTTATTCTATGTACTAATCTTTCATTTAATCTAATTACAAGTATGTCTCTCCTTTATGCCTAAGGTTTTGCTCAACATTGTGTTAAAATCTTTGTCAAGTACTTCTCTGCCAGAAAGATTGAAAGGTCGTTGATCAAGGATTAGGTCAAAGATAAGGTAAACAGGTTAAAAGAGAGAACAAATCTTCAACACGACATCTTTAATCCCCTACCATTTCCATGTTCAAGAGCGCCGCTGTGACAGGTTGCAAATAGAATCAGAGAATTTTATTTAAATCTATACATCATTTTATTTTTAAGTACAACAGATGTGTTAGGTTGCCAACGATACAGGAAGGCTATTTATACCTCTACAGTCTTCTATGTTTAAGTGTTGCTGTTGTGACAGGATGCAAACAGTTACAGAGACATTAATTAACCTTAAATACCCTCCAAAATCTATACGTTGCAGTAGAGATAGTTTGTAAATGGTTGCAGAGAGATTATTTAATTTACTACACCTTTGCAATCTAAAAGTTTCAGCTGTGATAAATTAACAAAGGTTTCAGGGTGGCTATTTAATCCTGTACAATACCTCAACTCTAAATATTGTAACTGTGACAGGTTGTCAAGTATATATATAAGAAAGTGAATATTGGAATTTGGAAACATCGCCATCCACTTGCACTGTTATCATTATTTCAAAGTGTTACAACTGCGATAGATTTTCGGTAGAATCAAACAGGTTACTTAAAGCTTCGCAACATTCTATTTTAAGTGCTGCACTATGAGAGGTTCTGGTAGAATCAAGAAGGTTATTTAAATCTATACATCCTATCACGTTCAAGTGTTGCCGTCGTGTCAAGTTGACAATGAAATCAAAGAGATTATGTAAACTTCTAGAACACTCTATTTTCGATAGTGCAGAAGTGATAAGTTGACAAGGGAGTCAGCAAGGTATTTTAAACCTCTATAGTCTTCTATATTCAAGTATTGCATTTGTGAGAGATTCTCAACAAATCGGGGAGAAACAAGTAGAGATTGAATGGAGTAAAAACCACAAGACTGAAGAGAAGGAGAAACATGACTTATGAGTAGGAAAAATAATATACAACTTTTTTTTTTCTTACAGGCACAATGCGCATGGGCAGATGTAACTGGAGTTAACTCCAAAGTATACACTGACGTTGCAATTTCATTTAATGATGATAATGAAGAGGATGAAGAGAAACAAAACCCAAGGCTGAGGTAATAGAGAAGGATTCGAAGCACGTCAACCATGCAGAGCAAATGATTAACTCTCATAGGCAATCTGTAGCACATAAAGTGTAAAGAAAATCTGAGAGAGCAACACCGGCGACTCAGGAGAGACTTCAGCTTATTACCTACAGGAAACGCACTCACAACAATACAAATATGCAATAACTAAAGTTAGCGATGCCTGAGCATTCTAAGGGTTCGACGCCCTATCTTTTACTACACTATGCATAAACTCATGACATCATGCACCCAACAATACTCCTCAATTTGTTTGCAGAAGGAAGCTAATTTTCTTAAAACACCACTATAGAAAGATCAATATATGTCAGATGCAAACCCCATAGATTTTTGATCTGTTCATTTGCTCAGATTTAAGAGGCAATAGGCTGAAGAAATTTCCAATAAACTCGGTTTCCACAAACTCTCCGAGCAACGACTTTGTCCGAGCTAAAGAAAGCTTAGATCATGACATGCATACATAATATGTTGAAAAGACAAATTTTGAAAGATAGAGATATCTATATGACATTTATTTTAAGTGATACAGAACATATATGCCTAAGGTTGAATCATTTAGCCATTTAAATAAGGGAAAATATTTGCAATTAAGGGTTTCGAACATGATCTTTAACATAGACAAATGAAGACAGCGGGTCCTTTCTTATTCTGTGTATTTGGGAATGGAAGATAGAAAAGTACTTATCTGTCAACATAAGGAAAGGGCTGAGGCCATCACTTGTTTTCCCGAACTTGCTTCTTAGGGAAGCTACCAAAGTAATTGATATCCTCCAAATATGTTAGAAGTTGACGAACAAATTCATCACCGCAGAGACACCACAAGAACTCGTTTTCTTTTAATTCTGAGATACAAAATCTAGCGCTTGCTACTCCCTTCCAGTAGTCAACTCCGTTCTATGGAAGATCTGACTTGGCTTCCCTAGTGTCCATACTCGCAGAAGTCCCCCAAAAAAAGTATTAACTCCCCGAATTAATGCCCGAGACCCCCCATATGGGTACCACCATGCAAGGAGAGAAGATCCGTTACCACAAGTTGAGCTCTCCTCCCCACGTGCTTCCCGGGCCAAAATCCACTATAACTATTCCCTTATCCGTATTAACATGCAATAAGCATGATTGGTAACAACTAACGTTATTCCTCAATCCCCGTACGCAACCAGCCATCCAACCAATTATGATTGGTATGAAATTAAAGTCCTTCCCCAATATAATGCAACCATAACAAAAATTAAGGAGAAAACTCTGACTTAACTCGACATGCCATAATTTTTTTTTTATATAAGCTCTTACTTTATACTGCCAATAACCAAGATGACTAATCCTAAAATAGTCTCCACCATCATAGCCCAATAACAACATATTTCAACTTACAACTTTTATTTACTTATTTATTATAACTTAACTTTATAATTTTATAAATCTATTGATATTCATTAATCAAAGTACCCCGTTTACGCAATAATTCATTTTAAGGCATAAAATAATTAAAAGAATTTATTTATCAATTAAATAAACCAAATGCTAAAATAGTTACCTAGACCCAAAATCAACAATTATCGAACAAACTTACTCTAAACGCCCAGAGAGGTGAATACGGAGGGGCATTACAGTCCTTCTAAGATAAAGCAAGAAAAGAAATGAAATTCATTAAACATCAATACCATTACATGCAAACCTAAAATTAGTGTCACTTTGAATCATCTTAAATTGCTTGATATGGAGACACTACCATCATGGGAATACTTTGAAAATGATGAAGCCTTTAAAAAATGGATTGAAGTTTATGATAAACCATTTATTACTCCTCATAGGAATAAGGTCACATGTGTTATGGTAAGCACCAAACAAATATATGTAGAACAAGAGAACAGTGAGACAAAAATGAATAATGAAGAATACAATCCTGAATTCCTGAGATCAAATGCACTTCCTTTAGGGGATATAGTAGAAATAGCAATGGATATCAATGATAAAGATAAAGTCATTAAGATAGGTAAATGCATCAATGATGATGAACAAGAAGATACTGGAACCTTGCTTCATGACTTTCCTAAACTCTTTGCTTAGACATATTCCGATATGTTAGGAATTGATCCTAGAATTGTAACACACAACATAGTTCTCATTGAAAATGCCAAGCCTGTTAGATAGAAAATTTAAAAAATGAACCCTAAAGTAGCCTTGCTAGTTAAGGATGAAATTGGAAAAATTCTTGATGGTGGTATCATAAGACCAATAGATTATTCTCCTTGTATCTCAAACATTGTTGTAGTCACAAAACCTAACAATCATATTAGGATGTGTATGAAATTTCATGATTTGAATAAAGAATCTTTAAAAGATGACTTTCCTCTTCCTAATATTGACATGATAGTAGATTCAACTACATGACATGCTTTGTTGTCATTCATGGATGGATTTTCTAGATATAATCAAATTTTCATCAACCCTTAAGATCAGTACAAAACAACATTTATGACAGTTTGGGGAACATTTTTTTGGGTCATGATACCTTTTGGATTAAAAAACATAGGCACAACATATCAACGAGCTATGAAATTGATATTCCATGATTACATACATAAGACCTTGGAATATTATGTTGATGATATTCTTGCTAAATATTTAACATGTTAGGATAATGTAAATGTTCTTCAAAAGATCTTTGAACCAACTTTGAAAATACAACATGAGATTAAACTCAAAAAAGTGTGTCTTTGGTGTAGATAGTGGGAAAATTTTAGGTTTTATCGTATCTTGTAGAGGCATCAAGGTGGGTGTAAATAAAATTGATGCTACAATCAACATGCCACCTCCTATAAATATCTCTCAATTACGTACCCTACAAGGAAGAATTCAATCCATTTGAAGATTTGTAGCATCCTTAGTAGATCAAACATTACTATTTATGCATCTTCTCAAGAAAGGGATAAATTTTTATTGGAATGAGGAATGTAAATAGGCTTTTGAGAGTTTGAAATATTGTCCTGTCACTCTACCTATTTTACAACTTGCTATACAAAACAAACCATTCATTCTTTACAAATCAGCTTCAACCCATGCTCCTGTAGCATTGTTGGTTCAACAAGATGAAAAAGGTAAAAAAAATCCTATTTATTACATGAGTCGAATGTTGATTGATTATGAGAAACAATACACCACAATAGAAAATAAATGTTTGGCTCTTGTATTTACAACTAGTAAGTTGTGACATTACTTATTGAATGCTGAAATACATGTAATGACAAAGTTTGATCCTCTAAAACACTTGCTTACTAAAATTTTTTTATCTAGATGCTTAGCTAAATGGGTAATCTTGTTGACTGAGTTTGACCTTAAATTTTTTTCACAAAAATAAATTAAGGGTCAAGCCTTGATCGATTAGTTAGTTGATGCTCCTTCTCCTTTAGTGTTACCTTCCAATGATTCTTTCCCCGATGACAATGTGTTAACCATTGAAGATGATATATGGGAATTATATTTTGATGGATCTAGGTTTATAACTAGCACCAACATAGGGGTTATAATAAAACAACCTACAAAAGAGATGATTCCCTTATCATACCGGTTAAATTTCCTATGTACAAATAACACTACTGAATATGCATCATTGATCACTAGTTTGCATGTTGCT
>VDFB02193867.1:18647589-19117608 GCA_007258455.2 Sequoia sempervirens
TAATAATAATTCCCTAGGTCATCTACTCCCCCCATAGAACCTATTAGGGACCCCTCTTGAGTATGAAAGTTTTACATAGTTACATTACTACACATACCAGTAGTTTACAAAAAGAAAAAAAGTCTCAAACCGTGTAACATTAGATCACAATAAATATTTCAATAAAGGCTCCATAAAAGGGGAAAAATTATAAACTCTAAACATTAAAAAATCAATTGTACCCAAACTTTCTTAGGAATTTTCGGTTCACTCTTGGTACACATAGGAATTCCTAGGAAGGCTTTGTTCTCCTCTAATAGGTGATCCAAATTTTAATTTCCCTTACCACCAATGGGTTATCAAACTGACTTGGTTCAAAGTGGGCAGATGACTCTTCAAACACGAGACATAACTACACACCCTCTAATCTCAACTGTTCAACATTATCACTCCCATGTGAACTCTGAGAGGAAGTGTCCTAGCAATCAGCCCCATGATCACAACCTTTTCCTTACTCTTGACCTCTACCCCATCTCCTAGGCATAATCCTACATAGGAAAGTTCAAAGTATTAGATGAGGTCAATAAGGGAAATCTTAAACTTCAACTATACATCTAAGACAACTTAGTGGGCAAATTATTACACCCAAATCACCTAGTGTTTAAACTTAGGCTCTAATTCCATGTGTAACGCCCCTCCACATAACCATAAAGGATGACACAAACACAACATAAGCATAGCAATTTTTTCATTTCTTTAAAAGAAAATGTGTAATTAATAATAGTAAGGTGAACTACACTTAACACATACATCGCCTAAGATATGTGCCAACACTTACATTTGAATCCCATAACATACAAAAGTAAACTAGTTTATAGCATATAAATAATACCCATGAAATAATAACATACATTTAAAGCATTAAACTCATCACATAAGATATAAAGTACATTAAAGAATCATCCATATATTGCATTTATTCAATATAGCAGTTACAAAGCTCATTTCCAAAATGAGCAAGATCATATAATAATGATACAATTACAATGATAAAAGAATCCTCCTTTAATACAAATGAGGAGTAGTACATATACAAAGTATCCAATAGATGTGAACATAAGAAATCACAATATAACAAAAAATTCATGTAGGAAATAAATCTAAAATTAGGATTTCCTAAATCCAATAAAACAATAATACATTGCTTGCAATTAACCAACCTAAATATAATTTCATTTACAAACAATAATGAAATTAAATCTAATTGTTAACTAGTTTTCCCATTACATATAATTAAAAATCAATTTCCCATTTTAAATCATTTCATTTAAAAATATCTAATTGTGCATTTGCATGCACCTAATATAACATAATATTCATTTAAATAAATATATTTAAATATATATAATTATATATGTATAAATACATATATATATATATAATTTAATTATTTTAAAACTAAATTACAATTACACACAATTACCAAATATAAATAAATAAATAAATCTATATATAATATATTTAATATAGATAGCACATATTATAAATAATATATATTTATATATAATATATATTAAAGAAACCTTTTATATAAAATCAAAATTTGGAAGGAGAGATAGGGCAGATGAAACAATGTATACGTAGACTTAACATGGTTGTTTTGGCTATGGGGGTTGTCTCCACAACCACTCCAACACTAGAGTCATTGTTGTGGAAGGCAGCGTTGGGCACTGCCTCGATAGCCAACACCTCCCCAATGAGGGTGGCTATGGGGATAGGCCCCCAACCTCCATATATTCTTTTCCCATATGTTTTTCAATTTGTTGTATGATGATTTCAATTTGATTTCTCAATATAATTTTTTCTATAGAGAAAATTACAGAAGCCTCAAACTAATCTATATATAATATGTATATATGTATATATATATATATATATATATATTTCAATATATATATGTGTGTGTGTGTGTGTGTGTGCGCGCGTGTGTTAAGGTTAGAAATGGTGGATATCTAACAAATAAATGCAGATTTAATTGATAAACAAAGAAACTAAAATGCACACAAAATAAATTATAACACAAAGAATTTAACGTGGATCAGCCAATCCGGGCTACATCCAGCAAACAATAGCCATCCAACGTTTTTATTATCCAGTGCAAAAACCTATTACAATCTTGCGAATAATCATGTTTTTCATCATACTGTAACACCCATCCAAACCCCATTTTATCAAGCTTAGAAGCTTCCAGATTTTGGGTTCTACAAAAATGGATTTTTCTTTTTTCATTGATTTTTCCCTTTTTCGGTGATGATGCAAAAAAATAGTTGGAAATTTTTTCTCGGGGTTGTCATCCCCAAACCCTCGCAAGGATACATGTTAGGGTGTATAGTATATTGTGGGCTATACAATATAGCATGATCAGTTGCCACATACCAACAATATATCAATATATATAGATATATCAAAACAATTTTTTTTTTATAAAGGGGTAAAATTTTTATTGCATCAGAACATCATTACAAAGTCCGAAGAAAGAAGCCACAAAGGGGCCCAACAAAACAAGAATTAATTCACACCCAAAAAACACCGCATATCCTCCGCAATCCACTCCTCAAGAACATGCGCCATGTCCGCAGGAAGATTGCCCCAGTCATCCACATGCCAAGGATCACTCCTCTCCGATGCCCATCTAGCCAACCCATCAGCCACCTTATTCCACTCCCGCGGAATATGACGGAAAACAATGGAATCCAAAGAAGAACATATAGAAAGAATCTGCCTGGCAACCACAGCAAGCTGCCAATTCACATCCTCCAAGTTTCGCTTCTTCAACACCTCAATCACCACCTGAGAATCAGATTCACAAACAATCCGCCGCCATCCAAGGCCAACAGCACGCTCCAACGCCATGAGAATAGCACTCGCCTCCATAAGGTTATTAGTTTGCAAGCCCCGATACATAGTGAAGAAAAAAACCACCACTCCAAGGCTATCCCGACCAATACCACCAACCCCAGCATGCCCAGGATTCCCTCTGGATGACCCATCAGTATTAATTTTTAGCTCCCCCGGAGGCGGCGGACGCCAAAAGCCCTCACGAGCAACTCTCGCACGCCCACGCCTACCATGCACTTTTCTTCCAATACTCTTGTCCCCAGTGACAAGACCCAAGGCATTAACAACACCTAATTCCCCAGAATCAATCGGCACAGACAAATCACACTTTGCAGTCAGAGTCTCCCGCAAAGCCCCCAAAATACGCCCCCAAAGTTGCCCTGTGAGCAATTTCTTATCCAGGAAAATCCTTCTATTACGCTCCAACCAAATTTGCCAAACAATCAAACTATGACCAATGCTCCAAGCAATTTTAAGAAAGGATGTTCTGGCAGGAGAAGAGCCCTGTCTCAACCAAAAGTCCTCCAAAGAAGAAACATGGCAACACGGTAATCTCCAAAGGTTCCACCAGTAATGCCAGATAGTCTTGACAAAAGAACACTGAAAAAAGAGATGTGGTAAGCATTCTTCATGCTGACCACATAGAAAACACCTGGAGGGGCCCTGGAATCCACGTTTCCAAAGATTGTCCCAAGTAAGACACTTACCTTGGACCACTAGCCAAGAGAAAAAGTTACACTTAGGCCAAGCAAATTTATTCCAAACATGCTTCCACCAAGTAACCTGGGAGCTCCCAAAAACCTGTTTATCCAACACCTGATAACCCGAGGCCACCGAAAATTTTCCTTTCAAATCAGGACCCCAAGCAAGCACATCACTTCCCTGAAGAGAGTTGCAGACACGACTAGATAAAAGCCTAGCAAGCTCCTGACGATCTTCCTCCACACCACCATGAGGCCAATCCAAGGGGTCCTTCCATTTGGCCACCGAAATCTGACCCAAATAATTTTGCGATTTGAAGTCTGCCACATGACACCAACCTGCCACCTCGAAAACCTGGCACAAATCATGGAGATGGGGATGAGAAGACACAATGGGTGGATGTCCATCCCAGGAGTCATGCCAAAAGAGAGCATCCCGACCCCCATTGCAAATCCAAAAAAGACCCTGCTTAACCAGCTTAGCACCCCGTTTAAGGGTACTCCAGATCATAGAACCTTTACCCTCCATGTTGAATCTAACCACCTCCCTACTTTCCACAACTCCCAAATATTTGGAGGTCAGAATTTTAGCCCACAACAAGTGTTGCTGTGAGCACCAGCGCCAATACAACTTAGCAGCCAAGGCCTGCCCATTCAAATCTGATCGACGTAGACCAAGACCCCCCTCCTGCTTTGGCCTACAAACAACATCCCACCTCACCAAATTCCATTTTCTATGGAGAAGATTGCCCGCCCATAGAAACTGACGAGACAATTTCTTGAAATCTTTAACAAAACTTGAAGGAGCAGACAGAACAAAGCATCTATAAAGAGGGAGAGCCTGGACCACTGATTTTAGAAGAGTCATTCTACCTGCTGAAGAAAGCCACCTACAAGTCCAATGACTGACCAATCTTCGAAACTTGTCAAGAGTCTCTTGCCAAAACCTTTTGGGGAGAGAACGAATGGCAAGAGGGATACCAAGATAGGAGAAAGGAAGCGAGCCAATTTGGAAGCGGAGAATACCAGCAATTCTCCTTTGAATAACCTTAGGAGTATGGAAGAAATAAATGAAGGACTTCCCCTCATTAATGCACTGCCCAGAAGCCGCCAAGTAACTGTCCAACACACTACGCCAGTGGAGAGCCTCCTCAACCTTAGCCCTACCCATCAAGGCAGTATCGTCAACAAACTGAAGATGGGACTGAGGGGGAATGCCATTTCCCAAATCCAGCCCTGAAGCGAGCCACTAGCAACTTGAGCACGAATGAGCCTTCCCAGGCCCTCCGCAAGAAGGATGAATAAGTAGGGAGACAGGGGGTCACCTTGCCTGAGGCCTCTAGAAGCACCAAACAGGCAAGTGGGCTCACCATTAATAAGCACCGAAAAGGAAGAAGAAGTGACACAACTCCTTACCCAATTAATCCAACCCTCCGCAAAACCGAAAGCTCCAAGAATTTTGAAAAGAAAGCTCCACTTAACACGATCATATGCTTTGGCCATGTCCAACTTGATAAACATCGACTTTTCTTTTGACGATTCCATAGAATGGATGGTCTCAGCCGCAATAACAACCCCATCCATGATCTGCCTGCCAGCAACAAAGCCTCCCTGCTCCTCAGAGATTAACCCACCAAGCCAAGGTTTCAACCTTTCCGCAATCAACTTAGTAATAATTTTATACACCACATTACAGAGTGCAATAGGCCTAAAAAGATCCAGAGAATTTTCCCCCTCCCTCTTTGGGATAAGAGCTAAAAAAGTAGCATTCAGAGACTTCAACATTTGTTTATGCATAAAGGACTCTTGAACAACCTCTAAGAGATCCAATTTAACCACCTCCCAGAACTCCTGAAAAAACTCGACAGGAAATCCATCAGGCCCAGGGGCTTTTCCTTTCTTCATCTGGAACACAACATTCTCAATCTCCGACAAGGAAATAGGGGAGAGCAACGATTCATTCATTTCATTAGACACCAACTGTGGGATACAGTCTAAAATCTTTGCTTCATCCTCCTCCGCAGGAGGCGAGTCCTCAGAGAATAAGGCAGAAAAATACCGAATGCATTCAGCAGATATAGAAGCGGAAGAGGACAAAATTTCCCCATCAGGCAGCAAGAGAGAAGAAATAGCATTACCTTGCCTCCGATCCTTAACAGAGTTATGGAAGAAAGAAGTGTTCCTATCACCAGCCTGAAGCCAATCAATACGGGACTTCTGTTTCCAAAAAAGTTCTTCTCTTAACTCCCATTCCTCAACCTCTTTAATTGCAGCAACCTCTAACAAACTCAAATCTTCTGAGAGGCCTTGATCACGAATCTGTCTGGTAATTAGATCAAGATGCTCCTGAGCTTTCTGTTTTTCTTTAAACAAATTGCCAAAGTGCTGCCTATTCCACCTCTTCAACCTGTACTTAACATATTGGAGCCGCTTTGAGAAAGTGTACATAGCGGTGCCATAAGCTGGCTTCCCAAGATCCCACCAGCCAGGGAGTAAATCATGGAGAGATTCATCCCTGAGCCACATGAGTTGAAACTTAAAGGTCTGTCTAGCACACTGCCGAGGCATTTCAGCCACCAGTTTAATTGGCCAATGATCAGAACCTCGACCATCCAGTATTTCAGAACAGATCTTCCACCTATCCCCCAACCAAAAACTAGACACCAAGAATCTATCAAGTCTCTCTGAAATAGAGGCATCTCCTATTCTCCTATTATTCCATGTAAATAGACCATTACCCGGCTTGATATCCACAAGACGAAGAGCAGAAATATTGTCCTGGAGCAGCAACGCCGAAGCCTCCAGCCTAGCAGTACCACCCCGTTTCTCCGCAAGCTCCGTGATAGCATTAAAATCACCTCCTATAATCCAAGGATGGTAAGGGAAAAGGCTACGAACTAAACGAATATTGGCCCACAAGATGTGCTTACCCTGCAACTCCACCGGCGCATACACATTGGAGAGGAGAATAGTTTCCCCAGAAACAAAACAAGAAGCCACCATGGAAAGGGAGGATTTAAAAGACCCCCACCATTGGGGGCAAATCTTTCGCGGATTCCAAAAGCATGCCACCCCACCAGAAGCCCCCTGAGCCCCAGTGCATTGGCAATCACCATTCCTCCATAACTTAGGAGCTAAGTCCATCATACCTTCCACAGAGAGCTTAGTCTCTTGGAGAAAAAGAACATCAGGCGCATGAAGCTTAATCAAATCCCGAACAACTTTTTGTCTAGGGCCACTGTTCAAGCCCCGTACATTCCAAGAAAGAACTATCATTTCAAGGGAGAAGAGAAATGCGAATCAAGAGTCTTGACTGACCCTGATTCCACCAAAGTCTCCCCAATCATCTTAATCTTTTCCACATCCTTCTTCCTACCCAGCTTGGAGGTTTTTTCTGACCCCCCCTTTTTGAGATCTTTTTGCAAAATACCCAACTGAGGGGACAACTTCGAAATCTTCTTCCCCGCCTCCGAATTTGCCTTCTGCAAGAGGTGAGCCTTATCAGCGCAAACTTTCCCTGCCTCAGCACTACCACCTGACGCAACTTGGACCCCCAACTGCTGAAATGTTCCTATGTCTGAAGGCCCATCACCATGCGGAACCATAAGCACCTCTGAATTGAGCTTTGCTTGTCCAGGATCATTCCTGTCCTCCTCTATGCATTGCACTCCCGCAACCCCCTCCTGTTGAGAAGTAATCATTTCCTCCACCAAAGGGCCATGCTGATCTATATCCAGAGTCCCATGATCAAGATCAAGAAATCTTGGGTTCACCTCCTGTTGACTGAGCTCTTCCAACACCTCAAATCTATTGAAGGTATCCTCCTCCTGCCTGTCCTTCAAAGACCTTTTTTGACCTTTATTTCTATTTTTGCCTCTAACAGTAGTGAAACCATCTTCCCTACCACCAAAACCCTGAAAGGTATCCTTGCCCTTATCCCCTCTGGGTGTCTTATTTGAAGGCAGAGGAGATTGAGCCTCCAAAGGCTTGGCCTTTGGACACCTGCGCCGGAGGTGACCGTACTCATGACAGAAACGACACCAGAAAGGTAATGTTTCATAGTCAAGCTGCTGCACCCATGAATAATCTCCTGCACTCACTTCCAAAGAGTCTGGCAGTGGCTTACTTAAGTCAATTTCTACACAGAATCGGGCAAAAGTCAGTACCTTTTTGAATTGAGTATGTTGTGACGAACCCACAGGTTTCCCCAACTTCGAAGCTAATAAGTGCAACACATCCTCGCGCCAACATTCCACAGGGAGCCTTGGAAGACGAACCCAAACTGGAACCTGATTTGGAAGTTCCTCCGCCGGATTGAAACCAGCATGCCATGGCTTAATGAACAAGCCCACCTGGTTGTAAAAATAAGGGCCTCCTTCAAAAACCTTGATCCTATCTGCCATGCAATCAAACGTGACCATGAAATAGTTATTGGCTAGGAGCCGAATCTCCATCTCACCTTCTGGCATCCAAGTCCTCCTGGCCCAGGACTCCAAAAATTGCAATGAAATTTTCAAACCCAAAAATTTGCAGTACAACGAATGCCGTGAGTAGTATTCAATATCCTCAGCGAGCATCTCCATCGGGATCACCACATTCGGCCTCTCTTTACACCTTTCAAGGCAGCCATTAATCTTGGGAACACGAAACCCTCCTGACAAACCAACGTTATTATTCTCCAGATTCTGAGAAAATAGAATATTATCATGGAGACGAGCCCCTGAAGGTAAGGGATTCGAGCCAAGAGCGGTACGGAAATCCAACTTGGGTCCCTCCCCCGAAGGCTCCCCAGACTCCATTGAGGAAAGGAAGAGGCACAACCCAAACCCACACCCTACAGCTGAAAGCACACCGCTGTCCCCCTGGCAAAACCCCACAACAAACCAACTCCAACCCGAGACAAAGCACCACCCCCTACACCAAACCCCACCTTCCACCAAGCAAGCAAAACCGACTCCCCACTCACCCCAAACACGGCCAAATGCCTGGCCACGCGCAGCAAACACCAGAAAAAAGGTAAGGCGGATGGCCACGGGCAAAAGGAGGCCCCCAGCCCCCGAACGCCCCAATCCACCCCACAATACACCCAAAAGAACTGCCCCCCCCAGCACGCAGGCAACACCCTCCCCAGTCCGCGCAGAGAAAGAAAAAAATCAGGAAGAGAGAGCTAGGGCGCGGGTGCCCTAGGTCTGCAAACAGGAGCAACGCCCCAGTCATTCACTGAAATCACATCGGATATATCAAAACAATTGCTCTAGATGGGAAATTAACTTTCTCAAAGAGTTTTCTATAGAAAGAGATTTACAAATTTACAAGAGGTTTTCAATTTCCAAAAAATTACTAGAGGATTTCAATTTCCACAAATTTACCATAGGATTTCAATTACAATCCTACAATTTTTTTCTAAATCTTCTAATGTATTTCCTCTAGAATTTCAATTGTTTAAAAAAAAAAATTTCCCTACAGAGGATCAAAATATTTTATGGAAATTTCCAATTTCAAACAAATTAAAGCTAAAATCAATTTCTACAAAAGCTCAAATCTTTCACAGTAAATTTTTTGAACACAAAAATCCTTCAAATTTTACAAAATAATTTAAAGATTCTACACAAATAAGAAATTCTCCTTGTACAAGCAATCTTTCCCAATACAATAACTAATTCTAAAAGCCTTTTCCTATTTTTAATACAATAAAACAATAAAGAACCTATTTCATATGCTTGAAGAGTTGAATTTTGAAGTAGAGCCCCGCCTTTAGATTCCAAAATTATCAAAAGCCTCTTCAAAAATAATCCTCTTTTCCAGAAAGTTGAAAATAAAACCAGAGCCAAATTTTCTTGAGAACCTCTTCCCCTAGTTTTCAACAACCTCCTCAAAATATCTCTTCTCCTTCCATGAAGTATCCTCTTTCCTCTTTCATTTTAAGAAATTATTCTCTCTAAGAATTCATTCCCAACTATAGTATTTAATTAATATTTTCTAACACATGTCACACACAAAATATCTTTTTCAAAACAAATCACAAATATTTCCTCTAGATATTTACAAAATAATTGTGTATTAATAATTTAAAATCACATGAAGATTAGGGTTATGGTTTAACTAGGGTGAGGGTTGAACTAAAATCAAGGAGTCATGGTGTGCATGAGCTCGAGCTTTGTGTGTCGAGCTAGGGAAATCGTACCCTAGTTCGCTTCTTGTTCTACTTACTATTGTGATTGAGGGGGTTTTTGGACATGTTCAGGGAGGAGGAAACTCTATAGTTTTCTTTTTCTATTTTCTTCTATTTTGGGATTCATTTTTTATACAATTTCTACCCTAGTTTGACTAGTGTGGTGCTGGTGTGTGGCTGTGAACAAGTGGATTCTCGTGGGCTATGGATGTCAGTTCTTGTGGCAGGCATTGGATGCTCCTTTCTATGTTGAATAATCTCTTCCAGGTTGCATAGGGTGGGTGTGTCTATCTCTCTTCCCTTCAGTGAATCCTTTCCTCGTATGCATTTTGGCTTGGGGGGTCATTGGAACCCTCATCATGAAGAATTCATTTGTTGATATTGAAGGTGGATTTTAGGGATTCCCAGCATATTCTTGTACTGAAGATTTTCTTTGTTCATTTGACCTAGGGATTGCATTCCCATCTTAGGTATCTACAAAAAAATTTCATGTGGGATATTATCTAAGGAAAGCCCCATGTTGGACTTATGTTCTGTGATTGGTTTGATGCCTTTGGTGCTAAATGCAAAAAATGATTAATAATAATTTATTCTCTTTGAATCAGGAGATGAATGATGTGCGGCCGTCTAGGGGGCCTCAGATTAAAAAAAATTAATGGGTGTCTGGAAAGATGCAAAGAGAGGCCAAAACTGGTGATTTTTATGGAGATGTTGGTGGATGATATTGACTATTATTCAAAGCATTCCTTTTACTGCAAATTCATGGGATTGCATGTCTCATTGCAATTTTTAGAATCTTGGGCTCAGAGGACCTAGCTTCCAGTGGGGGAGGTGGAGATTAGGCTCCTAGAGAACAATTATTTTATGGTTTCCATTGATTACATGGCGGATCGAAATAGAGTCTTTGAAGGGGGGCCATATTTATATAACCAAGAGGGATTATTCATTAAGTTGTGGCATGTAGGCTTTAGTCTAACTAAGGAGGTTTCGAGTCAGGTTCCAGTTTGGGTTAGGTTTCCTTGATTTCTGGTTGAATTTTGTAGGGATGATGTGTTTCATTTGGTGGCTTCGATGCTCAGTAAACCTATTGGTTCTTCATGGCAGATACAGTTTAAAAAGGTAATGAATTTTTCCTGTATCTGTGTGGAAATTGATTTAAGCAAGCCATTGCCAAACTTTGTTGAAGTAAGTGATAGACCTTATACATGGGTGCAAAAGCTAGACTATGAAACCCTACCTTTTTGGTGCTCACTTTGTCATGAATATGGACACTTGTGTTAGAAACCAAGATCTGAAATGTAAACCAGAAAAGCCTTCCATAGAAGACAAAATTAGAAAAAAGTAGGGCTATTGCAAAAAGATGTGCAACATAATATTATTCAAGAATTCTTAATTACAAGATGCATAACCCTAATCTTATCTTGAGCAACAAGATAGATCAGCAAGATAAAGATGAGAATAATTAAATTAGGACCATGTTAGAAACCAAGATCTAAAATGCAAACCAGAAAAGCCTTCCACAGAAGAGAAAATTAGAAAAAAGCTAAGCTATTGCAAAAAGATGTGCAACATAATATTATTCAAGAATTTTTAATTACAAGATATGATTTTATTTATAAAATCAAAGATGCATAACCCTAATCTTATCTTGAGCAACAAGATAGCTCAACAAGATAAAGATGAGAATAATTAACCTAGGAATTAAATAATTCCTAAGTAAACTTATGTAAAGGGTGTGTGTAGGATCATTATGGAAAAAATAGGCCCTTAAGTGGCAAAAAACTCAAAAAAATCAAAGTTAGGAAACTTGATATAAAAATTTGAATGAGTTATCTATATTATTTAAAAAATATGTAAGAATATAATTTGTAGAAAATTGAATGTAGTTTCTAAACTACTAGGTTTTTTTTTTAAAAAAATCTATTTGGTGAAAATTTGAAATTTCAATGCAGTAGTACTTAAATTTCTGGAAAAAATAAGAAGTAGGTGTCTATCTAACAACCCTAACCACAATACAATGATAATAATTTTTTATAATATTTTATACATAAGTAGAGGACTCATGTCTCGATGTGATGCATATTTTTTTGTAATTTTTTTCCACGTAAATAATTAATTATGATTTTTTTATTACAACTTTTAAAGATATAAAAACTCGTACATCTAACCACCTTAACTTGGTCAAAACTTCACGAAATTCATTTTTTTATTCCTATAGTAGACGAAGCATAAAATGTGATGCATGTTTTGGATTCAAAAAATGTGATACCATTTGAAAGCTATAGATGTTTTTCTATCATCCTATCAATCAGGACTTTAGTCGTAATTCAAATAGAAAATGAATAATAATTATTTATTAAATTCATAGTAAAGCATAATTTATATTGGTAGAAAGTTGAGAATCTCCTTTAGAAACCTTTTTTTGTTTCATTAATTTTGGGTAAGAAAAAGTCTTCAGCCACATACCCTATAAATACCCATCATATTGCCACTTTTTAGCCCATCATGATCCTGCACATAACCTAAAGTTTAATTAAATAATTAATTACACCAACACCGCCCCCATACATGCAAATTAGGGAGAAGCAAATTATAATGCAAATGATGTGAGATGGGTCCCAACAACAAAGGCCTAATTAGGTACCCATGTAAAAATGCAAAGAGAGAGAAAACCCCTTGGGAAAAAACCCCCCTCAATGAGATGAATTGGTACAAAGAATCACTTGAAGAAAACTGGAACCCCAAATCCGACAAGCATGGAAAGATACTTTTGTTTGCAAGAAACCAAAAATGGAATAAAAAATGCAACAATAGACCCGATGGCAAGCAACACTAGAAACTCACATACTGGATCAACCCTAGAATCTGTAAGCAACAGTAGATGAAAGGAAAAATGAAGCCCCCCATAATGATGACAAAATATGGAAGTTGTGTCCTCAAAGACAATTCCAAACTGAAACTAAAACTACCCCATAAGATGAGTACCATCAAGATTCTAAAATTAACCATAAAAATATGACCTTCAAACTGAGAAGGATCTGAACCAATGTGGATCAAGAAACATAATCTTCCAATGTGAAGTGTGAACTGCAAACCAAAGATGTGTCCAGCTAAGCAAGAAAGAGGCTAAAAGAAACAACATGAAACCAGAAAAACTCATGCAAGTTGTCACCAATATGAAGGATGGATGCAAGAACCCCCCTTAATGGAGCTTTATATCAGTTCATTATTACAATACCCAATGATTGCAAAATGAGAGAATGCAAACATGCATAAATAGAAAATAAGATGATGTGGTACTGAAATGAAGTACAAATATTCAAGTTTCACCTTTCCAACTACCAAAACATCAAAGTAATCTCCAAAACAACTATCGAGACAAATCTGGAATAATGATCAACTTGGGATAGATACATAAAAAAGTGGATGGACAGCAAAATAGAGATCCTCAATACCTTTCCAACACCTCAAAGAAGATGAAAATTGGAGATCATGGTGAACATTTATGAGCTTGGAAGCCATAAATGAACATTTGACTTCAAACAAAAATAAATGTAGCTAAACAAAAAATTTATGAGAAAACACCGCACCACTAGAAATTTCTTGGAACTAGTTTTCCGGCAATATCTCATTTTCCCAATTTTGATATCATATGCTAAAGTTATTCCCAAAAGAAAAAAAACTGCTCCTTGAAGGAAAATCAGGCCTAGGAGGGGACAAGGAGTGTCATACAACTGTTGACGTCATGCTCATGTCAGCAATTCACAAGAAAAAATTGATGTCCTAGAGGTCGTTAGGGAAAAAAATGCCCCCCTGTAAGAAAAAATTCTCAATTGTTGGTATATTCTTCATGCACCAGAATATTCTAGATGCGCTATCTAGAAACTCTGGGAGAAATATTCCTTCGCCATCGGTGTTTTGCACCTGTCGGGAAAACATTTTGGTTGCTGGAATATGCTGGGGCTAATAGAATATACTACAGAGGATGTTGGCTGAATGGAGCGGTGCTCCTGGTCCCCATAGGACCTGCGCTTAAGCTGGGAGGCTGTTGCGGGCTGGGCCTAGGCCCTTGGTCCTCCATAGGACCTTGGGCTTACAAAAGGGGCCTAGCGATATTGGTGGGGCCTGCAAATGAGAGCCACCAACAGTCGCTAGTGGGCGCTTGGTGGCCGCCGGTGGTGTGATCAATCTATGTGGGTGGTGCAATTTTTTTAAAAAAATCAACTTTTTTTTTTGAATTTTTTCCTCAAACTACGTGCTAGGGATGTCGTACAGCCCCCCACACAAAAAAAAAAATCCATTTGAATGAACTACACCAAAATCGACAAAAAAAAGGGTATTCTTAGGGTATTTGGCCGCTACGAACGCAATGGTGACCTATGTTTGTTCTCAAACTGCTCTGAAAAATTGGCTACCCCCAGAACTTGCAAAAAATCTTCTAGCTTGAAACCCTCATAGATCTGGAAAATGATGGCCAAAATTTGCAAAATAAAAGCCAATACTAAATTTTTCTAGTGCTCTGAATCTAATGGTGAAACCCGATCTAATCTAAGACACTACATAGATGAACTCAAGGAATGATACCCTCAAGGAACCCTGAATGAACTTTGCAAATATTTTCTCTAAAATATGAGAAAGGGTTGAAATCAAGGCTCTAATACGATGTTAGAAACCAAGATCTAAAATAAAAAATAGAAAATTCCTCCATAGAAGAGAAAATTAGAGAAAAGAAGAGCTATTGCAAAAATATGTGCAACATAATATTATTTAGGAATTCTTAATTACAAGTTATGATTTGCTTTATAAAAGGAAAGATGCATAACCCTAATCTAATCTTGAGCAACAAGATAGCTCAGGAAGTTAAAGATTAGAATAATTAACCTAGGAATTAAATAATGCCTAAGTAAACTTATGTAAAGTGTAGTTAAATAATTAATTACACCAACAACCTATAGCACAGGTACCCTAAGGTTAACACTATGGTGCCGCAACCTTCTCAGCCTTCTCGTAATCTACCAAGGGTCAATAAGGGGAAGGAGCCTATTTAGGCTAATGTTGTTGGTGATGATGGATTTTTCCTTGTTAAGGCTCGCAATAGGAACCGGGGGAAAAACCAAAACTTGAGGGAGAGACAGGATGAATACACTTTTAACAGGTTTGAGGTGTTGGATGATCTCAGCCATCAGGAGGTGAATCCAGGATTGATGAATTTGGACCAGGGAGTTTTGGGTACATGACAAGAAGGGAAACCTTTGGAGGTTATGCAGGATGCTAGTGTTGGGCAGATGGATTTGAATCAACATTTGATTGTACAGACTGAGTAGGATTTTGGTATTGGATTTATGAAAAAGGTGGGGTGGGATCTCCTTTTCCCCAAAAAGATGGTGTGGAAGTTGGAAAGAGCTCTTTGTCCTCCTCTCGCATGGGTATTCCTACAAAAGGAACCAAAGAAAGGGGTTGGTGAGAAAAATATGAAGTTGGGTAGGAAAAAGGATATGGAAAAGATTAAATCAACAAGGGAAACTTTGGTTGATTTAGAGGTAGTCAAGACTCTAGATTCACATTTCTCTTGCACCCAGAAAGGATTTCCCTATCATGGAATGTAAGGGGCTTGAATAGCGGCCCTCAAAAAAATGTTGTTCGTGAGTTGGTTAGGAATCATTCTCTCGATATTTATTTTTTGTAGGAGACTAAATTATCTATTGAGAATATGTTGAGTATGGTTCCTAAGTTGTGAAAATTTGGTGAGTGTTAGTGTATTGCAGCTCTTAGTGCTTCTAGGGGGGTGGCTTGCTTACGGAATCCTCGTAAGATTTTCCCTCTTTGGTTGATGACTTCTAGATCTTCTATTTCCTTGGTTGCCTCTTGTTTTGAGACTAGAGAGTGTATCCTCCTTTCTAATGTGTATGCTCCTATTGAGTTTCAGGGAAAACAACTTCTATGGTACCATCTTCATTTTTTTCGTAGCTTGGCTCATTTCCATCCTTTGATCTTGGCTGGTGAATTCAATGCTATCATGTAGTTGTCAAAGAAAAGGGGGGGCTTGCTAGGCTAGAGCCTTCAACACTACTTCTCAGGGATAACATCTCAGATCTAAATCTATTTGATGTTCAACCCAGTAATGGCCATTTTACTTCAAATAATAGGAGGATTCGAGAGAACTATGTTGTTGAGAGACTTGATCGATTCTTGGCTTCCTGCTATTGGATTGGAGACTTGTGGTCTACTTCCTTTGAAATTATGGATTGGTGGACTTCTGACCATTGTCCTATCAAGCTTAGTATTACTTTTGCTCATATGCCTTGTTCTCCTTCCTTCAAGTTCTAGATTATATGGTTAAGGGATTCTACTCTTTTTCACCATATGGTTGTTTGGTGGAGAATTGGTAGACCTGCTTTTTGTACGGTAATGTACATTTTTTTCAAGCTTCTCCAATTTAAAGGATCGGCTCAAAAGGTGGAATATGTGTTGTTTCGATAATATCTTTCATGATAAGGGTGTTTCTCAAGATGAGTTGACTAATATTACATGACTAATTTGCAAAATTGAGGTTTCTGAGGATCTTCTAAGGGAGGAGACAAGGGCTTTGAAAGTGGTTGAGAAATGGGAATTGCATGAAGAGATCTATTGGAAACAAAAGGCTTGGGTTGAATGGCTATAGGATAGAGATAAAAACATTTCCTTTTTCTTTAATTCTATGAAGGAAAGGAGGCATGGTAATTCCATCCCCATTCTGGTGAATGATAGGGGCGAACATCTTTCCTCCTTTTAGGAAATATCTAATGAGGCATCATAGTATTTTGTTGCTTTATTCAGGGAGGATTCACAAGGGGGCTCTGTCGAGGATGCACATGTTCTTTCTTGTATTCCTCAGTTGGTTTCCAAGGAGGCGAATAAATATCTAATGAGAGAGATCTCTTTAGAGGAGCTAAAGGAGGTTGTGTTTCAAATGAAGAAAGGAAAGGCTCAGGTATGTGTAGGATCATCATGGAAAAAGTAGGCCCTTAAGTGGCAAAAAATTATTAAAAAAATAGAAAAATATGTAAGAATAGAATATGTAGAAAATTGAATATAGTTTCTAAACTATTAGGTTTATTTAAAAATAAATAAAATCTATTTGGTGAAAATTTAAAATTTCACTATAGTAATACTTAAATTTTAGGGAAAAAATAAGAAGTAAGTGTTTGTCTAACCACACTAACCATAATAAAATGATAATATTTTTTTATAAGATTTTATATATAAGTAGAGGACTCATGTCCAGATGTGATGCATATGTTTTTGTAATTTTTTTCCAAGTAAATAATTAATTATGAATTTTTTATTACAAGTTTTTAAAAAATATAAAAACTCATATGTCTGACCACCTTAACTTGGTCAAAACTTCATGAAATTTATTTTTTCTTTTTTTAATCCTATAGTATGTGAAGCATAGAATGTGAAATATGTTTTAGATTTAAAAAATGTGATACCATTTGAAAGTTATAGATTTTTTTCAATCAACCTATCGATCAGGACTTTAGTCATAATTTTAATAGAAAATAAATAATAATTATTTATTAAATTCAAATTAAATCATAATTTATATTGGTGGAAAGCTGAGAATCTCGTCTAAAAACCCTTTTCATTTCATCAATTTTGGGTAAAAAGAAAGTCTTCAGCCACATACCCTACAAATACCCACAATATTTTCCACTTGTTGGCCCATCATGATCTTGCACATACCCGCTCCTAGCCCTGATGGTTTCCCAATTTACTTTTTTCAAGAATTTTGGGATATAATAAAGGTGGATCTTCTAGAAATTGTCTAGGAGTCTTAGAGGAATAAGTAGATGTTGAGGGCTTTGAATTCCACCTTGCTTGCCCTCATTCCCAAGTGTGAAGGGGCAGATAGGTTAACTTAGTTTTGGCATATCTCCCTTTGTAATGTGGGTTATTAAATTATTTTGAAGTTATTGGCAAAATGGTTGAAGAAGTGGCTTAAAATGTTGATTTCAAAGGAACAGAGTGGATTTGTAGCAGGTCAACAAATTCTTAATGGGGTTGTTGTTGCTACAAAGACCATTCACTCCATGGCCAACTCCAAGATCCTTGTTACACGACTAAGGATTATGACAGGGTTAGGTGGTCTTTCCTATAGAAGATCCTTGTTACTTTTGGGTTTTGTGAAGACTGGATCCAGTGGGTCATAAGTTGTGTGACATCAGTGTCCTTCTTAGTGCTGATAAATGGAGATCATTTTGAAATTTTTGGGGCTTCTAGGTGTTTAGGCCAAGAGGATCCTCTATCTCTGTATCTTTTCCTACTCTTTGTTGAAGGTCTAGGAATTTGTTGAAAAGAAATGTTGGGTTAGGCATCATTCAAGGATGGAGTTGGGATGGATATTTTCTGCTGCAATCTCATTTATAGTTTGTTGATGATACTGCTTTGATGGGGATGGCTACAGTTAGGGAAGATACTAATTTGAGGCAATTGTGAGATGTTTACCTTGTGGCATTAGGGCAATTGATTAATGAGGATAAATCCTCAATATTCTTCTTCAATACGTTGGTCCCCATCTAGAGAAGAATTGCTAATATTTTGAGGTTTCAAATAAGGGCTCTTCCTTTTACTTATCTGGGTATTCCAATTTTTGTTGGTTGTCTTCCCAAAGGTTCTTGGTAGAATATTATTGATAAGTTCCAAGTGAAAGTTAATCATTGGAGCCATAGATGGTTGTCTTCTGTTGGGAAGGTTTAGCTTCATAAATCTATTGTGCAGGGTCTTGCTACCTATAGATGCATGCTCTAGGTGGCTCTGACGGGGTTTCTTAAGGAGTTGGATGCTTTAGAAAGGTAGTTTTTATGGGTTGGATGTTTCTCACCTTCCAAATTGAGCCTGGTTAGGTGGGAAGTGGTGTGTAGCCCAAAGCAATATGGTGGTCTTAGTTTTTTACAGTCTTCTTTGTCTGGTGTGGTTGTGGCTACTAAGATGTTTTGGAGATGGTGTGTAGAGTGGGATCAACTATAGGCCAAGATTGTATCTCATAAGTATTTTCTAGGAATTCCATGACATAATCTCCCTAGGTACCCTCTTGAGGGGAAAGGGTCAGCGATTTGGAACTCTTCAGAAGGGTATGAATCTCATCAAGGAAGGTTTATTTTGGATTTGTAGATGGGGTTCTAAAGCTATTTTTTTGTCAAATTCTTGGGATGGCTTCCCTCCTCTTATCTCTCAATTCCCTAACTTGATGCCTTTATGCTAGAGATTTCTTATGGCTGGTTGGTCGAGTGTGAGTGACTTCAAGTCTTTCTCTTCTTCTAGACAATTAGAGGTAGCTGGTTGGAAGGATCCTGCAAAGTGTCTAGTTGTGGGAATAGAGGAAGGAAGTGTTGAACTTCACACAATTCTTTGTAGTAGACATTTTTGTTCTTATTCTTTCTTGGACCCATAATCCTTAGGGGATTTACTCTGTAGCTTCTAGTTATCAGGTGTTATTGGCTTAGAAAGTGGCTAGGGTGGAGGTGCATTGGTAGAAGAGGGTATGGAATAAGCTCTCTTGCCTAAAATGCAATTTCTTTGTTTAGAATCTAGCATGTAATGGGTACTTGACTTGGGAAAGCATTCATAAACATGGATTCCAGGGGCCTTCTTTTTGTGAGGTATGTGAGAATGGAGAGGACACTTCACACTTGTTCTTTTGGTGTCCCTTTGTTATGCAGCTTTGGAATATGTGGTGGGAGGTTTGGAAGCAAACTTGTATTCATGCTTCCTCTTTGGTGGAATTTTGGGATAGTATGGATCAACCCCCCTCTGTGGATCCCTTTTTATAGGATGTTTAGTATGTTGGACCTACCTTTCTTCTTTGGCATATCTGGCAAGAGTAGAATCACAAGATATTCCATGGCATGAAAATGGTGGGTTAGAAAGTGTGGATGCGTATATTAGGAATGATTTAGGAGTTAGTGGTGGTTAAAAGTGATGTGGTTTTTCCCTTGGGAAAAGAGGATCTTGAGTTGGTGGATAGACTGGGACTTCAAGAGATATATTCTTCTTCTGTTGGTTCTAGGAGCTATTGGCATGGGAAGAAGAGAGTCAAATGGGTGGGTAGGTGGTTACCTCCTTCAGATGGAATTTTTAAGATCAATATAGATGGATCTTCTAGAGGTAATCCTGGTCCTATTGGGATTGGTGGAGCTAGCAGGGACTCAATGGGTTTGGTGATATTTCTTTTCTCTATTCATGAGGGGGTGAAGACTATTAATCTCATGGAGGGTTTCACAATTCTTTATGCTATGGAGCATGCCTTTGCTTTGGGTTGGAAAGAGGTTATTTGTGAATTTGATTCACAGGTCTTGATTTATCTTTTGAATGAGGAGAAAGTGTTTGGTATTAACTAGTAGTTGGCTTTGGTGGTTCAACGAATTCTTCAAGTTAGCTCTAGGATGGCGGTGGTCTCCTTTTTTCATATCCCGAGGGAGTGGAATCGGGTTGCTGGCTACTTGGCCAAATGGGATTCTGATCATGATGGTGGCTAGAAGATTGAGGACTGGATGAAAGTTTCCCTTGAGTTATGTCAGGATTTGGATCAGTTCCTTGAGGAGGATAGGAGGCTACATGTTGATAGTTGATGAAGTTTTTGTTGAACTGGTTCTGATGGTTCTTGGGGCTAGGGCCCTTGATTATTGTTGTAAAGTGTTCTTTTGATTTTAAATGAAGTTTTTACCCCCTTTTTAACAATAATTCAAAAACACATATTAATTTCTAATTAAAATTTAATCATTTTATAAAATAAATTTAATCACTAAGATTAAATCACTTTACAAAGTAAATTAAACTTAATTAATTAAATAAAATATAAATCTTCTAACAACATTAATAAAGATTAATTAAATAATCACTAAAAACATTATATGATTAATTAACATTAATTTCCAACAAAACATACCTTACAAAATAAATAAACAAGGAAAATGTGGAAAACCTATCAACAAAGCATACCAAAACAAGGACTAGCGACACACTGTGACTAGGGTTGTGGCTTGACAAGGAAACCTTGTTACTATCTCCCAATCAACTATACTGATGGTCATTGGACATGCTCAAACTTATGAATCTAGGTGGAGCCGATGTCCTGTACTTGCAATCCTATAATAAAACATATGGTGTACATGTATATTGATCATAAACAATTAGACCATGAAGATAAAATCACATAATCAAAGGGCACTGACAAGTGAGTGATGCAATCCTATTCCCTTCACCAATATAGTATCACATCAAAATTGATGAAATTAAAACATCAATTAACTACAGATGAGCATATATCAATATCAACTCAAATAATCAACTATGCTAACGAGAAAGTATGTCATAATCAATAATCATCCATAAAGTGTACCATCACATCACAATATAAAAAATCACTGCTCCAATGTGAACGATCATATAAAAACATAGTATCATGGTCTAGCAAAGTAAAAGCATTGTTTGAAAATATAAGCAAATAAGAGGGGTACTACAATATTTGTCATATGAATGGAGGGTCTTACATGAGAAAGTTATTTCTTAAATAAAATTTATGAAGAAACCACATATAAACCATAAAATCCATGCCTTCATTTAGCTGATAACAACAAAACTATTTAAGAGTCAAAATTAGGAAACAATCATTTATTATGTTATCCTTTAAAAATGTGTATATGATTGAGAAATTTCTTGAGTTCAAATGTTAAAATAATACTCTTAATTTACCAATTACAAAATAATGGTAGGAATGGATTGGTAATATACTAATTTTTCCATCATGGTAATAGTTGTCTACCAAGTTATTGTTTGATATAATTAAAAATATCAAGTTGCTACCTTTCTAGTAAGATCATAGTTATTAGTGATTTTTTTAGTGGCTAATGTTCACCAATTGGCTAATAGTTGAAATTTTGGAATCCAAAAATTGGCTAATAGTTTGAGTTATAATGTGACTTGAATCACCAGATTTTTACAAAATTTTATTATAGTCTTATTTAAATCACCAAATAATTTATTTTATAAAAAAAATAACTCAAAAATTTTCCACAATATTTGACAGATGATTAGATAAGATTGACATTTTTTTTATAAATGATAGTAGAAATCTATATTAATTCACCAATTTACTATATGATAATTATCAGCTTCCTTAGCACCATATTTCTAATCTTTAGTTTCCACTATTGATTTATAATATAATCTAATGGCCTTGTATTCCACAAGGTAAAATATACCTATTCCATAGAAAAATGGCCCCTTGTCATTTTCATGGCCTTTTAGGTTTTGTTTCATGATGTTTGGTCTATTTTGCTCTAATTTTTTGTTGTAATGTGGCTTGAACATTCATATTTAGGTAGTAAAATTCAAATAATGATGTCTTGTGAAGCTATTGTGAAGTGTTGTAAAACATTTCTACACTCTTCTAGACTCTATTCTTTTAAATTCCCCTAAAAATCACCTTTTCATCACTTAACAAGTCCTATTTTGAAGTGTTGTAAAGTCTTGTAAAAAGATTTCACACTTTCCTAGGCTTAATTTCACTATTTAACCTTTCATATGGTTTATTTGACATCTTCATGCCCTTATAAGCTTTAATTAAGTTTATTTTTGAAGGTAACCTTGAAAAATAACATTAAATGTGACTTAATTCCTGACACCTATTTTTAGGTCCTAGGTGGGAACCATTTTCCATGGGTAGTGAATGAGTCCCCCTTGGCTCCAAATTCAAAATATTTTAAATTTTCTTTAGGGTTTTTATTCAAAATCACTTGATGTCTCCCTATGATAAGGTATCGATGGGTTACTAAGGGACAAGAATGTATAAATAAGTGTTTTTACATCCATTTCAACTCCAATTCATCCAAGAATTTTGCATCACCTAATAAAGCATTCATCAATCATTTTGAAGCATCCATTGACACAACTTCATATTTTCTTCAACAAGGGTTTGGTAAGTTGATAACATTTGCATGTTATTTGTTTATCATTCTATTTCATTTCATTATTTCATTAAGGGTTTGATTACTAAAGTGGGGTTTGGCCAAGGAAAACCCCTATTTTCTAATCCTCAACCATTTTTCCCCTCTTGCATGTGTATTTCCAAACTTTGGTATAAATATTTAACAAGAATTTAGGTGTTGAAGAGTGGTCAAAAACTCAACAATTTTTTTTAGTTCAAATCAACCACATTTCAAGCTTGGAGAAGGTATTCTAGTCATTTCCTATGGAATTGACTTTGGCAACCTGACAAGCAGATATCCTTAGATCTAGTATTGCAAATTTGTCTCCTAATTTCTTAGAATTTTGGGAGAGGACTGATTCACCACCTATGGTGAATGAGTTCCACCTTAAGGTTGGAAATATAATTTTTTGTTGGATTCCAAATCTTGACACTAAGAAACTTGTTCCCAACAATTTTCATCAAAAGCAGGACTAATTCGTCACCTTGGGAAAATGAGTTCCACAGGTGATTTTCCGTAATTCTAGAAAACAACCAAAACATTCCAGAATCTTCATCAAACCTCTAGGTGCACACTCATTTAGCTTATTTCTTTATGTTCTGCATTTATTCATTCATAGCTCTTTGTTTGTATATCACATTATGTTTTACAACATAACATAAATCTTAAGTTTTGTATGCATAATCATTCATTTAGATCACTTAATTGCATTTAGTTCATTTAATTTAGTCTAAATAAAATCCTACATTACATAATTTGAGTGAACCTAGCTAGCATTTTTGGCCTACCTCTGTCCTTTTAGGTGCAAAACCCTAGAAGAGTTAGAGTCTTGTGGTGCCAAAAATCTATGGTTCATTTTGGTGAACCTACATTTTGAACACTTTCCATTTTTGATTTCAAATGTATCTAGCATCTTCAACTTCATTTGCATCAACATTCAACTAGTGTATTGTTTTTGCATCCTAGGGATTCTCAACTTGCATTAGTGAAAGACTCATTTAGAGTTCATTATTGCATTGCATATGATTGAAAAAACTAAAAATTTGCATTTTCATCCTTCATTGGCATCTAAAAAGCATTAGAATCACATTAAATTTTCTAAAAAACATAAAAAATCTCATACTTGGACTCATTCACCACCCTAGGTGAATATATCCACCTACACATTTCAAATTACATTTTTAGGCATTTTTTGGGCATTTCTTTCATTTTTGTTTTCTATACTTACTTCTCTGTTATAGTTTGCATAATTTATGTTATTTGCATTTGCATTCATCCCATCTTTTGTGGTACTTGTATGAGTGTTTGGTGCCCCATTGATAATACTTCAGTGAGAGGAAGTTCTAGACTCATGGCCTCCCACGATAACACTTTCATTGTGGACCTTGGGATCTCAAGAGGTCCTACTCCTAGTATGGGCAATGGTGTATTAGGCATGGAGAATACCACTTATATGCCTTTACCTTTCCATCCAATGAATGTTCATACTCAAAACAACTCCATCCTGCAAGAAAAGTTCATTAATATTCATGAGGATTGTGCACACTTACAACAAGACTTGTCCCTTGTAAACATTTCCACCATTGCCATACCAAACATATAAAACCTCCATCTTTTGACTGAAAGTGACAATCATTTACAAGTTATAAAAATAATTGCTAAGATTTACAATAAGCATGCTTCTTCTAATTCCCAATCAGCAAACATAGTTACAAGCCAAGGAGGACCTCACATTTCTCCCCATTCAACCATAACATCCATACCAACTTATACCACTCCTCATGTTATGACAACTATTCAACAAGTTAGTCATGTGGCTCCTTTCACAATTCCAACTAGCATTCCTAGTTCTTTTGGGGAATCACAAGTCCCCTCCACTACCTTTACTCCTTTTAGTGTTCCTTTCACTTCCCCTTACAATACATACACTCCATTAGCATTTCCTCTTCCACCTCAAATCACCTACCACGATCCTATCATTACACAACTCATTAATACGGTTTCATCCATACACCAACAAATTTCCACCATTAGCCAAGGTAAAAATGCTCCACCCACATATCATGTTCATAGTAGCCCCTTATCCTTAGAAGTATTACACACACAAATGCCACAAGGGATATAAATGCCTAGGTTTGAGAAATATGGACGTAAAGGAGAGCCTATTAACCATGCCAATGCTTATACAACTTTATGCAATTATTTTGTCATTGATAATAAACTCTTAGCTAAAATTTTTCCTAGGGACCTTAAAGATATTGCATTAGAGTGATTTTCCCACTTTCCCAATCATTCCATTTGATCATTTAATGAGCTTTTGGATTCCTTCGTAAGTCACTTCAAAATTCATATGTCCACTAGAAATACAATGGCTGACCTAATGCATTGTAGACAAAATGTTGATGAAAAAGCCATTGATATCATTTCACGTTATTAGTCATTATATGCTCAAGAGGATGTCAAAATTCCCAATTCACATCTGCAAGATATTTTTATCAAAAACTTGCACACAAACCTTTAGGATAAGTTAACTATGATGAAATTACCTTCATTCATGCAATTATGCAAAACCCTGTGTGAATATCATAACTCAATTTCAATTCATGATTCAAAATCCACTTCTAACAAAACTAAGAATCCCGAGCACAACAATCTAAACAATAAAAAAAACATTCACAAACAAAATGGAGGCTTTTTACAATTCAATTTGCCTCCTCAACCGCAGCCAAACCCACCTATTCCAAGTCACGTGGAAGCTGTTAAAGTAGCAATGCCTTATACCTTTGGAGACTTGAAGAGACAATTTACTCCCTTACCTGATAGCCTTCATAAGACAATTAACCAATTTATCTTGCAACAAATGATCAACTTGCCTACCACCAAACCACTTGATACCACCAAACCTTTACCAACCACCTTTAAACCTAATGCTTATTACCATTTTCATCGCCAAAATGGCTATGGCACAAAACATTGTAAGTGTCTCAAATGCTTGGTTCAAGACCTCATTGATTGAGGTCATTTATCCATTGCAGGTGTTAATGATCAAGGTAATAATTTTTTTGCACCCCCTAACAAAAGTTTACAAATCTTTACCAATCCCATGCCTAAACACAATATTTCATTTATTGAGGCTAGTGAACCTTCAAACACTAATGTAATGAACATTGATACAAATAGTGAACAACATTATATAAATCCATATGTTAACCAAGTTAATCCTATGGATGAACTTATGGGTGTGATAGACATTATCCCACGTAAGGGCCCAACCAACAAAAATATTGATGTCACTTTTTCTTCTAAAGATATACTTCAAAAACTTCTTGATGGTCCTCTTTACATAGCCGATAGAATCTATGACAAGGGATATTAATAGATCCCACTTGTGGTGAAAATGATCACTGAATATTTTCTAGTATTACATGATCTTTATCATGATGACTATAATAAACCAATTGCATGGATTAAAATGCATACTAGTTTTGCATGCCCTACAATCGGATCGGTCATACTCCCCTTACAAATAGGGCCCAAAACTTTGCATGTAACATTTTCTATTACTACACAATTGGACCAATTTCATATATGGATGGGTCATCCTTGGCTCCACTCGATGAAAGTGGTCTCTTCACTTGTTCACAAATGTTTGAACTTTCCACATGGCAATGAAATATTAACCATACACCATAGTGGTTTTTATTCATTATCATCTATTTATAGGTAATTTTTCCTTAGAAGCCTTTTGGCCCACACCGAGGGAACCCATCACCCCCCATAAGGATCTATTTTTCATAACCTATCAAAAGTTCAAAGCCAAATGCATAGCTGAATTGTCTCTTCATAACATGTCCTTGTTAGCTTCCACCAGATCTATCCTAGATGAAACCATGCTTCAACCTAACTCTGCAATTGAAAAAACCATACAAGCTTATGAACAACCACCCTTAGACACTTCTCCACCATCATTTAAATGACCAAGAGAAAGTGAAACCAATCTTGTCATACCTCTCTACATTAAACAAGTGTATAAAGCTCAAGAGAAAGTGATTGACCCATCTTTTTCAGTTTCTTCTGTTCTTCCCCTTCTAGAAGAAAAGGAACCTATGATAGATCAACTCACTCTTACACCTTAAAAAATTCAAAATAAAATTAAGCGCAACCACAATGTTAGGGAATGTATCCATCGTTTTCGTCTCCTTGCTCATTAGTCTTGAATTGAAGAAAATCAAGAAAACCAACCTCAACCTTTGAAGGAAGGAATAGATTACCACCCTCTTCCTCTTGACCCACCACAAGATAACACAATTCAACCCCACAAAAAAATGAACAAATCTAATAGCCACAAATTTTAATACATCCTTCCTTGGGAATAACTCTTTGTCCTCCTATCATAATCAATCTTGATGATGATGATAATGAGGAGGAGATCACAACAATAGATGAAGAAGTGTATAATCATTTAAACTCTTTATTTTCATCTACCATGAGCTTAAATGATAAATATTCTCAACCAAGTGAGGAACCTAGTACATCTCCTACTTCTACACTTGCAATTCTTCCTTTGGATAGTCAACCACCCTCACAATATACTGAACATGATTGGGAGGTAGATGACTTATTAGATGGTTGAATTTCATTTTCCTTACTAGGATTTTTGCATTTATTTTACTTTCACTTTTTATTTTAGCTTGGTTGTATGTGCGTCTTTTGTTCTCCTATATCATGTGTTTGATGTTTTCTCTCTTGTATTACACTTCTTCTATATGTCATACATTGTCTTTTTCACTTTCTTTTTGTTTTCCTTTTGCGAATGATACAAAGCTTTGAGATTCCCTATGTCTCTTCCATGTTGACCCAAAAGGACCTTTTTTTTGTCCTTTTCTTGTTTTTTTCCTTTTGGGGATGATGCAAGGCATTGAGACCGCAATGTTTCCTTCATGTTGACCCAAAATATTTTCCTCTTCTTTTTCCTTTTCATTTTATTTTCACTTGTGTTTTCTTTTTGGGAATGATGCAAAGCGTTGAGACTGTAATATCTCTTCCACGTTGGCCCAAAATGGACTTTGTTTTTCTTTTCTTTTTTGCTCTCTTTGTGTCATTCTTCTAGTTTTGTGTACTTTGGGGAGTGATAACAGTTCCGAGTTCCTTAAAAAACATTGTAGTAATGAACATATTGACCCCAAATCCATAGATCCCTTATGTGTTTTGTGTTCTCTTTTCTAGAGGGAAACTCCTTTTTATTTTCTTTTTCATTTACATGATGCAACCTAACTTATAAAAATATGACTTGGCATAGGGGCTTTCTAAGTTGGCTCTCATGTCTTGTTTTCTTTTTTCATCTTTCCTTCACTACTTTAAAGTAATTTCCCACAAAATGATGTGTTGCAATTTCTTTAAAGTGAGGGGCATACATTTGCATAATTTCATTTGCATTCTTGGTTATTAGTGTAGCATTGTCATTTCATATGATGCATTGATCACTTTGTGGATGACATTGACTATGATGTCCTTCATAAGTGTGATCTATCTTACCATATTACATTCCTCTTGGTGTCCTGATGTGATGCACTGCATCCCCTAAGATGTGAATATTTTATTCTTTGATTGGTCCTCTTTCAGAGATGTTAGAAAAAATGTTCCATAAGTGATAGATGTTGCATGAACTTAACAAGACTCCTTTCAACATCTTTTACACTTTACATGTTAAATTTTTTCACTTTACATTTTTTCCACCTTGCATAACACAACTTGCATGCCTGTGCTACCTTCATTTTTATTCATGAGTTCTAAGCATATGAAGCTTTTCTTTTCTCATGAAGCATGGACTGACATTTTCCTTTGTGGAGCCCTATTAAAGTTATCAGAATATATAAATTTCATATGGTTGAGCAAGAAGTCCATTCAGTGGAACGAATTTCCCCATATCCACCATTGTGTTTGTGAGTGCATACCAACTAGCGTATGTATCTTACATTTTGGGCCTTCTCACCAATTGGATCACCATGAGTTTTGTCACCACAGAGTGAGTATTCACTCTCTTTTTCAAGCAACGAGCCTAGATCTAATCCACAACTAGTTGGACAGGCGATCAAAGCTCAATCCAATTTGCCCTTTTCTTCTTTCATTTCACACTTGTCTATTCCTTTGTTCTTATGATTAGCTTTCCATGGGATCTTCATCCTATGGTCTTGATCATCCCTCTTGATTATTGTCATTCCATCTTGCTAATGTAAGTACATTTGAACCCTCCTCCTGATGTGCATGGCTATTTTAGTGTGAGTTTGAAGCAAGTTCAACCTCTCACTAAAGTGGAGGCTAAATGTGCCATAGGAAAATGGCCCCATGTCATTCAATGGCCTTTTAGGTCTTGTTTCATGATGTTTGGTCTATTTTTCTTTAATTTTATGTTGTAATGTGGCTTGAACATGCATATTTAGGTAGTACAATTCAAATAATGAAGTCTTGTAAAGGTGTTTGGTAGTGCTGTAAAACATTTCTACACTCTTCTAGACTCTATTCATTACAATTCACCTAAAAGTCACCTTTTCATCACTTAACAAGCCCTATTTTGAAGTGTTGTAAAGTCTTGTAACAAGATTTGATGCTTTTCTAGGCTTAATTTCACTATTTACACCTTTCATATGCTTTATTTGACTCCTTTGTGTCCTTATAAGCTTTAATTAAGTGTATTTTTGAATCTAAACCCGACAAATAAAATTAAATGTAACTTAATTCATTACACCCATTTTTAGGTTCTAGGTGGGACCCATTCGCCATGGGTGGCAAATGAGTCCCCCTTGGCTCCAAATTCAAAATATTTTAAATTTTCTTTCATATTTTTATTTAAAATCACTTGATGTCAGCCTATGATGAGGTATTGATGAGTTACTAAGACACAATAATGTATGGATAAGGTTTTTTACATCCATTTCAACCCCCATTCATTCAAGCATTCATCAAGCTCACTTATTTACTCATTCAAGAACTTTGAATCACCTAATCAAGCATTCATCAAGCATTTTGAAGCATCCATTGACACAACTTCATATTTTCTTCAACAAGGGTTTGGTAAGTTGATAGCATTTGCATGTTATTTGTATATCATTCTCTTTCATTTCATTATTTCATTAAGGTTTTGATTACCAAAGTGGTTTTTGACAAAGGAAAACCCCTATTTGCTAACCCTCAACCCATTTTCACCTCTTGCATGTGTGTTTGTAGACTTTTATATGTAGATTTAACAAGCATTTAGGTGTTTATGAGTGGTCAACAAGTCAAAAAAGTGTTTCAAGTCAAATCAACCACATTTCAACCTTCGAAAAGGTATTTTGTCCATTTCCTGTAGAATTGACTTCGGCAACCTAACAAGTAGACATCCTCAGATCTAGTGTTGCAAAGTTGTCTCTTGATTTCTCAAAATTCTGGGAGAGGAATGATTCACCACTAGTGGTGAATGAGTCCCACCTTAAGGTTGGAAATCTAAGTTTTGTTAGATTCCAAATCCTGACACTCATAAACTTGTTCTTAATATTTTTAATTAGAAGTAGGATTGATTCACCACCCTAGGAAAATGAATCCCACTGATAATTTTCTCTAGTTCTAGATAGTATCCAGAGCATTCCAGAATCTTCATCAGACCTCTAGGTCCACACTAATTCAACATTTTTTGTTTGTTTTGCATTTATTCATGTTCATACCTTTTTGTTTGCATATCACGTTGTGTTTTCCAACATAGCATAAATCTTAAGTTTTGATTAAATAATTAGTCATTTAGATCACTTAATTCCATTTAGTTCATTTTATTTAGTCTAAACAACATCCTACATTGCATACTTTGAATCAAGCTAGCTAACATTTTTGTCCTACCTCTCTCCTTTTAGGTGGAAAACCTTAGAAGATTTAGAGAGTCTTGTGGTGCCAAAAATGTATGATTCAATACCCATGATATGTAATGCTCATTAGGGAAAACTTTAGTGGAAAATCCTCATCAATTGGTGAATTTCTTGCACCCAACAAGGTGTCCAAATCACCTAGATTTTATGAACTATAGGTCCAATGCATGTCCATTCGCCAATTAGTTTTTTTATGAGGCATATTGAAGCAAAAATTTCACCATTTTCAAACAACGCATTTCAATTGGATTGATTAATATTTTCACTTGGAATCCTGAAAGCATTTAATTAAATGCATACATATTCACCAATACTATTAAAACAACATTGTATTAAGACCCATTTTTCCAATTAAAATTTACAAATAGTTGCTTGTGAAGACCCATATCACTAATTAAAATTTATAAATAGTTACTTATGAGGACCTATTTCTCCAATAACATTAAAAAATAATTACATTTTAGGACACATTTTTCCTTGAAAATTACAATGTTTCTTTGTATAAGCATGCAGGATTCACCAATTTTTTAATATACCATTTAAAAATCTCGTAGAATTTTCCAAATATGGAATCATGGATTGATATAAATACAATCAAAATTTTCATTTATTCTTACACATTTTTTTCAGTTCTGAGGTTCTACTTCTTGATTCAGAAGTCAACAAAAGCCAAAAATATAGAATTAAAGGTGAGTGATCATTTCTCCATAGTTTTATTAGTTATAATAATAAGTTTTCTTTATCTCTTTTCCAGTCTTGCATCAGTCTTAAACATGATATTGAGTAGAGAATGTGATCTATATTATTACTCTCTATCCTTAAACAAGAAGACATTTTTTTCCAATTTTTATTCAAAGTGCGAGATGAATATGTTAAGCGAATCAAAGATCAATATGTTGAGCAACTTGAGTAGCAAGGATAAGGCTCCTGCTGCTCCTTAGGGTGGTGAATAAACTCTTCCCACCCCTTATACATTTGCCACTCCTCAGGGTGTTGAAGAGACTAGGAGGCCCTCAAAATGCCACAAAATTAGACGTACCATAGAGTCTTACTTTGGAATTTCCAAAGCCTCTAATCCATTAGGTCAAGCTGGAGCTACATCATCAACTCTTCCACCAAATATTGGTAGCATTCACAATACCTCACAACCACCAGAAGGTCAAGTTGAGATTGTCATTGATTTAAATCAAAATGTATCAAATTAGGATTTGAATATCGCAAAATATGTTCTAAGGGATACCCTGGGCCTGGTTAGCTAGAATGAGATAATTGACTTGGATTAGGATGATGATGTTGGTATCAAGAAAAAGAAAAATAAACCAAAAAGGGGGTGTGAGTGGGAAATGAAAAGGAGTTTTCAACTTGGTTGGTTGTCAAAGTACCCATTCATGGTACTAGTAGGGATTGGAAATGCATATGCTATTGAAAAGGAAACATTGGCAAAATGTAAGATTTGTAGTTGGAAATGTGGAAAATCCAAGATGTTGCAGCTAAAGATTGACATTAAAGAAAATCATAGATGGAAAGGAAGAATTAGTCATACAATGGAAATCAAAGGAAGAATTTCTTCATGTTAGGTATGTTTTGGATTATGAAGAGCATGAAAAAATAATGTCAAACATTGTTGCATGCAAAGGTACACTTGAGGCTTAATTTTGAAAAGAAATGGAAATAACAAATCTGTCAAAAACTGTTAAGATGAGTGTTGTTTTTCATATTTTTTCTAGAGGGCATCTATGATAGACTACCCAAAATATTCTAGTTTATTATCTTATTTGAATGTTCCCCACTATCCCTACTAAAATTGGTCAATAAATGCTAGATGGGAATGGGAAAAATTTCTTAGTGCAATGAAAAAGATTTAAATGATAAAGTAAAAGTGTCAAATTTCATTGCATTATCTTTAGATGAAGTTACTATGGTAGACAATATTTCTTGGGTCTGTATGCATTTGTATATTGTACAAAAAATGTTCGACCAACTCATCTTCTTTATGTTCATAAAATGAAGGGCATTTCAACATCGCAAAATATATTTGAACTAGTCAAGAAATCTTTGAATGAAATTGTAGGTATGGATGAGTTGACAATTGTGAAAAAGTTGGTGTGTGTAGGAGCTAATTGAGATGCAATAAGGAAAGGTCAAGGGACCGGTGTTTCCCCAATGTTACAAAATAATTATGTACCATACATTCTTAACATTCACTACATGGCCCACATAATGAATTTAACATTCAAAATTGTAATAAAGTTTCCTATAGTATCAAAAGTCAAAAATATAGTCTACGAGATCCACACATACTTCTGTCAAAGTCCTAAATGTTTCATAGAATTTCAAAATTTTGCTAAGGGAATAACACTAGGAAACAAGTTTCTCAAGGATGTCGATACCAGATAGATCTCCCTACATGGACCAACGCAACAAGTTCTTTCAAAATATCAGTCCTTGATTGGAGTGATTTATGAAAACTGCAGCATAGTAGATAACACTCTTGATCTCTTACATAGGTTAAACAATATAGAGACACTCTTAACTTCAACTAGTCTTCTCCCCATGCTGGATGCGATGAACGATCTTGTGAAGAAAGACCAAGATGAAATTATGTATATTAATGAACATGAAAATCTACGTAAACATGCATGCTTGGCCCTCGATCATCTATATCTAGATCTAACACAAGATGGCACAAATTATTTTAGGTGGCAAAAAATTACTAATTTGAGTGATCATGATAATTATTTACAGTTTAATGCAAGTGGGAACTTATGTATCTATGTACATGGATATGAGATACAAATGTACCAATGTAAGACAACAAGGAACTCTAGCAAAGAAGTAGTTGTTAATGAGGACTATTTTAAAGGAATTATTTAATCTATTGGTCATAATTTGAAGGAAATTACAAAATCTCTTTCCTCAAAGTTTCATGAAAGATTCCCTCAACATGAAATACTTGAAGCCATGAGTATTGTGTATCCTTAATTTTAGGAAAAATGAGATAACACAAAATATTTTCATGCTCAGATAAAAATCTAGATCAAACAATTTTTGAAAAATGTAACATGGAATGAGCAAAAAATAGAAGGAATTTTAGATGAAGCTGAGCTTAGAAAAAAAAGTAGCAATTTTGCAATAGCTATGAAGGACCAGTTTAAATCCATGGGAAAGGACAAGGAATTTGAACTAGGATCAATAAAAAAGGTTTGGACAACCTTAGGTTAGAGTGAAATATTTGGTGGTTCAATATGAGAATATTTCAAACTTTTTGATTTATGTCAAAGAATTATATTGGGGTTAGTGGATGATCAGAGAGTTTTTAGTACATAGGGGGTTTTTGAAATCAAAGTTAAGAAATAAACTAGACAAGAATTTGGAAAATTGCTTAAGGATGAAAGGAACTACATATAATGTTAGAAATTTTCCTTTTGAAAGGGAACTCACAATCTACAGGTCCACCTATGAAAGAAGAGGGACCAGGTTGTGCAACACTCAAATTCCAAAGGCTAGTACTTGTGGCACTAGTAGTGGCAATGGGACTCAGACAAATGGCATTGACAAAAATGACACAATGAATGTTGAATTTGAGACACAGGCCAAAGAAAATGAAGAGAAGAGTTGGAATCAAATTCAAGATAACTCTTTTACTTTATCTGATGATGAACATTAGTATGAGTACCTTGAGTCCATTTGGGAAATGGAAGAGTTCAAGAGAATCAGTAGCTTTTAGGTATTTATATTGCACTTCATTGATCCTAGGATCACATTCCATTATTCCATACTGTAGTTGATGATATTTTATATAGTATTGAATGAAATTATGAATCATTGCACTTCATGATTTTTTATTTTATATTGCACTTCATCAATCATATACCAAATCCAAATTGTAGTTGATGATATCTTATGTCGTATTCCATGAAATTGTGATATTTTATATTTTATATTGTATTTTATATTTTACATTAGTCTATATGTAATGCCCCACTGTGAAAACCCCAATGAACAACAACTATGGCACTATTTCTTTTTCTTAAACATAAAATATATAATATATGTATATTAAGTTTCACTACACAAGATTCAATTACATGAATACAAGTTCATCACCTAAGTCCTTTGGGGTACACGAGGTAACATTAAGAAAGCTAACCCATAATGAAAAGATAAATGAAATTAAAAAATGCATTAGTTAAGTCCATTCATCCATCATAACTATAACATCGAAGCATACAAAAGAGATAGACCATTATGAACAAGGTCAACTCTATTTAATAACCATGCACATATATACAACATGCTTATAAGACAATAACCACCATATTTTATCACATGATTACAATGATGCATTTATAATTTACATCAGCTTCTAGCACAATACATAGATCAAATACATAAGTTTACATCATAAACCTCCCAACACATGTGGGAGTAATTCATCAATACACAAGAATAACTAAAATACATAATTATTACATTTAAATATATATATATAAGATTTAAATATTTAAATATTTTATTTACAACTTCCAAACGTAAAAATTAAACATATATATTTTAAAAATATTTGTTATATCAAAATAGCCAATTAAATAAATATATTTAAATATATATTATTTAATAAATTAAAAATAATGTACTACATTCAAACAATACTAATCATAAAAATAGTGTGTTGCAACTTTAATAACTTTTGTTTTCAGATCTAGGTTTTTCTAACATTTTTACTGAAGGTGCGCCACCAAGTCTTTTAAAACATATTAAAAAATCAGCCATACCGAATTCATAAATTTTGAGTTAGGATTAATTTAGTGACCCTCTCTCTTTGTAGTTTTGAAGTAGGGAGGGGGTGACACAAAACCCTCTCTACTGATTTAATTTCAACACAAACACAAGTATGAAAGAAACTACAACATGAAACTTTCATTAAAATGGAAAATCTGCAATTACAAAATAATAAAGTCTCAATCAGACTATGGGAACCACATATTCCCTTTACAACATCATAAAATTGATTACAAAAATTAGCAACATTCCATAGAATTTGTGTGCTTCTCAAGCACTACAACCAACCCACATGCACACTCTATCACTCCTCAAGAATGGCTGCAAATAAATTATTAAAGCCTTCACACTTTGCTGTAATTTCTCCTTAGAGGAAAAAATCCACCTTAATTGTGAGTTTTCCTGCCATTGAAAACTAACTTCAAAATGTAAATGAATTATCTTTTATTACCAACTTTCCAAATTTTCCAGAAAGAAATGAAATTCAATTTCATTTCCATTTCAAATTCAAAAAACATCTTTCCCAAAAATTTAAAGAGATCATTTTTAAATTGAAATTCCAAAAATCAAAAATCAAACTTCTCACTTATGCAAGCAACCAGTCTCACACACACTTTATCGGTAGTTTCCAAAATTGAACTCACTCATCAAAGTTTCCAATTTGATTAGATGGGCACCCACTTTGATAGTCCCTATTTTTTAGGGATTTGAGGAAGTTGAGATTTTATTTTAAATTAAAATCTTAAAAATCTCCTTTAACCTGCAAAAATCCAAATTTTGATTTTTTGCACTTCCATTTCCTTGCTTTTTCAAGCATAATCATTCAACATGAATTTTTAATGTAATTTAATTTAAAATTACATTAATTACAAATATTTTTTGGCAACCATTTATTGAAAACCAAACAAAATTAAAATAAAATAAATTTGGTTGATGCAAGATTGCACGAGTCCATGGATGCTCCTACATCAGACACCCATGGTAGGAAGAAAATTTTCTATGAGTGAAGCTCATGAAAATTTGAATATACTATGTTCACATTGGATCCACTTCTCAACCTCATCATTGTGAGCATTTTGTTTTCCCTTTGCCTGCAATATTATATCTCTACTCTCCTTCATTCTTCCTCTCTTTCTGCCTTTGTTCACAAAATTTAGCTCCCACCATTCTGCACTATGCAATTTTGGAAAACAATAATTAACATCCTTCTCTTCATTAAAACAAATGAAATCATGTGTTACCTCCTTTTTTTTTGCTGCTGCAAAAATTTTTATTTCAACTTGTAACATGTTATTGCTTCACCTTACCATCTCTCTTCCCTCACTTCCTCTTACCATTTCACCCTCACAAAAATCAGCTTCGTTAGAAACATTAAATTTTTTGTATAAATCAACAATTACCTCTATTTCATTCTCATTTCTTATTGCTGCAAATTTTCCTCCTTCAATGAGGCATGTATCAACTGTAGCCTCTTTAATTTCATCATCTTCTTCTATAATTTCTTGTTGAAATATTTTTTCTATTTTTCTTATCTCCTCTTTCAACAAAAGACTATCTTCTTTTTCATTCCCTTTATCAAATCTAGGACTATCAAAATCTGTTTTTGGAACTTCCATAATTTCATCCACAGCTTCATCTACTTCTTTTGCATGTAAATTTTAACTAACAAAATTAATAGATACCTCTTTTTCTGCTGTGATATCCTTCTCCTTTTCACCATTTTCTTTTCCTTTGCTAGTTCCTACAAACAATGCATCTTCAAATAAAATAAATCATTAAAATTATCATTAAATTTATGATCTGCAGTGACTATTTTCTCTTCTTTCTTTCTCCATCCTTCCTTTATTTTTCTTTTCTTTTTGCTATCCTCTTTCAACAAAGCATTCTTCTTCCCAAATCTCTCTTCTTGTATTCCCACTTTCTCCCTAATCAACTTTTCCAATGCATCTACTTGAGCTTGGAGCTTTTCAAATTCTTCATGATAATTATTATTTTCCATTTCTTCCCAATAATTTTCCCAAAATAAAATTCTTACAGGCCTCCTCATGATCAATCCCATCCTCTCTGGTATAGACTGCCTCATGTCCGACGATCTTTCTACACACAAATCACACACCACAAGTCCTGGTGCAAACTGCCTCACATTCGGCACTCTTCCTGCACACTTAGGAACTCTAGCTCTCATACCACTGAAGCAGGGAGGGGGTGATACAAAACCCTCTCTGTTGATTTAATTTCAACACAAACACAAGTATGAAAGAAACTACAACATGAAACTTTCATTAAAATGGAAAATCTGCAATTACAAAATAATAAAGTCTCAATGAGACTATGGGAACCACATATTCCCTTTACAATATCATAAAATTGATTACAAAAATCAGCAACATTCCATAGAATTTGTGTGCTTCTCAAGCACTACAACCAACCCACATGCACACTCTGTCACTCCTCAACAATGGCTGCAAATAAATTATTGAAGCCTTCACACTTTGCTGTGATTTCTCCTTAGAGAAAAAAATCCACCTTAATTGTGATTTTTCCTACCTTTGAAAACTAACTTCAAAATGTAAATGAATTATTTTTTATTACCAACTTTCCAAATTTTTCCAAAAAGAAATAAAATTCAATTTCATTTCCATTTCAAATTCAAAAAAACATCTTTCCCAAAAATCCAAAGAGATCATTTTTAAATTGAAATTCCAAAAATCAAAAATCAAACTTCTCACTTGTGCAAGCAACCAGTCTCACACACACTTTATCGACAGTTTCCAAAATTGAACTCACTCATCAAAGTTTCCAATTTGATTAGATGGGCACCCACTTTGATAGTCCCTATTTTTTAGGGATTTGAGGAAGTTGAGATTTTATTTTAAATTAAAATCTTGAAAATCTCCTTTAACTTGCAAAAATCCAAAATTTGAATTTTTGCACTTCTATTTCCTTGCTTTTTCGAGCATAATCATTCAACATGAATTTTTAATGTAATTTAATTTAAAATTACATTAATTACAAAGATTTTTGGCAACCACTTATTGAAAACCAAACAAAATTAAAATAAAATAAATTTGGTTGATGCAAGATTGCACGAGTCCATGGATGCTCCTACATCAAGTTTTTTTTAAATATAATTTTTTTTTATAGGAAAAGATTTACTATTTTATCAGAGGATTTCATTTTCCCTAATTTATTAGAGCATTTCATTTTCCCTAATTTATCAAAGGATTTCTTTTTTCAATCCTACAGATGTTTTCTAAATTATCTATTGTTTTCTTTTATTGAATTTCCTACCATTTTAAATTCATTTCCCTATAGAAGATATAAGGTTTTCACAATCCTTCTACAAAGGTTTCCAAATTTTCACAACAAATTAACATACAATATTTCAAAATATATAAAAAAATCCTCTAATTTTTCAATTCCACAAAACTAAAACAAACTTCTATAGTTTTGTACAGACAATATTTAAAATAAGGAACCTAGATTCTCAAGCTCAAATTGATGAAGATTGAAGCTAACCCTTCGTATTTAAATTCTCAAGCTTTTCCCAAATATTTCCTCTTCCAAAAGATGTGCAAAAAAATTCTAGCCAAGAACTTCCCTGAGAGTCTTTTCAATTTTTTTACCAAAAACCTTCACACAAAATTCTTGTATCCATTCATGTTAAAACAAAACAAATCCTTTTCTTTTTCCCATTAATCCCAATATTCTCTTTTTTGAAAACCCAAAAATAAAAATAAAATAGCAATTTTCCATTCTCTTAAGTTTTCAAAAATAAACTGGGCAAGCATTTGTTCTTTTTATTTTTTTCTTGATTTTTTCATTTCTAAATATTTTATTCTATTATTTATCTTCAACTTACTATTTACATTAAATTATAAAAAATTCCAAGTTTTAAAATTATAAATAATGTTATTTACACAATTAATTTATTTATCTTTAATTAGTTACATAAATTTTAGTTTAACACTTTTAAATTTTAATAAAGCTATTCCCAATAACTAACTAATAACACTTATTTTAATTATTTAAATACATAAATTAAATAATACTATTAATACACCCAAATACATAACAACACAAATAATAAATAAATAACACAAATATAACTCATGATAAAAAACTATCACATAATATCAAAATAACCAAAGTCAAGGACATACAATACCACTAGATGCATGATGGGTTGACAGACTTGGGATGGGGAGACTTCCTTGTCATCTTTGTTTCAACATCATACCTATTGGGATAATTTAATGCTAGCCCTATCCTGCCAAAGAAGGTGGAATCGAGACTTTATTCCTGCAATTCCTTCATACAAACAAGGTTGTGTACAACATATATATAAAAAAATGTATCACATCATGAGAAGGAATCACAGCGTAGCAAGGCACTCACAAATGAGTGGTGCTACATTGTCCTTTCACCAAACCTATAATAACAACCATAATATCAAGTATAAAGTAAGAATGTTAAACAAAACTGATTGCATCATATCATCATGAAATAATTACTAGTCTACTGCATCCCAATATACTACTGCATCTATACATAAGCATAACCAGTTAAATTCAACTACAGTGTATCATCCTAACCTCAATAGAATAAGTATAATGATCAACAAATAAGCTAAGCTACCCAATTAAATCTCTGCATCATAGAAAAAAATTGTACCTCATACCCACAAGAGTACCATCATAAATCCTTGTTACATCTTCCTCTTTAGATTCCTTAGCTAGACTACCTACATATCCCAAGTGAGAACGAAGGGGCACTACACTGTACATAGCATTCAATAAGATGCTAGATGACAACACCTTTGAAAGGTTAAGACACGATAAGTCCATAATGTCGCATGGTCGGTGGTTGTTGAAACTTGGAACCTTAGAACCAAAGTCTGAAGTTTTGATGTTTTCCAAACCTCCAACCCACCGACTAGAAAGATGACCAAGAAATACTTGCCACTCAACAAAGTGAACCATCAACCATGTCGAACACTCAAGGAGTTATTAAAATTTAGAGCTCCATGACAAGGTTATAAAACTCTGAGGACTAGTGACTAAGGTTAGGAAAAGAACCAAAACCACGACTTTGAGTGATAGTAACCATAACAATTAAACTAAAAAAATATCCATCATTCCAATTCCAATAATATATAATCCATGACATGAATTCATATAAATGTTTAGTGTATATGCTAAGTATTCATGGAGATTGAGTATTGATGTGTGAATCATAATGCAATTTCACTAAGATTATGGATGCCTAGAATTAAAATCACCTTATAGTTCATATTTTAATTGTGTTAAAAGTAAAACTTGAGCATGTGCTTAGTGATTCATTACTCAACTAAATCCTTACTAGATTAATAACATATTAACAATAGTAGTAGTAGCATATACAAAAATGAACATCAATAATCATTTAAAGTGTATATAGAAGTTCAAACCACTACCAAATTTTTTTTTCAAATGATATAATAAATACTACAGATAATTGAACATCAACACATTAATGGAGTCTGAATTCAAAATTTTAAATTCATTATCACATGAACGAATACATAGAGGCATTGCAAATGAAAACTCTTTCTTAAAGACAACTCTGCACAAAGCTGAGTTGGAACTTAGAAACTCATATTATCAAAAATTAAATCACTACATCACCTTTTCAAGAAACTTCCACTCTTCAGGTGTTGGAATTGTCATTTCTTCTAACTGATGTTGTTTGACTTGAATATTTGTTAAAAATTTATGATTCATATTGGAACCTATCTTGGATTCTTCAGTCAATTTTTCATTCAGGGTTAGCAATGGTTTGATGGAATCCAAATAGGTCACTAAATCTGGGTTCTAAGGAAACTAGTCCAAATAAATATTCCTTGCATCCTCCATCTTCTTTCTGAAATCATTCTTTCCAACAAATCACTCATTTGTGTCAAAAGCCTCTGGTAAACCAAGCTCGGTGAAGTTCCTTGACTTTTCATCCACCTTCCTCATATTCTCTACAACAAAATGCAAATATTTCTCTAATTCATGCATTGCCAAATACTTTTCAATGACAAATGACAATGTCATTGATGTAGCAAGCCAATTATTGATCCCTTTTTATTTCGAAACATTGTCACTAGCTTTGTAGACTGTTTGTTGAGTTTGATTTTCTGATTTCTCTAATGCCAACACATTTTTGTTCTCCATTAAATATTTGTTGAGCTTATTATGATGTTGTCTAATAGCATCAATCAATTGAAACATATCACACAAATGATCAATCCCCTGCATTATTTCGTCCTAGATCTTTTGTTTCATATGCCTCATTGTTTCTCTACAAAACACAGATAACTTATTTTGACAAGACTTAATTTCATTTTTTGCTTCCATCAGCTCTGCCTCCAATATTTCATTTCTTTTTCTCTCCTCCAATTTTTGTTCCCACTGTGCATTTCCATTTGCAATGCATAGTCTTAATTTTTCTGAAGTTGATTTTTCCTCATCATATTTCTTGTTGCTCTCATATAGCCTTTTCTTCAATTCATTCAATGCAGTCTCATTAAACTTATCATTTTTGCTTGTTAGTGTAGAGGCAAACTTTTTAATTATTTTTTCTAATTCATGACTCTTGTTATCTGTCGTTTTCCTATTTTCTTTCTCATTTTCTAGGTCTTCCTGTAACTTTTCGATTTGGGTATGCAACATTTTTTTATATTTGGGTATGTGCAAGATCATCATGGAAAAAATAGGCCCCTTAAGTGGCAAAAAATTCAGAAAAATCAGAGTTAGGAAACTTGACATAAAAATTTGAATAAGTTATCTATATTATTTGAAAAAAATGTAAGAATAAAATCTGTACAAAATTGAATGTCATTTCTAAACTACTAGGTTTGTTTAAAAAAAAAAAATTGTTTGGTGAAAATTTGAAATTTCAATGTAGTGGTGCTTAAATTTTAGTGAAAAAATAAGAAATAGGTGTCTGTCTGACCACCCTAACCACAATAAAATGATAATATTTTTTAATAATATTTTAGATATAAGTACAGGACTTTTGCAATGATGTGATGTATATTTTTTTGTAATTTTTTTCCAAGTAAATTATTAATTATATAATTTTTGTCACAATTTTTTAAATAATCTAAAAGCTCGTATGTCTGACCACCTTAACTTGGTCAAAACTTTATGAAATGCAATTTTTCTTTTTTTAATCCTATACTATGTGAACCATAGAATGTGACGCATGTTTTGGATTCAAAATATATGATACCGTTTGCCCCCACGGGTTAGAGTAGTTGGTCTCAAGTCTCGGGTTTGCTCCCCGAGGTCTTGGGATCGACTCTCAAGCCTGGTATGAACCCCGTCATGGACACTAGGGGGGCAGTGCTGGTTATCCCGTGACCGTAGGGATTAGTCTCGCCTCCCGCTCGCACCTCCCTGAACCACTGTAAGGGTGGGCCGCTGGGTGGGGGCCGCGGGGATACCCTTCGAGACCAAAATAAAATAATATATATATATATATATATATATGATACCGTTTGAAAGATACATATGTTTTTCAATCAGCCTAACAATTAGGACTTTAGTCATAATTTGAATAGAAAATAAATAATAATTACTTATTAAATTCAAATTAAACCATAATTTATATTAGTAGAAAGCTTAGAATCTCCTTTAAAAACCCTTTTCGTTTCATCAATTTTGGGTAAAAACATAGTCATCAACCACATACCCATCATATTGCCACTTTTTGGCACATCATGATCCTACACATACCCCTCTATCTTGCTTTAGCAATGATATGTACACCAATTCATTGTTCTTCTTTGATAGATTATTTTTGTCAATATCTTTGAGTCCATAAAAATCCAATTGAAAATTGTTCACCTTGAATTCAGATGGAGCCATCTAATTTGCTAGTTTGTTTTGAATTGTGGGAATAAGAATTTTGTACTCCATGATTTCTTTACTTGTGTCAAATGTTGTTAATAACATGGTTGTAGTAGGCTCTAAAGTTAGAGTAGACACACTCTCCATTAGTTGATTATTTTATTTTTTATTAAATTCTCATTTCTTTTTAAACTCTTCAATGTAATCAAAATTGGGGGATGTAGGAACAATGGAATTCTTGAATGGTGAAGGAATAGGAATACTTGAAGTTTCTAATGATGTCATATCTAGAATAACTAGCATTGGGGGAGTTCCTCAAAATAACTCCTTTGTGGTGGATCCACTGGTAGTGTGAATTGGAGTTGGACCTATCAAAATCCTTTGCCTCTTCTATATGCCTTGATCACCTAGTGTTTTTGTGGTATATTGTGTCGTTTTCCTCTTGTGTGTAATTTGTTGTTATAGCAAATGTTGAAAACTACTAGTACTACTACCCATACCATTGCCACTATAGGCAGTGCCAGTTGCACTAAGCCCTCCACATGGGCATATCCTAGTTGCGATTGTGTCTGATCATGAGGACAAGGATTTAAAGCTCTAACAAATTGAATTGTTTTGGATTTACTTGTTTGCCTTTGGTCTACTTTACCAGCTCCAAGGCCAGATTTATCAACTAGTTTTCTATGTTTTACATCTATTACTATAGGAATTCCTTGTCCTTGGGACCCCAAACCACCACCTTCATAGCCAATTTTTTCAGCTATGGTTGCTCCTATAGTAAATGCTTCTTTCCTGGCCTCACTTAAACCAAGTTTGAAATTGACATGGCTTTCATCTTCCCTATCATCATCACTTTGATCATCTTCCTATTCATTCAGACGCTCTATAATGCATAATTTGCTAAACTCAAGATCTTCTTTGTTATCGAGTATGTGTAGGATCATCATGGAAAAAATAGGCCCTTAAGTGGCAAAAAAATAAAAAAAATCAGAGTTAGGTAACTTGATGTCAAAATTTGAATAAGTTATCTATATTATTTTAAAAATATGTATGAATAGAATCTATAGAAAATTGAATGTAGTTTTTAAACTATTAGGTTTGTTTAAAAAAAAAGAAACCTATTTGGTGAAAATTTGAAATTTCAATGCAATAGAACTTAAATTTCAAGGAAAAAATTAGAAATAGGTGTCTGTCTGACCACCCTAACCACAATAAAATAATAATTTTTTTTTTAATAATATTTTAGATATAAGTGGAGGACTCATGTCCTAATGTGATGCATATTTTTTTGTAATTTTTTCTAAGTTAATAATTAATTATGATTTTTTTACTACAACTTTTAATTAATATAGAAAACTCATATGTCTAACCACCTTAACTTCATCAAAACTTCATGAAATTCAATTTTTCTTTTTTTAATCCTATAGTATGTGAAACATAGAATGTGATGCATGTTTTGGATTCAAAATATGTGATATTGTTTGAAAGATATATATGTTTTTCAATCAGTCTATCATTCTGGAATTTAGTTGTAATTTGAATAGAAAATGAATAACAATTACTTATTAAATTAAAAGTAAAGCATAATTTACATTGGTAGAAATATGAGAATCTCCTTTAGAAACCCTTTTCATTTCATCAATTTTGGTTAAAAAAAAAATTAGCCACATACCCATCATATTGCCACTTTTTGGCCCATCATGATCTTGCAAATACGCTTATCTCCATACTCTACAAAAGCTCTTGGATCACCTATCTCCATCCTCATAGACTAAAAGGTAGTAATTTTTTATCATCACCAATTTTTTTCTGTAACTTAGTTCTCTAGAGAATGTGGCATTTTTACTCTACTAGATGGTTGACAACTTTTCTCATAAAAATTGTTGTATCTCCTAATTTTCTTTTGATGCAATGCCATAATTTCTCCTAAAAATTGTTCAAAAGAAATACCATTCTGAACAAAAATTTTCTCCATTACTACTTTGACCTCATCCCAAGAATCCTTGTTTCTTAAGTTTTCAAGCAAGGGTTTACTTTGATGTTGAATTCTACTTCCAACATTCTTATTGAGCACACTCATTGATTTAATGGTGTCACATGGATCATATTTCCAGTGAAAGATAACATCAAAATCAAAAAAAAATCAAAAGATCATGTGCCACACTAATTTTTTTTCTCTTTAATGGCATCCCTCTAGATTAAAAAGGTAAAGAAGGAAATAAGGTGTTCTTCCCCTGACTGCTAAAGTGTTTTTCATCAGTACTATGCATCTACCTTACATATTCCAAAGAAAAAACCCTTTTGGTCACATATATTGGAAGTTTGTATGGTTGTACTTTTGATCCATAAAATCTTAGCACAATATATTCTTCCATTTAGTACTAATCAACCAATTGTGTTTCTTTTTCTAGTTGAATGTAGTTTCTACTTGACATAGGCTATCTAGGCATTGGAGCTAGAAAATAGTCTACAAAATGACTATAGTTCCTTCGAGAATCATGCAACCTTATAATAGTTCCTTCGAGAATCATGCAACCTTATAATAGTGGTCCATGCATATACTGGAGCCATTTTATTTTGCTCTGGATTACAATTACCATAGGGCTAAATTTGAAGCTTGTTGGTCTGAAATATTCCTTTCAATTTGAATAGAAAAAGATAGCATAAGTAGATTGTGAACCTAAATTTCTTGGTGGAACCTCCTTTACTCATTAAAAATTATTTATGCATGGATTCTACAATATGCTCAATAAAATTATATTTGGCATGTGGAACACCATAATGGATATTATACACCATTTCAAGGAGGCATGCACCCACTTCCAAATTTATATCCATTTTAAGGAAAAATTCTAGCATGGAAACAATATTTTGAACCCATGGTTTAAAAATATCCAAATCATAAGGAAGCTTATCATCAACTTTCAATTTTTTTCTATCCTGAACTATTCTATTAAAGAAATATTTTTTCTCCATGATTTCATCCACTATGTCATAATCACTAGAAATATTTTCTAGGTCAATGTGGACATTTCCAAATTCTTTGGTTGTAAACCCCAACGTCAACACTTTACCAATTTCTTCTACACTAATGGATAACAATTTGTCTTTGCTATCTTTATTAACAATTTCTTTATTTTTATCATCATAATTTTGAGCACAATCAATGACAAATTTTGGGCAAGGGAAAACCTAATGTAACATCATGCACCCCAATCCAGTTATTATAGTATGTGAATCATAGAATGTGAGACATGTTTTGGATTCAAAAAATATGATACCATTCCAAAGTTGTAGATGTTTTTCAATCAATCTATCAATTAGGACTTAGTTCATAATTTGAATAGAAAATGAATAATAATTACATATTAAATTCAAAGTAAAGCATAATTTATATTGGTGGAAAGCTGAGAATCTCCATTAAAAACCTTTTTTATTTCATCAATTTTGGGTAAAAAAAAAGTTGTTAGCCACATAGCCATCATATTGCCACTTTTTGGCCCACCATGATCTTGTACATACCCTATATATATATGGTGTACACAACCTTGTTGTATGCAAGAATTGCAGGGATAGAATCTCGATTCCACTTGCTTCGGCAAGATAGGGCGAGCATCAAATTAACCCAATGGGCATGAAGTTGAAACATAGATGACAAGAAAGTCACCCCGTCCCAAGGTTGTCAACCCATTTTATGTTTAGTGGTATTGTGCGTCTTTGACCTTTGTCATTTTTGAATTTTATTATAGTGGTTTTCTATGAGTGTACTTTTGATATTTATTTTACATTGGTGTTTAGTATGATGTAATTTAAATAATTAAATGATGTTAATAAATGTCGATAATAGTGTTAGAATAGTTTGTATTAAATCATAAAATATTTAAATTAAAAAGCCATGTAAATTATTGAAAGGTGTAAATTAAATTATTTAAAATTAGTGTTTAGATAAATTGATTAAAATAGCATGTTGAGGATAATTATGAAATAAAATAATTAAATAAGTTAAAATTGTGATAATTGCAAGTAAAACTTGCAAAATCAAAATGAAAACAAAAAGTGTTGTTATATAGAAGAAAATCAATAAAAGGAGAGAAAAAGAAGAAATGGATGAATGAATGTTGAGTTTTGGCTGGATAGTTGGTAATGATTTAAAAAACTTCTTTTAATTTTTATTTATGGAGTTTTCAGAAAAGAAGAAGATATATTTTTTATTTAATAGAAAAATTGTGATATTTTTCATTCACAGGAAAATTGATAGAAGCTACACAAAAATATTGAGTTATGGATGTTTGATCCTCTGGGGTTTTCTTTGTTTAATTGTTTCATCCTTTGATTGTTTTGGAAATGTGAAGTATTCACTATGTAAATTGCTAGTGTTCGTTTTCTTACTTAGCACCACTCTCTTACCTGATGGTTACTCTATTCTTAGCACTATTGTGCCTTCGCCTTGACCAGCTAGATTTGGGAGCTCACATCATCACCCTATATTGGAATTGAGTCTTATTCCTTGTAAATTTTACTGGTAAGAGTCTTGTTTGCATCAAAATTTACATTGAATCCTATTCTCTCTCCCTGGTAGCAAATATTGAATCTACCTCTGTCAATCTTTTCCTTGAACACATTGCTATGTCCTAGGCGTGTGTAACAAAAGTAGTCCTATTTGAGTTAAGTGTTCTTAGTAACCAATAGATAAATCTTAAGAAGTTATCCTTATGCAAATCGGATCCTTGAGTAAAATCTTCCAGAGTAATTACGTCACTATATAGATAAGGTTTGGTGAGTTATTTTGTTAGATGATGTTAACTATAGTATGTACATGCAGTCAATTCAGTGTAGCTTAGGAAACAATGTAATTTTTTTTATGTGTATATATCACCTTAGTATTAATATAAGTGGGTTTTCTTTATATATATATATATAATTGTATATGATCTCCTGTGTAAAAGCTATATGAAAATATCAACTACTATATCAAGAGATGATTTCATAACACATTAAATGAATCTATACTAAAATTTGTAAAGTGAGGAAGATAAAGTTAGACAAGCTTGGCTAATTATTTCAAACTAACAAATAACAAAGGTACAAATATTAAGCAAGATAATGATAACCTCACTTTAGAGAATAAGCATTTCTTAAAATGGTTGAAAGGATGTTTTAATTTTTCCCTTTATATTATTATGTACAAATTTTCAATTAATAAATTACCTTGAAATACGTTATCTTTGAATGGGGGATTTTCCCTTAGTTGATTTATAATCGAATAGATAATAAATTTTTTATTTGATGTTCATTTCTTTGATTTTTTAGTGATGATTTTAATGTGCCTTATGATCTATCATTTGAGCATGCTAACAAAAGTTATCCTTTTGTGTGAGTATGTATATAGGATTAATTGTAAATTATGTTTTATAGAGATTATTTAGTAATGATTCTTTAGTAGGGTGCTTACAAGATATGGTGATTCTTCTTTAAGACCTTGTAATTAATGTGTTTATATTTAGGAAATGACTCATTTATAGGGGTTATTATAGGAGTTGGAAAATTAGAACTATGGTTACCATTGGAAATTGAGTGTTATTATGTGAATGGGTTAGCATCAAAAGTTAGGCTTTATGTAAATGAGTTTTAAAATAGTTCCTTATAGTTAGCCAATTTAATGGAATTATTAAACTATAGTTTATTGAATGAGAAATATTTTTTTTTATATGTACGCATTTAAGCTACAAACATAATTTGATCAATTGGGAGGTATCCTCTAGGTTTGTTGATATCCATATATAATGCCATAATTATTTTAAGAGTTAAAGGGATGTGAAAACAAAAGCTTTGATTATTTTTTACTCTTTAGGGTCTACTCATTAAGAGTTTTTGTGTGTTTAAAGTTTGATTTGATGTTGTCATCTCATTGTGTCTACCCTCTTGGGTTGCTTGGTTGAAGGTGATTTTATTCGTCGAGTTTGTGATGGATTAGTGAATGATTTTGATGGTCCCTCATCATTATTATTTTTCTTGTTTAAGTCATTTTGGTTGAAGATACTTTCAAATGTTAAAGTTTTCGTGTTGGAACTACATCGCTTATTTTACCTTCCCTTTTGGGTAGTTGTTCTCCTTGGTCTTCCAGAGGCTTGAGACAAGTGTTAGTTGATGTTTATATTTTATTGTGCTCTTATTGTGGCAAGTTGTTTGGCATCATTGTTTTGGAAGGGTTGTACCATGCAAATGGGAATTTTGTATTGTGATTTTGGCGGGATGGGTAATGCCTCACATGTAATTCAGTTGAGATTGGATATTATGTTTCTTCATTGGTACAACCCTTGGATTTTGGTTTATGTTTTGGGTCTCTAGGGAGAGTGGCTCTTCATGGGGGTTGGTGCCTCAAATAGGAGGAAGAGAATAGGATAACCCATGTAAGAGTTAGCTTAAAAAGTGAAAACTTAATAATAGAACTTAGGAGATGGGTAGTAATAACATAATAAGATAATCATGGATACCTCATATGTCCATTAGGGCTATCGCAGACTAATGGTACACTGAGAAGGTTGTGGTTGGCAAAGTCGTTACCTGGTCCTCATGAGAGGGGTTAATGTCTCTACATGAGTCACCCTATGGGGCTAGTGCATCAAGTAGGAGGAAGGGCCATGATAACCATAGATGGGGGCCAGTACCTCAAGCAGCCTAGTACAACTGGTGCTTGGAGGAAGAGCACAAGATAAACCATGTAGGACTATGCAATGACACTCTCCACTAGTTTCCCTTATGCTTTGTTTCCTTGGTTGCCTCTGGAAGTGTGTCATGATTATGGTCTTGGATTTACTTTGCAAGTGACTATGATTTTTTTTTTTGATTTATCTATGATGTGTTTTTATGATCTTGTGTTTACTATGATTGGATATTGGTGGTTGTCATTTATTACCTATGAAATCTTCTATTGTTACTTTTGGGTTATAGTTAATATGCTATTTTGTATGATGTTGATTCTTTTGGTTCCCTATTTGGATGTTCTTGGTTGAGGTCTCTTTCTTGTCAGCTCCTTAGCATGGGGGGTGGGTCTTTGGACCCACGTGGTCAGGTAGAACATGCTAAGCACCCCATTGGGTTCCCAGTCAAGGATCGAGAGTGTGGATTGGTGTCAATTGCAGTGACTCCTTAGTTGTCTATCTTGGAGCTAGTTATGATATCTTGTATTTTGTTGCTTAGTTGTATCATTCTTTCTTGTTCTCTGGTTCCCATTCATGTTCGAGATCACTTTTGTATCTTTGCAATTCTTGAACATTGTATTGTGTCGAAATAGATGCAATGTATTATTCTATCCTTGATAAATTTTTGTGTAAATATTGATCCACGATAGGTGTTATTCAATATGTTGTATATGTGCCAATATGTCCCTTGAATTTATATGATGATAGAGAGTTTATCATTATGAGTTTTTATTTAATCACATATATGATGTATTGGCTTACATGGATGGTTTCTTATTAATATTTTTCATGTATGTGTTATATTTGTAAATGTTTTCTTTGTTATGGATTATATCTTTGGCATTCATTAATTATCATTGTTGTGTGGATTCAAGTTTTGTAATGACTCCTTGCGTACCCCAAGGGACGTAGGTGTTAGTGAATTTATCTTAATAAGTTTTATGACTTATGACTCAATGTGCATTTCATGTATGTTACAAAAAAAATTGTGCAGTAATTACTATTTAGTTGTCCTTTGGGGTTCACATGATGGGGCATTACAACATGGATACCAAGTTGTAACGCCCATCATGCAAACCCCAAAGAACAAACATTGCAATGATTTTTTTTTTTAAAAACAATACAATTAAACATGCAATGAACATTATAACACATTCACATTGCACATTACATTATCACACTTAGTTCTTTGGGGCATGCAAGGTTACATCGCAAACAACTAATACCAAAAGTAAAATATAATGATAAACAAAATATCCATTAATATTGCAATAACCATTAATAGAGTACATCCATGAACTAAGAGTTAAAGTATCACTTCATCACATATTTCCATCATAAGGTATCTCTTACAATAATGTTAAAAATGATCCTAACTATTACATCATCATTTATTTTTTACATTACATTACATAATCTTGAATAAATGAATTACAATTTACATTTCCCAAGCATGTGGGATGATACAATGTATAATAACATCTGAATCACAAAGTGAACATTGGTACAACTCCAACTGCAGAATGCTGAGAAGATAAAATGTTGATTGGGAACCCAACAAGTGTAGAGCACATTCCACCCAACCATGTGAATTATAAATAACTCACCCCCCATGCTCAGAGGTGACAAGGAAGAGATCCTGACCACGAAAGCTAAAACCGACTCCAAGAGAACAACAAAGTACAAACTCAAATATAACTCAGAGATTACAATGATATAATCAACAACATCTATGAGTCGAGATAATAAGATAAAGCTATGAAACCTATCACAATTAACCAAAGCAATAACAATCAAACAAGTCACCAAAGAACATTCATAATTCATCTTCAAAAGAATTTGAAACAACATATAGAATACAATTCCAGAGGCAACAAGAAACAAGACCCAAGGGTGTCTAGTGGAAAGTGTCATCGCATAGCTCTCATGGGATATCCTGGCCCTTCCTCCAATTTGAGGTGCCGACACCCATTTATGGATCTACTGGCCCTTCCTCCTACTTGAGGCGCTGACACCATACGGTAGCTCATGCGGAGCCGATAACCTCTCATGAGGATGAGGTTATGACTTTGCTAACCATGGCCTTATCAATCTATCATTAGTCTATGATAGGGGTGATCCCATAATAGTGGTTTACAATTTTTGGCCAAACTGGACACTGAAATTATTATTTTTGACTAAATCTTCACACTCGGGCACCTATAGCGGCTAAACCGTGAGGAATTTGAAGATGGTGCAAACTAGAGTCTCATCAAATTTTGCTTTTAGATTCTAAAAATATTTTTTTCAAAATTTTTTGAATCAAATTGCACTTCTTTTTCCATCTCCCACGAAAATTGATTTTTTTCAGAAAACAACATTTTTAAAAAGTGATGTACACCGTATAACGTATAACTTTTTTTGTATGAAAGATAAAATTCTAATTCTTTCAAATTTAGATTTGTAACTCTGATATCTAGTGCTTCCACTTGGTTAGATAGTTTTTTATTGAATATATTTTCCTTTATCAAGTTTCAAAGTCAAACAAATTATAATTCAGACATAGCGCGACCGTATAAAGCGTAACTGTTTTTGTATATGTCAAAATTTAATTTAATTTTTTTTGTTGGATCAAGTACTTCAATATCTGGTGCACTCATATTTTTAAATTTTATTTTTTGATAATCTTCTATTTTTCCACATGTGAAGAACAAATAAATTTATTTTTGATGAAAAACCTATGTTTAATAAAACTTAAAAAACAAATACATAACAAAACCAAAACATATTAAAATTGTATTCATTGGATAGCTTGTTATGAGGAATACCATAATCATTTGAAATAAATTTTAAATGAATTCATTTGATCCCCCAAAAGCTAAATCAAAAGTGATTTTTTATCAGCATTTTGATAGGTGTAAAGGAGATGCATTTATAGGTATAGTTTAAAACTAGCGAGGTTCTATCCAAGGGGGTTTGATCTAAGGTGATTTGATCAAACCCTCTTCAATTGGAATCCCTAAAATGGAACTTTTTAAGGCTTAAATCATTATATTTTCTAAAAATATGTGATTTCAGCTAAAATTTGTTCCTCTCAAGAATTGTAAACCACTATTGTGACAGGACCCCTAATGCATAGACGAGGTATCCAATATTTATTATTTTGTGTGTTTTACTACCCATTCCCCTAAGATCTATTATTAGGTTTTCACTTGTTTAACTACTCTTATGTGGCTTATCCTCCTTTCGAGGCATCGACCCCCATGAAGAGCCACTCTCCCTAAGAACCATAACATAAACCAAAACCAAGCAAGGGTTGTACTATAACGAAAAGAACATAAAACTCAAAACAAGAACATGCAAGGCATTACCCATCTCACGATAACTCATTAGCAAAAGTCTCAAAAATCTCGTACAACCCTTCCAAAACATAATAATGCTTAGATCATGTAACATTCTGAGCACAATAGTACAAGGTTAAACATCCACAATAAAAAAACATGCCTCTGGAACTAGGGTTCACAACCTCCAAAACTTCGGTTCACAAGATCGGTAGGGTTCCCACATTACAAAAGTCAAAAGGATATTTTAAGACAATAAATCCAATCAAAAAAAGGAACTAAAACAAGTCAATAACCTTCCCTTTATAAGATTTCACAATACAATTTCAATAAGAATTTATAATTCCCAAAACATTGGTCTTTTCCATAATAGTCATAGTTATAATTAATTAATTTTTTTTTATACTTTACTAAAGAGAATTTCATTCCTACCTCAAGGTTCTCCAAGTATTACCTAACATATATATATATTAAATATAACAATTTTTAATAAAATGCATATTTATTAAAATACACACACCACATATATATATATATAAAGAACTTAAAACAAAATAAACCCCTATGCATAGAAGAAAGGCCTATTGGCCTTTGTACTGCACACAACAGTCTGCAGGACTGCTATCATAGTACAAGCCATGACAGGGGGTACTCAGAGGGGGGGTACGACTTTCATCGTCCCTCCCCTGAACTCCCAAAAAAAAAAATTTCCTTATTTTTTTTAAATATTTTTTTTTTCCATAACCACAAGGCACCGACTGTAAAAAAATTTAGCCTCTGAACAAATACGAACTAGAAAACAAATAAATTATAAACACTTTAAATATATATATATATATTTACAGAGCACACTCATTTCTGTGTAGAACAAAGAACAACATATATATATATATATATATATATATATATATATATATATATATATATATATATATATATAAGATATATATATATATATATATATATATATATATAAGTATATATATATATATATATATATATATATATATATATATATATATATATATATATTATTGGAAAAATATTTCAAATATGTTAAAAATAAAAGATTCATCTTTTCCTCAGCAGAATGGTACAAAAAAATTGGGTTATATATATATATATATCTAAAGATCAATCGCTTCTCTTTCTAGTTTGATATACAAAAATTCCTAAATTTCCCAAAAGAATTTTATTTCACAAAATGACACACTTATACAAAATTATACAAAACATATTCACAAATTGATAACTAAATCTCAGATAGATTTTTCTTTGCGAACACAAATTTATTGGAATCATAATTTCTATTTCTTTTGTAGATTCAGAGAAATCCAAGGTAGAGAAGGGAACCTGGAGTCTTGTGCTATTGATTCTTGATGAAGCTTGCTTGCTCCTCAATAGTCCTTTCGTAGAGCTTTCGTTCCTTCTCCCAGATCTCCTCTCCAGAATATCGTGCTCAAATTTGAATCGAATCTTTTTTTCAGAAAACTCTCTCCAACATAAAGCAATCAAAAGAATGAAAAACCCTTTCTAGAAACCTAGAAGAACTAACGAATTTAGAAAAGTTAATTCTTGTGCAAGTTCAAATCAATTTCCTCTGTCTGTCTAAAACCCACAAATTTTTTAATTAAATAAAAGACATTGCCTTTGCATCCTAAAAGCTCTAAAAATCCAAAATAAAAGAAATTACTTATTTTAAATCAAGCTTTTTAGTCAACCCTTAATTATCATTCATCCTTTCATCTTTTTTGTTCTTTTATTTATTTATTTTTCTATTAATCAATACTTTTGTTTTAATTCTGATTTTTACAACTTTACTTGCAAATCAAATAATTTAATTTATTTATATAATTTATTTTAATAATTATCCTTAACAAGATAATTAATTAAAATAACAAAACACAATTTAATATTTAATTAGCATTTAATGAAACACATGACTTTTTAAAAATAAAACATTTAAATATTTTCATACAAATTAATCTAACATTATAATAAACAATTTTTACCATCATTTAATTAAATTAATCATAACATATAAAATACCAACATACATAACATACAAAAAGACTCAAACATTAACCACAATAATAAATATAGAAACGACAATCACAAGAACACACAATACCATTCAATCAAGACAGGTTGACAACATGGGACAGGATGAATTCCTTGTCATCTCTGTTTCAACATTATACCATTCTGTTATAGGTGCTTGCCCTGTCTTGCAGAAGAAAGTGGAATCAAGACTCTGTACCTACAATCCCTGCATACAAAAGAGGTCATGTACATGTGCATACATATATAAAATTAAAGCATTATATTGTGAAAAGGAATTGCAGAGTAGCAGGGCACTCACTAATGAGTGATGATACACTGTCCTTTCATCACATCTATTCTAACAATTATAATATACATGATAAAATAACATCTCTAAACTATTAGATCGTCTCATAACATAATTTATTAAATCACTGCATCATAATATAATTCTAAAATCAACTAACATCACCAACCATAATGTCATATGAAATAATCATGTCCACTAATGAAATAACATCATCATCAAAAGTCTAACTATCCAAATCAAACAATAATAGTACCATCACAATATTAGCGTATCAAATCAAAGCATAAAAACTAATGAGTCCAACTAGCAAATAGGAGGGTTACTACATCCTCCCCCCCATGAATCTGACTTACTCCTAGAACCTAGAAAACAAGTAAGGGTAGGATTCTCTAATACAAGAAGCATCTTCCCATGTCCCTAAAGTCTCATCATTGGGATCCCACTGGACCCGCACGTGCTCAATATCCCTACCTCTGAGAATGAGTTTCCTATGCTGCACCACGGCCACGGGCTCTAGAGCTAGCTACCCATCCTCAACTTGTAGAGCATTCCAATCAAGTATGTGAGTAACATCATGAAAGTAAGATCTAAGAACTGATACATGAAAAACATCATGAATATGCAACAGACTAGGTGGCAAGGCCAGGCGATAGGCAACAGGACTAATACGCTCTAACACCTCGAACAGACCCACAAAATGGGGTGCAAGCTGAGAACCCTTTCCATAACAAATAGGGCTCTTTCGAGGACGAACTCTGAGAAACACCCGATCTCCAACTGCAAACTGCCAATCAACTCTATGAACATCAGCATATTTATTCTACTTGTCTTGAGCCACTACCAGAGGCTCTCAGATGTGAGCTACCTGTTGCTCCATGTCACAAACCATCTTGAGTCCAAGAAGAACCCTACCCTCCAATCGATCCCGGCTCAAAGGGGTACGATAGGGATGACCATATAAAGCCTGAAAGGGAGCCATGCCAATCAAACTATGATAGCCATTGTTATAGGAAAACTCTACCAAATGCAGATAATCTTCCCAATAAGATCGTTGGTCCATGACGTACATACAAAGCATATCCTCAAGCACCTAATTAACTCTCTCAGTCTGCCCATCTATCTCAGGATGATAGGTAGAACTAAAATTCAACTAAGTCCCTAAGGACCACTGAAGGGATGTCCATAATGTAGATGTGAATACCAGATCTCTATCAGAAATGATTCTACGCAGTATCCCATGCAATCAAACAATGTCTTCAATAAACACCCTAGCCACCACAAAAGTAGTATACGAAGATGGAATAGGGGAGAAATGGGCTACCTTGGTCAACCTGTCAACAGTGACCATGATAGCGTCGTGTCGCCTGGAAGACATAGGCAACCCAACAATAAAATCCATGGAAATGATGTCCCACTTCCACTCTGGAACAAGATGTAGCTGCAACAAGCCTGTCAGATGATGATGGTCATCCTTAACTCTCTGACATTCAAGACATCTAGCCACAAAATTGGTGATGTCACACTTTAATCCTACCCAAAAATATAGTGAGCAAAGATCAGCGTAAATTTTCTTAACTCCTGGATGTGACGAATAAGGAGCCCTATGAGATTCAGTCTATATTCGGGTACAGAGACCCTCTACAGGAGGTACATACATATGACCTACATAGTGCAAAACACCATCTGAATCTAAAGAGTATCCAGCAAATTTACCTTCCAATGCTCTGCTCAACTCAATCTCTAATTTCACCACTTGATCAATACCAATCATCAGAAGAAAGAGTTGTGATAATCTGACTTTTCAAATCAACCTCGAGAGCCACAACAGAAATCTCATTCCTACATCTACTCAATGCATCTGCCACCACATTCTCCTTGCCCTAAATATATTTCACTTCAAAATTGTATTCACACAAAAATTCCATTGACCTTCTTTGTCTCACATTCGGGTTCGGCTATGTGAAGATGTATTGCAGACTACAGTGATCTATATGCAACTCGAACATATGCCCAAGGAGAAATTTTCACCATCTTACCAAGGCATGCACGATTATGGCCAAATCCAAATCATGAGTGGGCTAATTAAGTTCATGGTCCCTCAGTTTTTGGGATTCATAAGCAATCACTCACCCTTCCTGCATCAACACAGCACCCAAGCCCTCCAAAGAAGCATCTGTACAAACAACAAAATCACCTATCGGATCCAGTACTGCTAAGATTGGAGCACTAGTCAACTTTTCCTTCAAAGTCTAGAAAGCTATCTGACATTGATCGGACCAGAGAAACTTCTTTCCCTTCCTCTGTAAAGAGGTGATAGGATGTGCCAATCTAGAAAAGCCTTGGATGAACCGCCTATAGTAGCCTGCAAGTCCCATGAAACTACGAATTTATAAGACATTTGTGGCTACAGGCCAATCCACAATGGCCTGAATCTTTGTAGGATCAACTAAAATTCCCTCACCCAAAATCACATGGCCCAAATACTAAACTTCAATCTTATAAAGTTCACACTTTTTAAGATTAGAAAACAACTGATTTCTTCTTAAGCACTGCAACACCTGTTTTAGATGTTCCTCATGTTCCTCCATAGACCTAGAATAGATCAGAATGTCATCAAGAAACATAAGGATGAACCTATCCAAGTATGTTCAAAAAACTCCATTCATTAAGCTCATAAAGAGTGAAGGTGCATTCGTCAACCCGAATGACATCACAATGAACTCATAATGACCGTATCAAGTATGAAATGTTGTTTTGTGAATATCTACAAACACAATTCTCAATTGATGATATCTTGATTTGAGATCAATCTTAGAGAACACCTTTGCCCCTTTTATTTGATCGAAGAGATCATCATTTTTGGGTAAAGGATATCAGTTCTTCATTGTTACCTTGTTCAACTACCTGTAATCAATACACTAGGGAAGAGAACCATCCTTCTTCTTCAGGAATATCATAGGTGATCCCCAGGGAGAAACACTTGTGTGGATAAATCCCTTAGCCAAAAATTCTTCCAACTAAAGCCGGAGTTCCTAAAGTTCATGCATTGTCATCCAATATGGAGCTCGAGATATTGGCTTAGCTCCAGGTACTAGATCAATCTTGAAATCCACATCTCGCTTCGGCAGCATATCGGGAATCTCCTATGGAAACACATAAAAAAACTCCTTAAGGAGTGGGTAATCATCCAGTGACATGCCTTAACTATCCTTAGATTCCAAGTCACTTATAGATACTGCAAAGAGCTGACAACCCTATCAGAAGTGCCTTTTGAGTTGCATGGCAGAGATCATTCACAATAAGATGGGTCTTCCAACACCCATGATGTCCACATCCTTTCCAGAATCATCAATGCATCACACTATTTTATGATGGAAGTCAATTATAGCATGGTGTGCACTCAACTAGTGCATTCCCAAGATGACATCATATGAGCTAAGTGGTAGGATTCTGAGGTCCACTTTAGTTGACAATTCCCCTATACACAAATTACAATCCCGCAAAAGCTTCTCTACCACAACCTTTGACCCTGAGGCCAATTCAACATGCCATTTTATGCCTTGACTAGTTGCCACCAGTCCACATTGCTCAACTACTAAAGGTGATATAAAGGAATTAGATGCACCAAAATCAAAAAGAATAGAAATGCTAGAATTATGCAACACACCTGATGTCTCAACAATGGTATTTTGATGGTCTGCCTAATGATTATCCACTGCAATGAAGACATGATGAGATCTCCTTGCATCACCTACTATTGAATCCGATGTAGCTGGCCTCTGATTAAATCCTGAGGTGTTCTTTTTAGGACACAATCTAGAAATATGCTCCTCCTATCCACACGAATAACACCCAGTACCTCTACCAAAACCTCTGCCCCTGATGGAGCATTTGACTGCTGAAAACTTCCTTGAATCGACACTGACTAAAAACTAGGTGCAGGCTGTACATAACGCTCCTTATGAACTCAGTTCCTATTATGATCCCTACAAAACTGAGAATTGCTACCCTGCTGAGATTGAAAGTTCTTTTGCCTCGACTGTTGTTGCTAAGGTTGTTGCTGCTGTTGACCCCCTTTAGAGGGTGGATACCTATTCCTAGAAGATCTTGCACCCTGTGACTAACCTCCATGAGTGTTATATCCAGGTGTAGGTGCACTGTCAATCTGTACTCCAATGTGACCACCCAAGGCCATGGCCAAATTTTCCTCTACCAAACGAGCCTTCTCAACTGCCATCTCCGTCGTCTTCAGCTCGAAGACTCGCATGCCACCACTGATGTAGGAATTTAAGCCCCAAAAAAAATGTTGCACCAACATGCCTTCATCATGGCTAATCCTTGCATACTACTTCAACTCATAAAAGCGCCTCTCATACTGTTCCACTGACATAGACAACTGCTTGAAATCGTGAAACTCATTGGCCCTATGTTGCCTCCAATGATCTGAGAGGAAGCAAGCCCTGAACCTATTTAGAAACAACTCCCATGTGACCATACTGAGATCATGATGTAACTTTTGTTCCTCAAGACACCACCAAGTAGATGTGAAACCTCATAGGTGCATAACTGTGCACCAAGCCTTGGTATTGCTACCATAGGGGTGCATCATGAAGCAATGTTCTAGGTCAATTAACCATGTCTCAACTTCCAAACCTCCTCCAGAACCATCAAAAGTGGGAGGGTGTGCCCTCATCAGATCTCTCATATGGCCTGCTATGACTGTATCCTAAACCACATTTGTATCTCTTCGCCTTGGTGACCTGTCTCTCTCTCTCTCTCACCTATTGCACCTCGTTTGGCTTGGGTCTCTCTAAGTGTATGTTGTAACTAACCATCTAAACCAGGTTGTGCCAGGTTTTGGCCACCGAATGGATTGCTATGAAGACTCTACTATTCCTCATGCTCAAAACCATGGGAACTAGGAACTGAGGGGCTTCACTGGTTTGCTCTAAGACCGGCACCACGACCTCTTGGTTGGCCATGTCCTCTACCTTGAGGCATAATTTTGCACAACAAGATAAAGGTGCAAATGAGCTCAAGAGTCAAATGCAAGGTTTCCAAATGGACTTAACTACACAGAGACCCCAGCATTTGCAAACCTTGGCTCTGATACCAAGTTGTAATGCCTGTCATGCAAACCCCAAAGAACAAACATTGCAACCAATTTAAAAAAAAACAATACAATTAAACATGCAATAAACATTATAACGCATTTACATTGCACATTACATTATAACACTTTGTTCTCTGGGGTTTGCATGACAGGCATTACATAAGAGCCTAGGTTCATAAACAGGCACTATGTGTGCTCACCATGTAACTGTGCATTTTGACCCATGCATCTAGAGTTCCACTCTTTTGTTGTCATCACTATGTAACTTGAGTTTCCCACTAGTTGGTGTCAGGTCAATGATGCAAAAAACTAATGGAAATGATAGGACCCTCGATGTAGTGTGCAATGCATCGATATCCTTCCTGTCAGGGATGCACTATAGAACCTGGTGTTGTTGTGTGATGTGGTTTCTAGTGATGTGAGTTATGTGTGTGAATATGTCAAGTGTGCGTGGAATCTACCATTTTGTTATCCTTGAGTGATGATTTATGTTTCCCTGAATCTATGAAGGTGTAAAATTTTTCCTTTTGTTGATATTGTTGTGGGAATTGGTGAAGAATAATGACTGAAGTGGATTATTTTGTGTGAGAATGATGGGTTTTAGTGAAAAGGAGCATTTGAGTAAACAATTATGCCTTAATTTTACGAAAGTATAACATTTTAAGGTAAAGAATTAGCTAGAATTTTTAATACTAATGTCTTACATTCCATGGTAGGTAATGATTTCCAGGTGGATGACTACAGGAACTCAATAATAAAGGTAATGGAAATAGAATTATAGAGGTAGATACTTATAATGACTAGTAGTAGTCAGTTTCAAATATAGTATGTGAAAGAGATTTATAGTTAGATCATTATGTGATTCGTTTCTAAAACTAATATGTAGGAAATTGTTATGAAATATTTGAATTGTTTTGAATATTGTGTGTGGTTTGGTGAGAAGGACAGTGTAGTATCACTCACTCATGAGTGCCCTACTACACTGTGAATTCCTCTCAAGATATGTTTTGTGAAATGTATATGGTGCAAAACATTTTTTTGTATGCATGATTGCACAAACTAAGCCTCGATTCCACCTACATAGTTAGGATAGGGTGAGCATTATAAATACCCAATGGGATTGACATGGAAAAATAGGAGCTAAAAAGAAAGTTTCCCCAACCTAGTTCATCACATGTCCTTGTGATTGACAATTTTTTCTAGTTGCAACCCTGTCACCACATTCATTTTGGTATCATTTCCTTATTTTTGGTTTGTTTAATTTTTGTTGCTTACTTGACGACATTTATTTGATGATTTAATTTATGGTGATTAATGTGCTTATGATTGTTGATAATGTTGGGTTACTATGTTTATGGTCGACTTCCAAGAGTAAGTCAAAATCTGGGGTGGAGGATGTAGTTCCCTCCATTATGACCTCTCAATATTTTGTGTAAGTGTCTACTTATGTTCTCGTTGTTTAACTTATCTATGATAGTTGAAGTGAAAATAATATTTTAAATGGGTGGAGTAATTTGTTAATTTAATTAAATTTGAATTTCAAATAATGTGAATAAAATAAAAATTAAACTACAGACACAAAAATCAAGAGAACACAAAAATAACATATCATGTAACGCCCCGTCATGCAAACCTAAAAGGACAACCAAGAATGCAACATTTTTTTTTAACATAAAATATAAACACTATGTTTACTAATACAACTAACATAACTACGATTACAAGTTAAACACCTAAGTCCCTTGGGGTACATAAGGTGACATTACGTAATCTACCCAAATGCAAATTTTCTAAAAGTAACTTTCATTTCTACTAACATAACTCTTCCATTTAAACATTTATAAAAGATAAGCTTTAAGACAAGTACGAACCATATAGAAACTATACAAGTTTTCATAGCTAATTTAACTTGGAAATATTAAGAACTTATTTAATCAAACATAATACAATATCAAGTATATTTACAAATATGGATAAGGCTTGAATTACAAAATGTGATTATACAATGCATCATTCTACTGTAAATAAATCTCATTGAACAATTATCCAAGGTTACAACATAAGTTTTCCCAATACATGGGAGAGTAACATATCAATATACAAAGTATGGTAGAAATACAAATATACATCTAGAAGTACATAACTCTGGATCAAGTTGTCTCAACAAAATCTACACTGAAAGGTACATCTACAAAATAGGGAACCCAACAGGGTGCATAGAATGTTCCACTCGACCACCCCCATGCTAGGAGTATATAAGAAAGGATTCCCAACCAAGAACATCAAAAGAAACACTCTAGACTAAACTCTAAACATGGAAAGATAATTCACACATAAAGGAAACCATAACATCCAAGACTATTTCCTAAGCATAAAAATAAAAACCAAATCATAACAATAAACCACTTCTAGAGGATTTTCTAAAAAATAGCTCAAGGGAATGCTAAAGAAGAGTGTCATTGCATGGCCTTACATGGATTATCCAAACATCCTATCACTAGGTGCTACCTCCATCTATGGTTATCCTGGTTGCCTATCTCAAGGCGTTGCTCCATAGGGTGACTCATGTAGAATCATGAATTTCTCGTAAAGATAAGATCGTGATTATGCCAACCATGACCTTCTTGGTCACCTATAGTCTATGGAAGCCCTAATAGGTAGATGAGGAAAAAATAATTATCTTATTAATGTTTAACTAACCATCCCCTAATTAATTAGCTAGGTTTTCACTTTTTACTCAAACACTAACTTGGGTTATCCTGACATCCCCTTTGTGTGCCGATGCCCACATAGAGCCACTCTCCCTAGAACCCAAAACATACATCAAAATCAAAGGGGTTGTACCCACAAGTACTCTAAGAATAGAATAGAACATTCGTGAGGAAAGACCATCTTTCTATAATCATATGACTCTATTCCCTAAACAAAATGATGCAACTCAAAGTAAACTCAAGATCATAACCATAAACAAAATGGAAACAAGTATCAATTATAAAAGCCACATAGTTTAAATCACCAACTTCCCAAGCCTCTAGAAGTTTAGACAATAACCTTATCTCCTATAAAAGGTTGACTAACTTAAGAATGCCCACATGATGATAACCCAACTCAAGAAAGTCAAGAAATAACTAATTATTCAACATCAAGGTTTTTTTAAGAACACAAGTTTACTATACTTAACAATCACATTGAGATAATTATACTTTCAATGACATCCATCCTAAGAATTAAACTATCAATTAACTCGACATATTTTATTAACTAAAAACACTCAAAAACTTTTGATAAAATATTTCCTTCAATTTGTTCAATAAAAAATTACCATTACAAATAACTTTCGTAATATATTTTCTCCAGTTTAACCAAATGTATATATAATATATATATATCTATACATATATGTGTATATATATACATACATATATATATATATATATATATATATATATTTTAATCAAATTTAAATTTTAACTTGATAAAAATATTTCACATAATTATATTCCTTATAAATAAATATATACACACACACATATACATATATACAATATATGTATATATATTAAAAGAAATGTCATGTAACTTGGAGGCTGCGAACCTCCCCATAGGGGAGGCCGCAATCCCCAATGATTGCATACAGTAGTTGAAAGGACCATTGTGCGTAGCCTTAATGACTATGCAAGGGGTAGAACAATACCTATCCCCCCAAACCTAATTTAAAAAAAAAAATTGTAATATTTTCAATTTTTTTTTAAATATAAATATATTTAACAACATTTATATATATATATATATATAATATATATTTATATAATATATATATAATATATATATAATATATATACATATATATACATATATATTTTTTATTTCATAGACAAAACTGAGTTCTTAGGAACAATAAATTTATCCACATAATTTATTTCTAAAATTTTATACTCCAAATAGATGGAATAAATTGGGAAAAAAACACAATATTTAACTATAGATAATATTTAGAAAATTGCACAAATGTTTTCTAATTTCCTGCATTTAACTAGAGAATCTTATTTATAAATCTACAGAAGTTTTCAAATTCCTCAATTTTGGACAGAGGTTTCTCTTGCATCTTATAGAGCTACTATTTTAACAATTTCATTTTATGTGGTTCTCTATATCTTACTATGAAATTTTTCTACAGGAGTAACAAAATTATAATGACAAAACTTCTATAGCCAGAAATACAATTTTCTACAAAGGAACTTCTAAATTCTACAGAGGTTACATCAATTTTCTCTTACATAAACAATTACAGACAAACTTTTCAAAGCAAGAAAGCATTTAGAAAAAATAAAATAAAGAACCTCTTTTCTAAAGCCTGAAGAAGCAAAATTTGTGCAAAGCTTCACCTTCGAAACTTCTAGCTTTTAAACTCTTCCTAAAAGCTTCACCTCCAGCCAAAATACAAGTCCAAAATCTCCTGCAACCCTTCTCAAATTATTATTTTTTAAGTAAAACCATAAAACCACCAAAACATCCACACTGTTCTTTAGCCAAACAATTTCGGTGAAGAAATTTATGTTACCCCCATCCCCATATTCTCTCTGAGAATATTCAACTTAATTTAAATCACATAGTTTATTTCTAATTTATTTGATTAAACTATAACATTGCAAATTTATTTATTTATTCCATAATCTCAACATAATTAACCATCTTTATATATATATATATGCTTTTCTGTGTATATACATATATACATATATATAATATCATAAAGCATATATGAAAACATCATGCATTCAAATCATATCATAAAAATTAATAAAATAACTCATTGTAAATTACAACTATATATATATAGATATAGGTACATATATATTTTCCCCCAAATATAAGTAAAATAAAATAAATAAAATGAATCAACAGTCTAGTTTCTTCTTCAGGTACATAATAAATATGGGCATACTATTTCAATCTCATAATAAATTGATTTTCATTTTAAACAAAAATTTCACAACTAGATTTATTGAAGAAAATTCAAAAGGTTTCACAATAGTTTTCTACAGAAGATTTAAAGGTTTAACACAAGCAAATTTTTAACCGCAAAACCTTTTTTTTAAACATAGATATAGATTTTTGAATATGGAAGACATGATTTTCATTTCACTTACAAAACAATGAATTAATAAATTAAAAGAACTTGGACTCATTCGCTTGATGTCGTATCCAAACACAGTAGCCCTTCTTCCTCTTTTGAAAATAGATTTCATCTATAGTTCCTTCTCCAATTCCTTCTTTTAGCTAACATCTAGATCAATATTATATTTTTCCTTCCTAGAACATTTTTTCATAGAGAAGCACACACATATATTTTTTTCAACCTTTGTTACTTCTTCTTTTCCAGAAAAAACTGCAAAAAACATCCTGTGTGTGTAGAAAAAAATTATTTCTCTCACAACAAAAATAAAGAAAAATAAATAAAGCTCTTCGTTTTTCTCAAAAATCCAACCCATGCATTGGCTCTTTTTTCTTGCTTTAAAAGCTAACACTTATCTCACAAATTTTAATTACTTACTTTATACCTTTTAATTAATTAAATATATTTTAATTTACAATATTTTAAATCCAGCATTTAACTAAATTAGAATTACATACAATTGATCACATCAATAAAATAACATTAATTAATCTCATATAAAATAAAGATAAATTAAATAACAACTAACCACAAATAAAATAAATAAACAACAACAATATTGAGACAAAGACGAGGTCAAGACCATGACACAGAAAGACTCACAATGAGGTGATGGACTTGGGACGAGAACACTTCCTTATCAACTCCCCTTTTCACATCATGCTTGTTGGGTTTACGAGACACGCTCATACCTAACAAGCAGGTGGAGTCAGTAACTATACCTACATCTTGCATAGAACAAACATCAAGTAACATATAAATCTCCTTTGTAGACACACTATGAAAGGTAATCATGGGGTAGCAGGGGGCTCATAAGTGAGTGATGCTACTCCATCCTTTCACCAAGACTCACTAACAAACACATCAAAAACCATAGCAACATAGAATTACAACATCACCACAAATAATATTAAATAATACCATCGTATAATCAAGAATATAATCAACACATAATGTATCATCAAACATCATAAGTAATGTCAAGTGCAACAACCCAACCAAAGTATGAATCTACACATAACCAAGTTAGTGAACTAATCACCATCACAAACAAAGTATCAAACCAACATATAAGAGTATCAAATATTATCAACAACATAAGGGGTATTACATCAAAGATCTTGTACTAAAAAATCTCGTAAAAGATAAACATTTTAGAGATTAGCAATCATATATTTCACCATAGATTTGAAGGAACATCATAGATTTTAATGATAATGAAAAGTTTGTTATAGGATACTTAAAAAAAGAATATGAAAACATTAGGTTCTTTGCTTGATTATTGTTATTTCATTTTGAAAGGAATTTACAATTTGTTGGTGCTTTTAAGAAATGAATCAATCATTTTGAGTTACAATTCTTTGTTTTTCTATTTGAAAATATGTTGATTAAGCTTCAATGGAAAATAACAATGAGATTTTATTTCAAAATTTGAAAAACATTGTTGAAATTTTGGAAGAGAAAACAAAACTAGAATTATAAAACAAGAAATTGAAAGAAAAAAACAAAAAACAAAATCTTCATATCAAACTAGAATTTAAACTATTTATTATTTGTCAAATTTACTATGGTAGAGTGTCATCGCATGACCCTATCATGGTTTATCCTGGATGCCTCTCAAGAGGTGTTGGCCCTCATCTATGGTTATCTTGGCTACCTCTCACTAAGTGTTGGCCCCATAGGGTGACACGTGCAGGACCACTATCCTCTCATGAGGATGAGGTAGCAATCTTGCCAACCACAATGTTCTCATCCCACCCTTAGCAATCTTATCTTTAGTTAAAGTGTTCCTCCCTATTGCACTAGTTTATTTTATTAGGTTTTCACTTGTTTAACCAACTCTTTCATTGCTTATCTAGGGGTATATGTATGGTATGTGGCTAATGAATTTTTTTTAACCCAAAATTAATGAAATCTAAAGGGTTTTTAAAAGAGATTCTCAGCTTTCTACCAATACAAATTATTCTTTGCTTTGAATTTAATAAATAATTATTATTCATTTTCTATTTGAATTATGACTAAATTCCTCATTGATAGGCTAATTGAAAACCATTTATAGCTTTCAAATGGTACCAAATTTTTTGAATAAAAAAAATGCATCAGATTATATGCTTTGCATAATATAGGACTAGAAAAAAAAAAATCGTGAAGTTTTGACCAAGTTAAGGTGGTCAGACATATAAGTTTTTACATTTTTCAAAAGTCATAATAAAATTTTTATAATTAACTATTTACTTGGGAAAAAATTTCAAAAAATTATGCATCACATTGAGACATGAGTCATCTACTTATATCTAAAATATTATCATTTTATTGTGGTTAGGGTGGTTAGACAGACACCTACTTCTTTTTTTCTTTAAATAAACCTACTAGTTTAGAAACTAATTCAATTTGCTACAAATTCTATTCTTACATATTTTTGAAATCATATAGATAACTTATTCAAATTTTTATGTCAAGTTTCCTAACTCTGATTTTTTTGAATTTCATTGCCATTGAAGGGCCTATTTTTTCCATGATGATCTTGCACATACTCCAAGGCTACCCCTTTTTATGCTAGCCCCCATGAAGATCCACTCTCCCTAATAATTCTAAAACAATCTCATAACACCAAGGGTGTACCAAAACATAAAACACTAAAAATAATGATTCTGAGAACAAATGTGAGGCATGGACCATCTCGCCAAATGACCATAACAAAAGGAAACACAATGGACTAAGGTAAAACCCACATGAAACAAACCCAAAATGTCATCGATGAATCATAAAGATCAATCATGGAAATCCACGTAAAATAGGTTTCCCATTTCCTTTGGAAGTCTATAGAACAACTACCCATTATGAAGCAGGAAGGGGGTGACACAAAACCCTCTCTGCTAATTTAATTTCAACACAACACAAGTATGAAGAAACTACAACATGAAACTTTCATTAAAATGGAAAATCTGCAATTACAAAATAATGTCTCAATGAGACTATGGGAACCACATATTCCCTTTACAACATCATAAAATTGATTACAAAAATCTGCAACACTCTGTAGAATTTGTTTGCTTCTCAAGCACTACAACCAACCCACATGCACACTTGTCACTCCTCAATAATGGCTGCAAATAAATTATTGAAGCCTTCACACTTTGCTGCGATTTCTCCTTAGAGAAAAAATCCACCTTAATTGTGAGTTTCCTGCCTTTGAAAACTAACTTCAAAATGTAAATGAATTATCTTTTATTACAAACTTTCCAAATCTGCCAGAATGAAATGAAATTCAATTTCAATTTCATTTCCATTTCAAACTCAAAAATAATCTTTCCCAAAAATCCAAGGAGAGAATTTCTAAATTGAAATTCAAATAAATCAAAAATCAAACTTCTCACACACACTTTATCGGCAGTTTCCAAAATTTAACTCACTCATCAAAGTTGCCAATTTGATCAAATGGGAACCCACTTTGATAGTCCCTATTTTTTAGGGATTTGTGAAAGTTGAGATTTTATTTAAAAATAAAATCTTAAAAAAATCTCCTTTAACTTGCAAAAATCCAAATTTTGAATTTTTGCACTTCCATTTCCTTTGCAACACCTGCTTTTTCGAGCATAATCATTCAACATGAATTTTTAATGTAATTTAATTTAAAATTACATTAATTACAAATATTTGTGGCAACCATTTATTGAAAACCAAACCAAATTAAAATAAAATAAATTTGGTTGATGCAAGATTGCACGAGCCCATGGATGCTCCTGCATCACATTAACTCCCACTAAGGGTAACTCAAACACTTCATGTTTGTAACCATCTTTGAAAATGACTACAAGAAATTGATTGCACAAAGTCCCCTCATTCAAAATTTACCCCAAGAGAAGGACTCACATTAGAGAACCATAAAATGGCTATACAAAATCCACAATCACGAAATGACAAATGAAGAGCAAGAGTGTCAACATCATAATGAGGTCTGCAAACTTAATCATAATTCAATTCAATACAAATCAACCGCATTAACTAAGAGTAAATCAGCCAATAGGGCATCTAAGGGAACCATCAATATTCTCCTTACATGATACCCAACAACTAAGTACCCAACAAACTTACAATTCAAACATTAAATTATAATCAAGAGGTCCAAAGCAGTGGAAGATAGTCAAATTTACCTGTATACCAAACCTTATTTAAATATAACTAATTCAATATTTCCCTCTATCATATCCAAATCCCCTTATGAATAAAATCAATATAATTCACCTAGGCATAAATATTCTTTTACTATTATAGAATTACATAAACCTATGTGTGAAAATAGAATCACCTAATTCAAAGGTCAAGCACATAGCGAAGAATGACAAACATTCAACCACATAGTCACACAATCATTTAGGAACATTAACCATAAAGGAAACTAATCCTTATATTATAACATTATTTTAGTCTGTTAATTCACTAATTTCTCTTTGAATTCTTAACACAACTGCAATAAATTCTATTCTTAGTTGGATATGCAACGTTTTATTCTAGATAAACAAACTATCTCATCAGCATACTTGAAAATATTAAACTTATCTAAATAAATTTTTCCCTCTATATAAATATAATACCTTATCAATCTTATAAAAAATAAGTACTTAAAATTTATCTTAATTATTTACACCTTCTCTTAACACCATAATTCATTATTTCTTTTAATTAATTTTCAAAGTATTTTCCTAATGTAATCATGAGACTTGACTCCTAAACCGATAAACCTAATAAATTCATCATCAAAAGAATCAAATCAAAGAATAAAATTTAAGTTTTCAAAACTACAACATAAAATCAATAGAGTTCACTACATCTCTAATGCAAGAGCATCCAATGTTGTAAGGGCAATCCTACATCACCCAAAAATATGTTTTCCTTTATTTTTCCTTTTGTTAACTTTTTGTAGATGGTTTTGCATTTTTGGAAACCCTTTTTGTTGAACAAGAGTTCCCAACTTTCAGAATTGCATTTCTACTTTTTGTGCTCAATTTATATATTGATTAGTTTTGAATTGAAAGACGTGAGGTAGAAATTTATGGTAAGCTTTAGGACAGAAAAATAAGCACTTTGGCGAAAGAATCAAGTCAAAATCATTCCTGGTTTGAAAGTTATTCAAGTTTCAATTTCTGCATTTTTCTCTAAAAATTCTTCTAAGTCCAGTTTGAAGCACTAAACGGTCCCATACGGGCCCAAAAATCACCAAAACTAGTGGAGTGAGTTCTTGGTGTCTTCTTCACTCCAAGAACTTTCTAACCATTGAAACGGTTTTTCAAATGAAGTCCTGGATCAAAAGTTATGGCTCCTAGAAGTTGGTACATTTTCAAAAATGATCTAATATTCGAATGTAGTTTTAAAATTTAAATTTCAAATTGTAATTTTCAGCACCAAACTACCAAAACTCATAATTTGAATGTTGTTTTGGCTCCAAGACTGAAAAGGAGTTATTTATGGCTAGGGTTTTCTAATTTTTTGTAGCTTTTTGGGGAAAAGATCGCATATTGTGAAAGGGGGAATTTCTATAGTTTTTGTAACCTCCATGTATTGCAGAACTCGAGGGTTTGAGATCCTCTACATGTAATATTTTCATATTCAAAATAATAATAATATTCTCCAGTTGTGTGTGTGATTTTTTGTGTTTGGGGTTAGCACCCTCATCAATCTCATAGTACTGCCCATTGTCTATGATATCAATTATTCTAAATTTTATAATCACATCATTACATAATACAAAGAAGTAAAAATTTAAAATATTATCCAAAGAAATCATCTAAGTGCTAATATCCTACAAGTACTCATATATATGAAAGTAACTTCACTTAATTTCCCCTTCACCAATATTCTAACTTGCTTAGTTATTTTAAATGTTGACACAAACCCATAATAAAAAATATTCCTATTTAATTTCCAACTCAATCAACAAACTCAATTACCCAATTACATTCATAACAATATACATCATATAAATATACATATAACAAATTATAGACGAGAAACAATATATATAAATAAAATCAAAATAATCACTAAAATAAATTTATATCATCATAAAGATTGAATGCTAGTTGGGAACAAAAGCCACACAATTATATATAAAATTATATCTTCTAATTTACAAGATACTATTAAGGATCAAATACTTAGAATGGTTCACAATATTTCCCTTTTTCTTGTGCAAAATCTAAAGGTAAGATAATCATCAACCTTCTGAAAAATCTATTCTTCTAGACAAAATGGAATTAAAACTTGTGCTACCACTGACAAAATTACTCCGGTAACAACACAATGAGAGTGAAGAAAAGTTGAGATGACAAGATCGATCAATTTAAATGGGGAAATTGCTATTTTAATTTGAATGTGAGATAAGTATGGATGGTTCATATTATCACTTATTCAGGGATAACTTTCCAAAGATCAAACATTGGTATGCGAGACACGTGATTTTACAACAAATTAATAAGAAGAATGGGTTCAAGGAAACAAATGTGCATTAGAAATTTTGTAACCACCCTGGTAGACATGAGTGTAAGAGTATGGATGCATATATAAGATGCGTAAACCACTTGAAAAAAGCCTCAAGGAAACATTAGTGATCATAGGGACTCCAATGCTTTCAAGTTATACACACAAATGAGTTTATTAAAAGGGCATGTGCAGGATCATGGTATGCCAAACAGGCCCTTAAGTGGCAAAAAATTCAGAAAAATCAGTGTTAGGCAACTTGACATAAATATTTGAATAAGTTATCTATATTATTTCAAAAATATGTAAGAATAGAATTTATAGAAAATTAAATGTAGTTTCTAAAATACTAGGTTTATTTAAAAATAAATAAAATCTATTTGGTGAAAATTTGAAATTTCAATGCAGTAGTACTTAAATTTCAGGAAAAATAAGAAGTAGGTGTCGTCTGACCACCCTAACCATAATAAAATGATAATTATTTTTTGTAAGATTTTATATATAAGTAGAGGACTCATGTCCGATGTGATGCATATTTTTTTGTAATTTTTTCCAAGTAAATAATTAATTATGAATTTTTATTACAACTTTTAGAAAATATAAAAGTCGTGGCGACCACCTTAACTTGGTCAAAAATTCAAGAAATTTAATTTCTCTTTTTTAGTCCTATAGTATGTAAAGCATAGAATGTGATGTTTTGGATTCAAAAATATGATACCGCTTTGAAAGTTATAGATGTTTTTCAATCACCTATCGATCGACTTTAGTCATAATTCTAATAGAAAATAAATAATAATTATTTATTAAATTCAAATTAAATCATAATTTTATATTTTTGGAAAGCTAAGAATCTCCTCTAAAAACCCTTTTCATTTCATTAATTTTGGGTGAAAAAAAAGTCGTCAGCCACATACCCTACAAATATTGCCACTTTTTGGCATACCATGATCCTGCACATACCCAAAAGGAAAAATAAACCCTCAAGAAAATGTAACTGGAAGGTGTGAAACCAACTCCACAACTATGGGCTAACATCCTCCCTACCATGCCAACATGGGAGCTTTGGAATAGGCTACAGGCATCCATCAGATGCAAGTTCCTTGCCATACATGCACACAAACAAAGGAAGCATAGACAAGGCACATGAGCCATTGGAAAAATGCCTCAAAGAAAAGCAATCTCATGAAACACCATTATTGCAAAACAAGTTCAAAATGGATTTTGTAGGGGAGCTCTCAAAATCTTACATTAATGAAACAATTTTAAATAAAAACATCATTTAGTTTTATATTTGATTTCCTCAGCATTAGGGTACACTGTAGGGACATATAAGCAACAGTAATGAACACTACAAGAGTGAATTAGCATCTACAATCTAGCATGGTTAAGAAATAAAATGTCCACAACAAATGTCTTTTGTTCTATAATGGAAAATTTTAGATTATTAACTATAAGGTACATACCCATTTAATTTTCATATGCTCCTACCAATGAAATGAGACAATTCCTACACCAAGGACTCAACATCACCTGAATATGGAGTGGAAGAGAGGAGTGGGTGGCAGAAAACAAGGAAAAGGGATTGAGATGAGGGAACATGCAACTAAAAGCTTGGCAGAGAAAGCGTATAACATTTTAATGACCAACAATGGTAGAACAGTTCAAATTGAGTTACAAATCAAAGAAAATGTTCTAATCATAAGATTCAATACATTATTTTTCATGGAATCAAATCATTTCATAAGGAACAAATAATAGACTTAAGTTGGAATTCATCCTCGTACCTAATATCTTTAGCTTTCAGCCTCTCATGTTGATTCCAAAACTCACTGCCAGACAGTGAAGCTTATTGTAATTCACAAGCAGCACCAGTTGAGTGTCGTTCTGATGTGTTTTAACTATTTTCTAAAAAAAATTCCTCTAGGAACCAAAAACAATATAGGTGGCAATTTTCCCATTCTTTTTATCTATTTCCCGAGTGCACAGACATACACCCATCAATTACCCTTTTTCTTATTTTCACCACCTATTGGTAAGACCTTATGTCTGTATTAATTCAAAAAACCTAACTCCCTCAACAAAATTGAGATAAAAAACTAAGGATAATAGCTACCATTATTTCATCAATTGCTAATAACATTGATTCCAATGCTAATCTCAATAGTAAATTATTTTAATTATTATTTAAAATCATCATTTAATTTATTTCAATTTATCATTAAGTAAAATAGTAGGGTAACAAAGAATTATTTAAATTTATCGTATAGAAAATTATTATGGTAGCAAAGAATTACTCAAATTTACTTTACAATGAATTGTTTAGATTTACCGTTTAAGTAATTGTTAAGAGGAAGAATTATTTAAATTTTACAATATAAATAACTTACTACTAAAGCAAAGAATTATTTAAATTTTCCTTTTAAATGCTTATTACTATAACAAGGAATTGTTCAAATTTATGGTATAAGTAATTATTACTATAACCAAGAATTCTGTAAATTTACCTTTTAAATAATTGTTAGGGAATGGAGAATCCAATGTTACCATAATTGTGTTATTTATTTATTTTTCTATCTGTACACAATGTGTTGCCACCATTTAATCTTAATCTCAATTTTATCACTAAAATTACCAATGTTAGATTTTATTTTACTTTTTTTTTTCTTAATCAAAAGTGGTCAAGCCACTATATTATATTTTTTTAGTTAATATATACAAAACCATGATTCAATAGGGCATATTAGTAAGAATCAAGAAGAAAACCTTTGGTTATATCCCAAAAAGTTACATAATTTGGATACAAAGCCCAAATAATTACATAGTTAGAACACATATCATCCCTCTATGCTTTGATACAACAACATTCTATACCTATTTACATATTGTTAACATAATACATTTACAATGTTGCACCATTTGAAACCAGGAGTGAGGATTTCTTAAAAAAATTCATAATCCTCATTTAAAAAAGCACCCAAAATATCCTTTAGATTATGCTTCCATTTGCATGCTTACTAGTAAATCCATCCTTGCTAGCCATTACTCATGTCCTTAGTCATCTTATATTTTTGAAAAACTTGAGAAAAAACAAAACAAACATTAAATATAATAATATCTCAATCTCCATCAGATCTAATTTTTTGTATTCACCATGGACTTCATTGGACTTGATAGTAAGCTACTCATTTTCCTCAACTGGTAACAATTGAGAAGTGTAGACATACCAAGAGTCACCAACTTGCATTTCACCAGAATTATGAACTCCCATTTGAAGAAAAACTGACTTATGCTCAACAGCCTCTATAATGCCCCTCCGTGTGAACCCCAAAGGAGAATAAAACATCGCAATTTTTTTTTTGAAACTGAAACATTGCATAAGATGAATATGTACATACATTACATGAAGAGAAACTGAGCATTTAAAAGGTTATCTATATCCTCTAGGGTACACAGAATGGTCATTATGAATATAAGCTTTTTATCAAGTTAATAATAAGATACAATCATTAATGATCAAATGCAAAAAAAATGATTACATCATTTTATAACAATTCAATTCCCAGTTCCATACTACGATAGTGGAGCATATTTCCACATATACAACATATCAGATAACGACTACCACATAAGGTTTACAAAGGTAAAATAATACATTACAACCATATCAAGAGTACATTACACCACTTTAGGAGTAAATATGTGTCTCACCATGCATCAAATACAAGAGTGTTACATAAATAAGAATAAGGAAAAAAAACAGGAATAGTATTCCACAACGTGAAGCTTGGAATCTCTGCATCCGCTTTTGTATCACGAACACAACCTGGGAACCCAATGGGGTGCATAGCACATTCCACCTAATCTTGTGGACCTGAAGGCCCACCCCCCATGCTAGGAGTTGATAGGAAAAACCCACGACCAAGACACACAAGTAGAAAAAAAACAAGACCAAACCACAAGATCAACAAAAAAATTTCATACCACACTCTCAATGACCACTTACAAGGTGACTTTTCCTAAAGGAATACAAAGGAAAAGAAAGGGATTTAATGACACCAAATGTTCATTTACTCTCAATTAGAGGGTACATAAATACTTGGGTTCCCAACCATCTCAAAATATGACTACAAGAAAAGTCAATTGCAAGAGTCACCTCAATTGATAATTAACACAAAGGATGAATCACATCATGAAACCACAAAAAGACTATAAAATGACTAGTGAGATGTGAAAGAGGCATTATCATAACAAGACCTTCAACTGAATCAAGATAGCATAAACAAGTTAATACAATATCAACCACACATACCAACAGTAAACTAGCCAACAGGGTACCCACAAGAGACCTCAATATTCTCCACACACAATACCATGACAGGCTAACATTATGACTAATAAATATCTTAAACAAAATTGACTACACAACATGGTTCCAAAAAAATATTAACATATCATAATCTCCTCTCACAGAATAACTCAAACGAGGAACAAAACGATACAGAACTTTAAAATCATCTGTTAATCCAACACGGATCTGATGAATCAAAGTCTCTGCCAAAACTAAGCAGCTCAAAGGGAACTACAATGGAATGTAATCATAAAGAAAATCAACCTTAATAATAAATCATCCAATACATGATTATAAACATAACCATCACAAACTCTAAATACCCCTTTGACATTAACTATCTAACCAATTTTATTAAATAATATAATTAAGCTATAAACAAGTAGTAAGCTATTAAGAGGAAAATATATTGCCATAACAAACTCTATCTATATCGCCTATTTCCTTTATGGAATAGATCACAATTGGAAGGATACAATATTTTATTATCATTTTAAAAAAATAAAAAATAAATCTAACAATTCCACTAATTGATACAACTATCAGGGAAGATTATAAAAGAGTAGATTTTCTTTTCTCTATTACCTATACATATTAAGGCAAGCTAACCTCACATACAAGTACCAATACATATGTAGCAAATAACTATGTAATTGTGCAAGAGAATTCTATTACATATTTGATTAACTATTCCAAAAATGTGAAATATGTAAATATATTAATACAACGAAGGTAAATAAATTTTCACTCTCAATTTAATTCTTTGATTTCAACACAGATTCGAGTGACAAATCATAAGAAGCATCTAAATAATTAATTTACATTTTCTCTTTAAACAATAACATTCTTTTATCTAGGGTCAATCTGATTCATAGTTTAACATTAAATTAAAATTACATTTTCTTATAAACACTTTTATTCATCCTTAATAGAAGCATCATTCTAAGCCATCATTAAAATATACTATAATACCTCTATATATATATACATTTTAAATTTATATTATTAATAACTACAAACATCTTATTTTTACTCTCATAAATTTATTTATCATTTATTCAATAAAAGAGCACATAATGAAGTCTTACTAATATTCAAAGCCAATCAGCCTAACTATGTCCAAAAGGAAAAACCCTACAGGGATATCATTTTCTCAAGAAGTTAATGAGGAGATTTTTGAATAATTAAGTGACACTCTTATTCTATCAATAATATTCTTTAGCTAATAACCATAATGTAATATAATGCATCTCACAACATAGATATTGTCCTACAAAAAAAATACCTTCGCTTAATAAAACATAATTATTAATTACTTTTCACATAAAAAATAATTCCTTTACTTAACTAATTCTTCTTATTTTATTTTAAGATAAATACATAATATCAACTAATAAAGATTCACTTAAAATAGAGATAACTTTAAAAAAGTTTATGTTAAAATAAGAGAATGATATCTAAACAATTTTTAATATGAACTTTTCTTAAGAACATTCGATGGAATTATGATTTTATTTCAGAGTATTACTGCTTGTATCTAGACTTTAAAAAAACCTTTCTTCTTTTAGCCAAAAAAGTACCATAAAAAATAAACATAGCAAGCTAATTTGTTTTTCTTCATTTTTTTTTTAGAACCAGAATAAAATTTCACAATCTTTTATGAGAAGGACCTTTCTCCTTAACCGATGACCTACCATTAATATTCATCTTTGTTTTCTTTTAGAAACCTAAGAAGTTTCCAATGGTATTTTGTATACCTATTTTTGAGGCTTTAAGTCAACACTGTTTTTTTTTTTTTTTGTTTGAATAATTAAGTGACACTCTTATTCTCTCACTATTATTCTTTAGCTAATAACCATAATGTAATATAATGCATCTCACAACATAGATATTGTCCTACAACCAAAATACCTTCGCTTAATAAAACATAATTATTAATTACTTTTCACTTAAAAAATAATTCCTTTACTTCACTAATTATTTTTATTTTATTTTACGATAAATAAAAAATATCAACTAATAAAGATTCACTTAAAATAGAGATAATTTTTCAAAAGTTTATGTTAAAATAAGAGAATGATATCTAATCAATTTGTATTATGAACTTTTCTTAAGAAGATTCAATGGAATTATGATTTTATTTCCGAGTATTAAGGCTTGCATCTAGACTTTAAGAAAAACCTTTCCTCTTTTAGCCAAAAAAGTACCGTAACAAAAAACATAGCGAGCTAATTTGTTTTCTTCATTTTTTTTTAGAACCAGAATAAAATTTCACTATCTTTTATGAGAAGTACCTTTCTCCTTAACCGATGACCTGCCATCAATATTCATCTTTGTTTTCTTTTAGAAACCTAAGAAGTTTTCACTGGTATTTTATACACCTGTTTTTGAGGCTTTAAGTCAACTCTATTTTTTTTTTAAATCTAGACTTTAAGAAAACCTTTCCTCTTTTAGCAAAAAAAGTACTGTAAAAAAAACATACCAAGCTAATTTGTTTTCTTCATTTTTTTTTTAGAACCAGAATAAAATTTCACTATCTTTTATGAGAAGTACCTTTCTCCTGAACCGATGACCTGCCATCAATATTCATCTTTGTTTTCTTTTAGAAACCTAAGAAGTTTCCATAGGTATTTTGTATACCTATTTTTGAGGTTTTAAGTCAACAATTTTTTTTTTTATTTTGAATAAATAAGTGACACTCTTATTCTCTCACTAATATTCTTTAGCTAATAACCATAATGTAATATAATGCATCTCACAACATAGATCTTGTCCTACAACAAAAATACCTTCCCTTAATAAAACATAATTATTAATTTATTTTCACTTAAAAAATAATTCCTTTACTTAACTAATTCTTTTTATTTTATTTTAAGATAAATACATAATATCAAATAATAAAGATTCACTCAAAATAGAGATAATTTTAAAAAAGTTTATGTTAAAATAAGAGAATGATATCTAATCAATTTTTAATATGAACTTTTCTTAAGAAGATTCAATGGAATTATGATTTTATTTCTGAGTATTAAGGCTTGTATCTAGACTTTAAGAAAAACCTTTCCTCTTTTAGCCAAAAAAATACCGTAAAAAAAAAATAGCAAGCTAATTTGTTTTCCTCATTTTTTTTTAGAAACTAGAAAAAAATTTCACTATCTTTTATGAGAAGTACCTTTCTCCTTAACCGATGACCTGCCATCAATATTCATCTTTGTTTTCTTTTAGAAACCTAAGAAGTTTCCACTGGTATTTTGTATACCTATTTTTGAGGCTTTAAGTCAACACTGTTTTTTTTTTAATCTAGACTTTAAGAAAACCTTTCCTCTTTTAGCCAAAAAAGTGCCGTAAAAAAAGCAAAGCTAATTTGTTTTGTTCATTTTTTTTTTATAACCAGAATAAAATTTCACTATCTTTTATGAGAAGTAACTTTCTCCTTAACCGATGACCTACCATCAATATTCATCTTTGTTTTTCTTTTACAAACCTAAGAAGTTTCCACTAGTATTTTCTATACCTATTTTTGAGGCTTTCAGTCAACACTTTTTTTTTTTTGAATAATTAAGTGACACTCTTATTCTCTCACTAATATTCTTTAGCTAATAACCATAATGTAATATAATGCCTCTCACAACATAGATATTGTCCTTCAACAAAAATACCTTCGCTTAATAAAACATAATTATTAATTACTTTTCACTTAAAAAATAATTTCTTTCCTTAACTAATTCTTTTTATTTTATTTTAAGATAAATACATAATATCAACTAATAAAAATTCACTTAAAATAGAGATAATTTTAAAAAAGTTTATGTTAAAATAAGAGAATGATATCTAATCAATTTTTAATATGAATTTTTCTTAAGAATATTCGATGGAATTATGATTTTATTTCTGAGTATTAAGGCTTGTATCTAGACTTTAAGAAAAACCTTTCCTCTTTTAGCCAAAAAAGTACCGTAAAAAAAAAATAGAAAGCTAATTTGTTTTCCTTATTTTTTTTTAGAAACCAGAATAAAATTTTACTATCTTTTATGAGAAGTATCTTTCTCCTTAACCGATGACCTGCCATGAATATTCATCTTTGTTTTCTTTTAAAAACCTAAGAAGTTTCCACTGGTATTTTGTATACCTATTTTTGAGGCTTTAAGTCAACACTGTTCTTTTTTTTTAATCTAGACTTTAAGAAAACCTTTCCTCTTTTAGCCAAAAAGTATTGTAAAAAAGAAAAAGCAAGCTAATTTGTTTTCTTCATTTTTTTTTTAGAAGCAGAATAAAATTTCACTATCATTTATGAGAAGTAACTTTCTCCTTAACCGATGACCTGCCATCAATATTCATCTTTGTTTTCTTTTAGAAACCTAAGAAGTTTCCACTGGTATTTTCTATACCTATTTTTGAGGCTTTAAGTCAACACTTTTTTTTTTTGAATAATTACTGACACTCTTATTCTCTCACTAATATTATTTAGCTAATAACCATAATGTAATATAATGCATCTCACAACATAGATACTGTCCTACAACTAAAACACCTTCACTTAATAAAACATAATTATTAATTACTTGTAACACCCCTCCCTTTTTGTACTTTGATAATTAGGCAATGTTTTCCTATGTTATGCTTCGATCATGTTACAATTGAATTAATGATGCTTTATGCTTTGATTATGTTAATAATGTTAGATGCGTCAGTTAGTGAGATTGTATTGGTGAAGGGGACGGGGTTGTATCACTCGTTTGAGTGCCCTACGATTCTGAGATTTTCTCTTCACGGTGTGTCTGATCATACTATGTATATATGCACGTTCGACATGCTCTTTGTTGCAGGTTGGTAGGTACATGACATCGACTCCACCTGGTTTCCAGGTCTGAGCGTGTCCATTGACCAACGGAAATTAATTGGGAGATAGTAGCTAGGGTTTCCGAACCAGGTCATCACCCTAGTCATAGCATGTTGTTGGTTTGTCGTCAGGGTCAGTTGTTTTAACTTGGTCAGTTCCCCTCGAGTGTTTATTTAATTTCAAGTTTAATGTTCATTTAATGACTTGCGTAGTTTGATCAATGATTAAATGTGTTTAATTGCAAGCTAAAAGTGATTAAATAGCTTTTGGAAATTATAAATAATGAATGTTTTGTCTTTTGGAGTTGTTGAAAAATTAGTGATTAGTTAATTAATTTAATTGAATTAGAGTTATTTTATTGATAATTGGAATTAATTGTGGGAATTAATTAAATTGCCCCCTATGAATTAAAGTGTAAAAAGTTTTAAATGCTTTTGTTGAAATAAAATGCTAAATTATTTTGAAATTCAAATTGGAAATAGAAATGGTTTAAAGTTATTAAAAATTCAAATAATTTCCTATGCAAGACTTTGGGGTAGAAAAGATATTTTCTGAATTAGTTGACTTTTTGGCAAAAAAGATATTTGTGTTTGGAATTGAAATTTGAAATTGGAATGAAATGTGGATTTGAATTTGAGTCCAATTTTAATTAGAATTAGAATTGAATTAGAGGTTGAGTTTGAATTTGAATTTGGAAAGTTGAAAAGGATATATGTTTAGTTAGGGTTTTTCTTTCAATTCTCCATGGATTCTTGGTTGGAGTTTTGTGTGGAGAGGCTTGAAGGAGTCCTTGGAAAATCTTCATGGTGGAGGCTTGCAAATTTTGGAGAAAACATAAGGTTTTACCCTTTCTCCTTTCCTCTTCTTGCTCATTTGAATGGTTAAAACATAGTTTTAGATCCAACAAAAATGCATGGAAAAGCTTTCAACTTGCAAAATGGTAAATGGTTTAGGAAATAGAAAGAAAAATCCAAAGGAATAGAAAACTCAATGTTCAAACTAGTTTTTGAAAAAAAAAAAAACCCATCTTGTTGTTTGAAACAAAATGATTTCCTTAAAATGGGTTAGATAGATTATTCTCATAATTTGTGTATGAAATCAAATTTGGGTATGAGTATTGTGAATACAACCATATATATTGATATATGGAAAATATCCACAAAATATATGCATATATATTTGTGTTTTTAGAAAATTTTAAAGTTGGGTAAAAACCCAGAAAAGGAACCTCTGTTTTTCGTTTTCATTCTGGTAAAACCTGCGGCTTTTTTTAAATATTATTAAATTATTTTGTTTAGGGTGAGGTGGGCGGCCAAATCCCACCCCACCGCCGCCGCTGCGCAGGGGAGGCGCGTTGTGCGCTAAGCGCACAGGGCGCCGCCCGTGGGAGGCGCGCTGTGCGCCCAACGCACAGGTCGCCGCCCATGGGAAGCGGCTCGTGTGCTAAGCACACAGGCCGCCACCCATGGCGGTGGCGGACTGTGTGCTTGGCGCACAGGCCACCGCTCGCGGCCGGGCCTGCGTGCCCTAGACGGCCGCGAATTTTAGGTTTAAAACTTTCTATTTTTTTTTGTTTATGATATTTGATAATATTATAATATAATAATATATATGTTATTATATATATATATATATGATATACATTTATATTGTATTATATATATATAACATATAATATATTATTTATATATTCAGTATTATCTTAATATTTAAATAAAAATAAATATAAATAATAAGTTCATTTAATTGTGATCCTATTTTAATTAGATTGTAAGTTTAATTGAAATAATTAAATAAATTAATGTTTAGTAAAATTTATGGTTGTTTAATGAATAAAGCATCCTTAGTGTGAAAGATGTTTCATTGTATAAGATAAATTCTTTGAATTAAATTAAATGATGTAAATTGAATATCATAGTAAATATGGAATAAGAGAATCGATTTAAATATTAGTTAAATGATTTCATTATTTGAAGGTTTGTTTATGATTATAGATGTAGAACTGGAGTTAGTAAACGAGTTGTCTTACCAAAAGCTCTTGAAGATTAAATGTTAGATGAATGACTTTAATATTTAAATGTTCAAATATAATTATAGTTGTGAAATTGTGAATCAATGAAAGAGTTATTTTAATCAAATGATGTTAGTTAATAAATTGTTCAATTACGATTTGGTTGTGGCACTAAGGATGAAGGAACGACTTGATTTATTGCAATGATGTGGAATGAAATCTAGAGTTTTGATTAGATGAATGCAAGGAAGGAATACTGTGATTGACTGGGTTTAGGAAACCCGAATTTTAGTTTATTTAATTGCTAGAATTACTTTTAATGTTTATTCTTCCTTGCTTGATGTTGGGAGTACGGAGTCATTGTTTGAAGTCTTTCAGATAGGGGATTTGTGTCTTGTTGTGGGTTGACTTTATGAAAGTCAACTTTTGGTGTGTCGTAGAAAATGTGCATAATTGTACCATGTGGATCACCCGGTTTTCACGAACGGGGATTTGTGCCTCCTTGGGTGTAGGAGAGGGTAATGTGATTTGGTTTCCCTCCAATGTTGGAGTGGGTTTTGTACGTTGTTTTCTCCAGTGTTGGAGTAAGTTTCATGTTTTGTTTCCTCCTTGGTTTGGAGAGGTCGTCTTATCTTGTTTCTTCTTGTGGGTGTGTTGTCGTTAGGAGAGTGGCTCTTGGTGGGGGTCCGGCACACAAAGGGGCGCCAGGGTAACTCACCTAGAGTTTAACTAAGTGATAATTTAAATGAATTAATGGGGATCTTTCAAACTAATAAGATAATGAATGCCCCTCTCGTGAAGCAAGTGAATGATAAGGCTCGAGATGAGATGGGACACATAGTTTTGCGTGAGGGTCCGGCACCGGTAGAGGCAAGCCAGGGTAACCCATGATGGGGGTATGGTAGCCTAGGAAGGTTGAGCTAGGGTAACTCATGGCAATTTATGTATGACACTTTTCCTATGTCGACCGTTAATCAGTTATTGTGTGATGTACATGAGCATTGTTCTCTGAAAGCTTTGTAACTTCGTGTTAAGTGATGTTGTGACTGTTGTGGCTTAATGGCATTGTGGTTATGGATGTTAAGTGGTTTTGTGATTTTAGTTGTCTCAATTCAGTTTGGGTGTAAGCCTGTGTCCAGAGGTTGGTGGTCTTGTCTAGGAAATCCTTGTTACTATCTCCTAGCACGGAGGGAGTGGAGCCTTTGGGTTCCACGTGGTCGGGTGGCATGCATCTCTTTCTGTTGGTTCTTCTTCATGTTCGTGTGCTCGTGATTTCCTGCTGGAGAGCTCGTGGGAATCAGTTGCTTATCATGCCTTGTTCTTCTAGTTCTTATTGTATCTTTTACCCCTCATTTGTTATCGAGGTGGAATTTATAAATTGTAATCTTGAGTATTGGATTTACCTCATTCGGGGAATGAGTGATGTAACCTTATTGTTTAAAAGTTAAATTGGAATCATAAGGTATTATTTATCCTTGTTGTAATTTATCTTGAATGGAATGTATGTTGTTTCATTTCCTTAAGAGTTTAATATTTTGGTTTATGATAATGTTATGTGATGTTGGGTTTTTAAGTAATCTTTGTCTCATGGCCTTAGAGGTTGTTGGCATTATGAATTCACCTTACATGTTATTTATACTTAAACAAAAAAAAAATTGGTACGTTTAAGTGGTGAATTGCAACTTCCTCTAGGGTTGCGTGGCGGGGCATTACACATGGTATCAGAGCCTAGGTTTAAACACTGGGAACTCTGGGATTATGATGGACCCATTATGTTGTATGTGTGTAGGTTTATACTCTAGACACTATGAGCCCATTGTATTGGCCTAGTTGTTTTTCTCCTTCGTGTGGTTTTCCTTTTTGGGTTGATTTCTCTTGTTGCCCAGAAGTTGTCGTTAAGTGGTATAGGTCCAATGGTGCAGGAAACTAGTGGAAAGGATAGGATCCTCGGTGCAGTGTGCAATGCACTGATATCCTTTCTATTGGAAGAATGCATTATGGACGATGTTAGTAGTGTGTGATTTTGTTGTATTGTGTGTGGTGGACGACAATCAATTGGTTGTTGCTTCCACCCTTGCATGTCTTTTGATTGAATGCTTGTGAGGGTTAGGCTCGCAAGCCTACCAAAAGGTGTGTTTTGTTTGGCTTCCTCGTTGCTTGGCTTTTCGTTGTGTAAAGGGGTGAGACCCTTGAGTGGATTCTTGAGTGTGGTTGTAGTGTGTTTGTTGGGTGTATTCCAAATGCTTGATGTGGCAAGATAGACATAGACCTCTTTTCTTGAGTGCCTTAGGAGGGCGTTTGTATCTTATGAGAAAATGTTTATGTATTCATGAAGGTTGTTTCTTAGATCAAACCTTGGGTAAAGGACTTAAGTCCCCAAGTTGCATTCATAATCATGGAAAACGTATAGAAAGAATAGAAAACCATTTGTAGTGTGTAAAAGTTTAGAGAAATAAAGGATTAGTGAAACAGTTGCATGAAAACGATAAATGCATTATAGGCGCATATGTTGTTGGTGAGGCCTATAGTGCCCAACTTTATTGTTAAATTTTAAGAAATCATGTTGATGATTAGATTATTGTACCTAGATTCAAAATGCAAAATGTTGAACGATTGTTGAAGTGATAATGTTGCATATCTTGCTTGGAGTAGACTTGTAATGATATTGATTTATGTGTGATCTTATGGAGTTTGTAATAAGGGAGCTTACAGGCTTCCAGGAGTAAGCCTGACCCTTGGGGGGGAGGATGTAACACCCCTCCCTTTTTGTACTTTGATAATCAGGCAATGTTTTCCTATGTTATGCTTCGATCATGTTAACAATTGAATTAATGATGCTTTATGCTTTGATTATGTTAATAATGTTAGATGTGGCAGTTAGTGAGATTGTATTGGTGAAGGGGACGGGGTTGTATCACTCGTTTGAGTGCCCTACGATTCTGAGATTTCCTCTTCATGGTGTGTCTGATCATACTATGTATATATGCACGTTCGACATGCTCTTTGTTGCAGGTTGGCAGGTACATGACATCGACTCCACCTGGTTTCCAGGTCTGAGCGTGTCCATTGACCAACGGAAATTAATTGGGAGATAGTAGCTAGGGTTTCCGAACTAGGTCATCACCCTAGTCATCGCATGTTGTTGGTTTTTCGTCAGGGTCAGTTGTTTTAACTTGGTCAATTCCCCTCGAGTGTTTATTTAATTTCAAGTTTAATGTTCATTTAATGACTTGCGTAGTTTGATCAATGATTAAATGTGTTTAATTGCAAGCTAAAAGTGATTAAATAGCTTTTGGAAATTATAAATAATGAATGTTTTGTCTTTTGGAGTTGTTGAAAAATTAGTGATTAGTTAATTAATTTAATTGAATTAATAAAATAATCTAATTTCGAATTAGAGTTATTTTATTGATAATTGGAATTAATTGTGGGAATTAATTAAATTGCCCCCTATGAATTAAAGTGTAAAAATTTTTAAATGCTTTTGTTGAAATAAAATGCTAAAGTATTTTGAAATTCAAATTGGAAATAGAAATGGTTTAAAGTTATTAAAAATTCAAATAATTTCCTATGCAAGACTTTGGGGTAGAAAAGATATTTTCTGAATTAGTTGACTTTTTGGCAAAAAAAGATATTTGTGTTTGGAATTGAAATTTGAAATTGGAATGAAATGTGGATTTGAATTTGAGTCCAATTTTAATTAGAATTTGAATTGAATTAGAGGTTGAGTTTGAATTTGAATTTGGAAAGTTGAAAATGAAATATGTTTAGTTAGGGTTTTTCTTTCAATTCTCCATGGATTCTTGGTTGGAGTTTTGTGTGGAGAGGCTTGAAGGAGTGCTTGGAAAATCTTCATGGTGGAGGCTTGCAAATTTTGGAGAAAACATAAGGTTTTACCCTTTCTCCTTTCCTCTTCTTGCTCATTTGAATGGTTAAAACATAGTTTTAGATCCAACAAAAATGCATGGAAAAGCTTTCAACTTGCAAAATGGTAAATGGTTTAGGAAATAGAAAGAAAAATCCAAAGGAATAGAAAACTCAATGTTCAAACTAGTTTTTGAAAAAAAAAACCCATCTTGTTGTTTGAAACAAAATGATTTCCTTAAAATGGGTTAGATAGATTATTCTCATAATTTGTGTATGAAATCAAATTTACAGATTTATGATATTGTGAATACAACCATATATATATTGATATATACAAATACCAAAATATATGCATATATATTTGTGTTTTAGAAATTTTAAAAGTTGGGTAAAAACCGAGAAAGGAACCTCTGTTTTCGTTTTTGGATTACAGGTAAAAGCAGGTTTTTTTTTTTTAAAAATATTATTAAATTATTTTTGTTTTAGGGTGGTGGTATTGGAAATCCACCCACGCTGGCCCAGTGTATTGTCGCGCCAGTATATGAGCGCCCGCCAGCGATTAGTATTGTCGCAGTGCATAGGCCCCCGCCCACGGCCGGGCCTGCGTGCCCTAGACGGCCGTGAATTTTAGGTTTAAAACTTTATGTTTTTTTTGTTTATGATATTTGATAATATTATAATATAATAATATATATGTTATTATATATATATATATGATATACATTTATATTGTATTATATATATATAACATATAATATATTATTTATATATTCAGTATTATCTTAATATTTAAATAAAAATAAATATAAATAATAAGTTCATTTAATTGTGATCTTATTTTAATTAGATTGTAAGTTTAATTGAAATAATTAAATAAATTAATGTTTAGTAAAATTTATGGTTGTTTAATGAATAAAGCATCCTTAGTGTGAAAGATGTTTCATTGTATAAGATAAATGCTTTGAATTAAATTAAATGATGTAAATTGAATATCATAGTAAGTATGGAATAAGAGAATCGATTTAAATATGAGTTAAATGATTTCATTATTTGAAGGTTTGTTTATGATTATAGATGTAGAACTGGAGTTAGTAAATGAGTTGTCTTACCAAAAGCTCTTGAAGATTAAATGTTAGATGAATGACTTTAATATTTAAATGTTCAAATATAATTATAGTTGCAAAATTGTGAATCAATGAAAGAGTTATTTTAATCAAATGATGTTAGTTAATAAATTGTTCAATTACGATTTGGTTGTGGCACTAAGGATGAAGGAACGACTTGATTTATTGCAATGATGTGGAATGAAATCTAGAGTTTTGATTAGATGAATGCAAGGAAGGAATACTATGATTGACTGGGTTTAGGAAACCCGAATTTTAGTTTATTTAATTGCTAGAATTACTTTTAATGTTTATTCTTCCTTGCTTGATGTTGGGAGTACGGAGTCATTGTTTGAAGTCTTTCAGATAGGGGATTTGTGTCTTGTTGTGGGTTGCCTTTATGAAAGTCAACTTTTGGTGTGTCGTAGAAAATGTGCATAATTGTACCATGTGGATCACCCGGTTTTCACGAACGGGGATGTGTGCCTCCTTGGGTGTAGGAGAGGGTAATGTGATTTGGTTTCCCTCCAATATTGGAGTGGGTTTTGTACGTTGTTTTCTCCAGTGTTGGAGTAAGTTTCGTGTTTTGTTTCCTCCTTGGTTTGGAGAGGTCGTCTTATCTTGTTTCTTCTTGTGGGTGTGTTGTCGTTAGGAGAGTGGCTCTTGGTGGGGGTCTGGCACACAAAGGGGCGCCAGGGTAACTCACCTAGAGTTTAACTAAGTGATAATTTAAATGAATTAATGGGGATCTTTCAAACTAATAAGATAATGAATGCCCCTCTCGTGAAGCAAGTGAATGATAAGGCTCGAGATGAGATGGGACGCATTGTTTTGCGTGAGGGTCCGACGCCGGTAGAGGCAAGCCAGGGTAACCCATGATGGGGGTCCGGTAGCCTAGGAAGGTTGAGCTAGGGTAACTCATGGCAATTTATGTATGACACTATTCCTATGTCGACCGTTAATCAGTTATTGTGTGATGTACATGAGCATTGTTCTCTGAAAGCTTTGTAACTTCGTGTTAAGTGATGTTGTGACTGTTGTGGCTTAATGGCATTGTGGTTATGGATGTTAAGTGGTTTTGTGATTTCAGTTGTCTCAATTCAGTTTGGGTGTAAGCCTGTGTCCAGAGGTTGGTGGTCTTGTCTAGGAAATCCTTGTTACTATCTCGGAGGGAGTGGAGCCTTTGGGTTCCACGTGGTCGGGTGGCGTGCATCTCTTTCTGTTGGTTCTTCTTCATGTTCGTGTGCTCGTAATTTCCTGCTGGAGAGCTCGTGGGAATCAATTGCTTCTCATGCCTTTTTCTTCTAGTTCTTATTGTATCTTTTACCCCTCATTTGTTATCGAGGTGGAATTTGTAAATTGTAATCTTGAGTATTGGATTTACATATTTGTTTCATTTCCTTAAGAGTTTAATATTTCAGTTTATGATAATGTTATGTGATGTTGGGTTTTTAAGTAATCTTTGTCTCGTGGCCTTAGAGGTTGTTGGCATTATGAATTCACCTTACATGTTATTTATACTTAAACAAAAAAAAAATTGGTACGTTTAAGTGGTGAATTGCAACTTCCTCTAGGGTTGCGTGGCGGGGCATTACACATGGTATCAGAGCCTAGGTTTAAACACTGGGAACTCTGGGATTATGATGGACCCATTATGTTGTATGTGTGTAGGTTTATACTCTAGACACTATGAGCCCATTGTATTGGCCTAGTTGTTTTTCTCCTTCGTGTGGTTTTCCTTTTTGGGTTGATTTCTCTTGTTGCCCAGAAGTTGTCGTTAAGTGGTATAGGTCCAATGGTGCAGGAAACTAGTGGAAAGGATAGGATCCTCGGTGCAGTGTGCAATGCACTGATATCCTTTCTATTGGAAGAATGCATTATGGACGATGTTAGTAGTGTGTGATTTTGTTGTATTGTGTGTGGTGGACGACAATCAATTGGTTGTTGCTTCCACCCTTGCATGTCTTTTGATTGAATGCTTGTGAGGGTTAGGCTCGCAAGCCTACCAAAAGGTGTGTTTTGTTTGGCTTCCTCGTTGCTTGGCTTTTCGTTGTGTAAAGGGGTGAGACCCTTGAGTGGATTCTTGAGTGTGGTTGTAGTGTGTTTGTTGGGTGTATTCCAAATGCTTGATGTGGCAAGATAGAAATAGACCTCTTTTCTTGAGTGCCTTAGTAGGGCGTTTGTATCTTATGAGAAAATGTTTATGTATTCATGAAGGTTGTTTCTTAGATCAAACCTTGGGTAAAGGACTTAAGTCCCCAAGTTGCATTCATAATCATGGAAAACGTATAGAAAGAATAGAAAACCATTTGTAGTGTGTAAAAGTTTAGAGAAATAAAGGATTAGTGAAACAGTTGCATGAAAACGATAAATGCATTATAGGCGCATATGTTGTTGGTGAGGCCTATAGTCCCCAACTTTATTGTTAAATTTTAAGAAATCATGTTGATGATTAGATTATTGTACCTAGATTCAAAATGCAAAATGTTGAATGATTGTTGAAGTGATAATGTTGCATATCTTGCTTGGAGTAGACTTGTAATGATATTGATTTATGTGTGATCTTATGGAGTTTGTAATAGGGGAGCTTACAGGCTTCTAGGAGTAAGCCTGACCCTTGGGGGGGAGGATGTAACACCCCTCCCTTTTTGTACTTTGATAATCAGGCAATGTTTTCCTATGTTATGCTTCGATCATGTTAACAATTGAATTAATGATGCTTTATGCTTTGATTATGTTAATAATGTTAGATGTGGCAGTTAGTGAGATTGTATTGGTGAAGGGGACGGGGTTGTATCACTCGTTTGAGCGCCCTACGATTCTGAGATTTCCTCTTCACGGTGTGTCTGATCATACTATGTATATATGCATGTTCGACATGCTGTTTGTTGCAGGTTGGCAGGTACATGACATCGACTCCACCTGGTTTCCAGGTCTGAGCGTGTCCATTGACCAACGAAAATTAATTGGGAGATAGTAGCTAGGGTTTCCGAACCAGGTCATCACCCTAGTCATAGCATGTTGTTGGTTTGTCGTCAGGGTCAGTTGTTTTAACTTGGTCAGTTCCCCTCGAGTGTTTATTTAATTTCAAGTTTAATGTTCATTTAATGACTTGCGTAGTTTGATCAATGATTAAATGTGTTTAATTGCAAGCTAAAAGTGATTAAATAGCTTTTGGAAATTATAAATAATGAATGTTTTGTCTTTTGGAGTTGTTGAAAAATTAGTGATTAGTTAATTAATTTAATTGAATTAATAAAATAATCTAATTTCGAATTAGAGTTATTTTATTGATAATTGGAATTAATTGTGGGAATTAATTAAATTGCCCCCTATGAATTAAAGTGTAAAAAGTTTTAAATGCTTTTGTTGAAATAAAATGCTAAAGTATTTTGAAATTCAAATTGGAAATAGAAATGGTTTAAAGTTATTAAAAATTCAAATAATTTCCTATGCAAGACTTTGGGGTAGAAAAGATATTTTCTGAATTAGTTGACTTTTTGGCAAAAAAGATATTTGTGTTTGGAATTTAAATTTTAAATTGGAATGAAATGTGGATTTGAATTTGAGTCCAATTTTAATTAGAATTTGAATTGAATTAGAGGTTGAGTTTGAATTTGAATTTGGAAAGTTGAAAATGATATATGTTTAGTTAGGGTTTTTCTTTCAATTCTCCATGGATTCTTGGTTGGAGTTTTGTGTGGAGAGGCTTGAAGCAGTGCTTGGAAAATCTTCATGGTGGAGGCTTGCAAATTTTGGAGAAAACATAAGGTTTTACCCTTTCTCCTTTCCTCTTCTTGCTCATTTGAATGGTTAAAACATAGTTTTAGATCCAACAAAAATGCATGGAAAAGCTTTCAACTTGCAAAATGGTAAATGGTTTAGGAAATAGAAAGAAAAATCCAAAGGAATAGAAAACTCAATGTTCAAACTAGTTTTTGAAAAAAAAAACCCATCTTGTTGTTTGAAACAAAATGATTTCCTTAAAATGGGTTAGATAGATTATTCTCATAATTTGTGTATGAAATAAAATTTGGGTATGAGTATTGTGAATACAACCATATATATTGATATATGGAAAATACCCAGAAAATATATGCATATATATTTGTGTTTTTAGAAAATTTTAAAGTTGGGTAAAAACCCAGAAAAGGAACCTCTGTTTTTCGTTTTCGTTTTGGTAAAATATGAGTTTTTATATATATATATTATTAAATTATTTTGTTTAGGGTGAGGTGGGCGGCCAAATCCCACCCCACCGCCGCCGCCGCGCAGGGGAGGCGCATTGTGCGCCCAACGCATAGGCCGCCGCACATGGGAAGCGGCCCGTGTGCTAAGCACACAGGCCGCCGCCCATGGCGGTGGCGGACTGTGTGCTTGGCGCACAGGCCGCTGCCCGCGGCCAAGCCTGCATGCCCTAGACGGCCGCGAATTTTAGGTTTAAAACTTTCTATTTTTTTTGTTTATGATATTTGATAATATTATAATATAATAATATATATGTTATTATATATATATGATATACATTTATATTGTATTATATATATATAACATATAATATATTATTTATATATTCAGTATTATCTTAATATTTAAATAAAAATAAATATAAATAATAAGTTCATTTAATTGTGATCTTATTTTAATTAGATTGTAAGTTTAATTGAAATAATTAAATAAATTAATGTTTAGTAAAATTTATGGTTGTTTAATGAATAAAGCATCCTTAGTGTGAAAGATGTTTCATTGTATAAGATAAATGCTTTGAATTAAATTAAATGATGTAAATTGAATATCATAGTAAGTATGGAATAAGAGAATCGATTTAAATATTAGTTAAATGATTTCATTATTTGAAGGTTTGTTTATGATTATAGATGTAGAACTGGAGTTAGTAAACGAGTTGTCTTACCAAAAGCTCTTGAAGATTAAATGTTAGATGAATGACTTTAATATTTAAATGTTCAAATATAATTATAGTTGTGAAATTGTGAATCAATGAAAGAGTTATTTTAATCAAATGATGTTAGTTAATAAATTGTTCAATTACGATTTGGTTGTGGCACTAAGGATGAAGGAACGACTTGATTTATTGCAATGATGTGGAATGAAATCTAGAGTTTTGATTAGATGAATGCAAGGAAGGAATACTGTGATTGACTGGGTTTAGGAAACCCGAATTTTAGTTTATTTAATTGCTAGAATTACTTTTAATGTTTATTCTTCCTTGCTTGATGTTGGGAGTACGGAGTCATTGTTTGAAGTCTTTCAGATAGGGGATTTGTGTCTTGTTGTGGGTTGCCTTTATGAAAGTCAACTTTTGGTGTGTCATAGAAAATGTGCATAATTGTACCATGTGGATCACCCGGTTTTCACAAACGGGGATTTGTGCCTCCTTGGGTGTAGGAGAGGGTAATGTGATTTGGTTTCCCTCCAATGTTGGAGTGGGTTTTGTACGTTGTTTTCTCCAGTGTTGGAGTAAGTTTCATGTTTTGTTTCCTCCTTGGTTTGGAGAGGTCGTGTTATCTTGTTTCTTCTTGTGGGTGTGTTGTCGTTAGGAGAGTGGCTCTTGGTGGGGGTCCGGCACACAAAGGGGCGCCAGGGTAACTCACCTAGAGTTTAACTAAGTGATAATTTAAATGAATTAATGGGGATCTTTCAAACTAATAAGATAATGAATGCCTCTCTCGTGAAGCAAGTGAATGATAAGGCTCGAGATGAGATGGGACGCATAGTTTTGCGTGAGGGTCCGGCGCCGGTAGAGGCAAGCCAGGGTAACCCATGATGGGGGTCCGGTAGCCTAGGAAGGTTGAGCTAGGGTAACTCATGGCAATTTATGTATGACACTTTTCCTATGTCGACCGTTAATCAGTTATTGTGTGATGTACATGAGCATTGTTCTCTGAAAGCTTTGTAACTTCGTGTTAAGTGATGTTGTGACTGTTGTGGCTTAATGGCATTGTGGTTATGGATGTTAAGTGGTTTTGTGATTTTAGTTGTCTCAATTCAGTTTGGGTGTAAGCCTGTGTCCAGAGGTTGGTGGTCTTGTCTAGGAAATCCTTGTTACTATCTCCTAGCACGGAGGGAGTGGAGCCTTTGGGTTCCACGTGGTCGGGTGGCGTGCATCTCTTTCCGTTTGTTCTTCTTCATGTTCATGTGCTCGTGATTTCCTGCTGGAGAGCTCGTGGGAATCAGTTGCTTCTCATGCCTTGTTCTTCTAGTTCTTATTGTATCTTTTACCCCTCATTTGTTATCAAGGTGGAATTTATAAATTGTAATCTTGAGTATTGGATTTACCTCATTCGGGGAATGAGTGATGTAACCTTATTGTTTAAATGTTAAATTGGAATCATAAGGTATTATTTATCCTTGTTGTAATTTATCTTGAATGGAATGTATGTTGTTTCATTTCCTTAAGAGTTTAATATTTTGGATTATGATAATGTTATGTGATGTTGGGTTTTTAATTAATCTTTGTCTCGTGGCCTTAGAGGTTGTTGGCATTATGAATTCACCTTACATGTTATTTATACTTAAACAAAAAAAAAATTGGTACGTTTAAGTGGTGAATTGCAACTTCCTCTAGGGTTGCGTGGCGGGGCATTACAGTTATAACATTATTTCTCTCCTTCCTAATGTTCCTAACAATTGAAAGGCTCTATTTGAACAATAAGATCCAATCATTGACACACATGAAAATCCTATTTGTCCTCCCCTTCATGACTCCCCTATTTGTGATGAAGCTTTGAAATGTGATGCACCTCTTGATTGTCACTTTTCTCAAAGCTCTCCTACTAGGGTATATGTTATGGCACAAGGATCTTATGAGGGAACACATCATATACCAAGACAATTCAACCATGGATAGCTCCCTTACTTACGATGATGACATTTTAGAAGAAAAATTCCTTGAATGTCAAGAACATTTGGATTGTCTTTCTCCTAACAATTCTCCTCCTAGGGAGACTATTATGGTACAAGAAAATGACATGTCCTCCTTAGGGATACATCAAACCAAGACCGCCGGGGTTATGCATGCGCAAGTGTCCATTAGATCCCCTTCAATTAGTGAACTGCCTACATACACCATGGAACATCCAAAGAATCTTATAATTATTTACCCACCATCACGCTAGCAACAAACTCAACACCAACCCAAACTCATTATTTACCCACCATCACACAAGCAAAAAACTCAACACCAACCCCAACTCATCCTTTACCCAACCAAGCATAATGTTTCATACCAACCAAGTTATAATGACCTTGATCACATATGTAACAAAGTATATACAATCAAAGACAATCAAACCAAAACTTTTTTTACTTATCCACATAAATAACATTAGTTGTTGCTCCTTTCCATGCAATAGTTGTAGAATCATAGCATACTCACCATTGCATGTTTTACATCCATCAGAAGGGGCAACATACCATCATCCATTTCAGGATCACCTTTGTCCTACACTAAGTGGGGGAAAGGGGTTTGATAGCCTTGACCTTGTATGTCACTTTCCATTGTCTCTTTTCACTTGTCGTTAACCTTTCATGAACATGTAAGAGCAAGCTTGGGATGTGGACGACATGTCTTAAGATTGTCTCGTGTTTGACATACTACCCTTTTTCATGATGTAGCTTATTGAAAGCATATGAATTGGCATAGGTATTTTTGAATAAACTCTCATACTTTCTTCTACTTTAAAGAAATTGCTCATAGTAATGGTGTTAGCAACAACTTTAAAGTGGTGGGCATACATAGGCAACATCCTTTTGCAAATTTCATGGTGTGATTTACTTTTTCTTGGGATGTTTCTTCTCCTTGGTGGTGTCAATGGGCTTGATGCCTTCCAAGAGTGTATGATCAACTGAAGTGGCTTGATGCGAATGAGGCATCCCATGGATAATGATTTGACATCATGAATTGTCCTCTATTGGAGACATTAGGAAAAATTCTCCCCAAGAAGAAGACCTTACATGAACAAAGAAAAATCCCCTTCAACAAAATTTTTACATGACATTAAAAAAAATTTACAAAAAGCATTACCTTATGGTGCCTTATCAATGTTACTATGAGCATAACTTTGGTATGATTTGTATAATGGGAAGCCGACACACTGGCATGAATTTCTAATTATACAGTGGGAAGCCGACACAATGGCATGACTTTCTCACTAAACCACTTCTTTTGGGATTTCTCACACCATGGATAGTCAGAAGTTTTGTGGCCCTAGAGTGATTATGTTGTGGACTTCTCACCCCACAGACGGCCTGAAGTTATTTGGCCTTAGAGTGAGTACATCTTTTCCACCTCATTTTTATTTTCATTCTTTCTATTGCATGATTTTGTATCTTGGGGGTTTGACTTAGGATCTTAGATCCTAGGGGCTTGGCCACCTCTAATTTTTTTCATTCTTTGTCATTTGCATCTATACATGATGATCTCTCTTGAATGTCTACTTTAGTGTGAGTTTGAAGCAAGTTCATCCTCTCACTAAAGTGGGGGCTACATGTGTCATAGAAAAAAGGACCCTTTGCTTGACATGGGATTAATTCATGATAAAATAGACTTAATGATTTCTTATTCTAGTGTTGTGAGGCATTGTATGCATCCACATTAGGTCTTGGACCTTAGGTCATCACTATCTATGGTGTGTCATTCTAGATATCTGTCCTTCATTCATCAAATGTTCATGTCAGTTATAAAATCAAGTGTCTCAGAATGCCAACATGTTAATGCCTGTATTGCTATCTGTAGTCATCATCAGCCTGTCATTAATCCGTGGAATATTGTCGTCAGACAATCGATCAATTTGAGCTATTTTCGGGGTTTTGAGTGGGAAAAATAAGGTTTTAAGTTTAATTTTTCTCCATGTTAGTCTTAGGTATCTAATTAATGGGAAAATAAGGTGAATTTCCTATAAAATCACCTCTCTAAACTCATTTTTACATCTATTCATCCATTAACACATTCACATCATTCATTTATCATCTATATTCTATCCAAATTCAAGCAAGCGAGGGAATTTACATTGCAAGTCATCAATTTAGCTTCCTAAGACATCCAAGGGAAGATTCGACATGTTATATTGTAGACTTTCAAGATCAATCATCATGGAAAGGTAATCCATTCCATTGTTGCATGTTTCATTCCTTTCTTTCATCATTTTGGTTGAATTACCTAAAAGGGGTTTGACCAAGGCAAACTCCTTTGCCCTAACATTCAACATTTCTTTCTCTTTCATTTCATGTTTGCAGATTTAGGTTCTTGGATGGCTTGGAAATTATTGAAGATTAGTTTACAAACTTGTTAAAGTAATCTCCAATTTTGCAAGGCCAAAACATACACAAAAAGTCATTTACAGCTTCAAAAATCAAGGTTTCAGATCTAGGTACCTCGAGGTGCATATTGAGCAGACCAAAAGCTACAGATTCCATTTTTTAGTTTTTAGAAAATCCATAATGGAATAATTCTCCCATTGTGGTGAATGAGTCCCACTGTACATGTTTTCTGAAGATTTTTGTAGATTCGAACAACCATTTGGCTAAAATAGGCCCTAGTACAATTTTCAAGAACTAGGACTGATTCTCCCAGAATAGTGAATGAGTCCTACCAGTCCTAAATTTCAGCATCAACAACATTCCAAAAGTCGTTTCCAATCCTCATCAATATCTCAAGTGTACACTTTCTATTTCATTCATTTCTGTTAAGTTTTTCCTTCATTTCTAGTTCATTGTTGCATTACACAATATGTTTTCAAACAAGTTGTTTCCCTTTAGTTTCTATTCATTATCCAATCAATATCATTCATTTATTGCATTCAATTATTATATCTAGGCATATTTCATCCTTATTTTATCCATATTGCATTGAATTTGAATGTAACATAAGCATTTTTGGCCCATCTTTATCCTTCTAGGTGAAAAACCCTAGGAGAGCTAGAAAGCAAGTGGGTGCCAAAAATATATGCTACACAAACATCAACATAAAGACCCACATCACAACTAAACAACAAATAGAAAATCTGAAATGAAACACAACAAAATAAGCCCTGCTCTCCACCCTACCATATTTGGTCATGGAGCCCCATGGGCTCTCACTAAACCCCCAAGCAAGAACATACATTGTCAACCACTTTGATCAATGGTGAAACCAATCTTTCTTATCACACTTAATATACAGCCTATCATTCCAACAAATCCTTTTTTGAGGCTGAAAGAAATAATAACTAAAATGGTACACTTTGCAAATATGCCATCAAATACAATCGAGCATCATGGATTGGATGCATATGTAGGAATATGTTGTTTGTAAATGTACGCACTAAATTTAAAGTACATGTAGAAATCTATGTACATGGCATTAGATGTAGACAATATTCTTTTTTTTTTTTTCATTGTTCTTATTAAAATGAAGAACTATAATTTAGAAACAAGGCTTAAAACAATAATACTCAAAGTTTCAAGAATTAACTTTAAAGCTAAGTGCAAGTTGTTGATGTTAGATCTATTTGCAATTTCCCCTACCATGCAAGACTCTCCAGAGATAATTGTCATACTGCCTTGGATGCTAAACAACCATTGCCAATTGTGACTTTGGATATTTGTTATAATTTATGTTGACTGTAAATCTATTTCCTTTTCTTTCTTTGGAGTGCTTGTCAGATCAAAAGACCTTTCCTTTCTGTTGTCAATGATTTGTTACTCATTTAACTAGTTATACACTTTTTTGATTACACATGCATATATACAAATATATACACATATGCATATATTATGATGAAGAAAATAAGGTGTTGCAAACACCAATGTAAAGACCCAGAGTGTAGGTAAACAACAAATAACAAATATGAAATGAAACAAAACAAAACAAGGCCTACTCTCCACCTCACCATATTGGGTCATGAAGCCCCATGGGCTCTCACCAAACCCCCAAGCAAGAACATACATTGTCCACCACTTTGATCAATGGTTAAACTAATATTTCTTATCACACTTGAAATACAACCTATCATTCCAAAAACTCCTTTTTGAGGCTGGAAGAAATAATAACTAAAAAGGAAGACTTAACAAATATGCCAACAATTACAATCAAGTATCATGCATTGGATGGATATGTAATAATTTTTTGTTTGATAATATACAGACTAAAAAATTACATGTAGAAATGTACGCACATGGCATTAGATGTAGACAATATATTTATATAGTTTAATGGAAACTTATAGATATAGATACATACTGAAACATGTTTTTCAAATGACAATCAAACGTCAACCTTCAAAGAAGCTTGCAATCTTGGATCACAGCTTTGATAGTAGGTAAATCCACATAAGAACACCCAACAATGCCTTATTAAAAATTTGCAAAGACTTTCACCACCTCTTCTCACATTTTAAATGGCAGGTGTTGGCACAACCATTGCCACTACATCGATACCATACAATAGTTAATGTTGATTCCAAGAGGGTGAGCTTCTATGAAGGTGCAAGTTTGACCATCCATTCCAAACTTTTTATTAAGCTGGTTGGAGGATATTTTCTAGTTTTTGCATGGGGAAATGACTCCAAAGGCAATACAAAACTCTTGGCAATGGCACTATCAATCGGAGTAATGGAATGTATGTACCATTTGTATCGATATATATGTATGTCATAGCAGATGCAAGCAAGGCTATATTGTTTCAATTTTTGAGAAGGTTCTGTTGAGAATAGAGTATATTTCTGCATGGGTATGTTACTATGAATTTTTTGTGGGTTTTTGTGTATGACTTTCAATTTGTGGCTATGTTTGCAATGAAATAAAATTGTTAACATTATGCAATTTTTTCCAGGCTTTGAGAAACAAGGCAGTGTGGAGAAAGATAGTGGGAAGAGGTGTGTTTGAAGGAACTGGGAAGAGGTGCATATTGGGAAAACCCTTTTCAATATTGTTTCATTTGTGGTTTGTGGTTTTTGGAAAGCTATATTGTTTGATCTCTAATAAGGAACTATTGATCGTTTTAAATTTTGATAAGGTGTTATTGAGAAAAGACTATATTGTTTGTAAAAATGAATATTGTTTCATCTATGGTTTGTGTTTTGCGGCTATGATTTTGCATGGGTATGTTACTATGAATCTTTGTGTTTTGTGGGTTTCTCCATCTGGGTCACTGTTGAAACCAATATTGTTTGATTTATGGCTTTCATTTTGTGGTTATGGTTACAACAGAGTAAAATAGTTAATGTTATACATTTTACGTTTGATTCCATTAGGCATTATTTATTACTGTTCTCTACCCTAGGCTATATTGTTTCATTCTTGAAAAGGTGTTGTTGAAAAGGCTATATTGTTTGAATTTTCGATAAGGTTCTATTGAGAAAAGAGTATATTTTTGCATGGCTTTGTTACTACAAATTTTTGTGGGTTTCTCTTTATGGCTTCTATTTTGTGGCTATGTTTGCAACAGAATAAAATTGTTAACGTTATTCAGTTTTTGTCGATTGTTGTTATCTATATTGGGGTATATTGTCTCATTTTCAATACAATGTTCTTGAAAAATCTATTCTTTTTCAATTTTTCATAAGGCGTTGTTGAGAAAAGCCTATATTGTTTGTTAAAAGCAATATTGTTTTCTTTATGGTTGGCATTTTGTGGCTATAATTTTGGATGGGTTTTTGGTGTTGTTGATTCTTGTTCTCTAGCTTACGGTATATTGTTTCATTTTCGACAAGGCACTGTTGAGAAAAGACTATATTTTTGCATAGGCTTGTCACTGTGATTTTTTGTTTGATGCCACCATTGATTGCAGTGATGGAAAATATATTTTCCCTACATAGAGATATGTATATATGTCATAGTAGATGCAAAAAAAATTCATACACAATGATCCCTATGTTTATTCTATTGGTAGATTCTTGGAATGATAAGCTATATTTTAAGTGTCATATGGAAGATTGATGCCAGCATTGATCTAATTTTAGGAACTCACATATAGGAGAAATATACTCTACACTCAGCCAACATAAGAAGATTAAAACTACAGACATCAAACGGAAAAATCATAGGAACCTCTAGATGTGTGGTTTCCCCCTATAATGTGAACTTTGGTTGGAATTTTTGTCAACCTTCCCAGTTTTTGAGCCTTTTAGCATCGAGATTCTAGTTGGGAAAAAGGTGATAGATGTTTCTTGAACTTTAAATTAAAAGCATTTGGTGCGTCGATAGAGAAGGCCAACAAAATTAAATAATAGGTTGGCATCAACATTAGGGCATCATGCACCAAGATCATCATGGAAAAACAAATATAGAAAGTAGCAAAGAATTGGAAAGTGGGAGTTGGTAGCTTGTTGCCGAATTTGAGATGTTATACATATTTCAAAAATGTGTAAGAATAGAATCTATAGAAAATTGAATGTAGTTTATAAACTACTAGGTTTATTTTTAAAAAAATAAAATCTATTTGGTGAAAATTTGAAATTTCAAAGTAGTAGTACTTAAATTTCAGTGGAAAAATAAGAAGTAGGTGTCTGTCTAGCCGCTCTAACCACAATAAAATGATAATATTTTTTTATAAGATTTTAGATATAGGTAGAGGACTCATGTCTCAATGTGATGCATATGTTTTTGTAATTTTTTCCTAGTAAATAGTTAATTATGAATTTTTTATTACAACTTTTAAAAAATATAAAAACTCGTATGTCTGACCACCTTAACTTGGTCAAAACATCATGAAATTCAATTTTTGTTTTTTAATCCTATAGAATGTGAAGCATAGAATGTATGCATGTTTTGGATTCAAAAAATTTGATACCATTTGAAAGCTATATATTTTTTTCAATCAACCTATCAATCAGGACTTTAGTCGTAATTCAAATAGAAAATAAATAATAATTATTTATTAAATTCAAAATAAAGTATAATTTATATTGGTGAAAAGCTAAGAATATCCTTTAAAAACCCTTTTCGTTTCATCAATTTTGGGTAAAAAATTGTCATCAGCCACATACCCTATATATACCTGGATCATATTGCCACTTTTTGGCCCATCATGATCTTGCACATACCCATTAATTGCTATATGGTTCCTCTATGGTGGAAATGTTTGCAAAGTAATAAAATAGTCCATATTCCTCTTGAAGCATAGTTGTTATCTGTCTAAACCTAAATAAGGGTTTGTTGCAATGCAAGGTTGCATATTAAGTGTCAGATGAAACATTGAGCAAATCATTAGTGAGGCCTAGACAAATAACAACTATCCTTGAAGTGATACAAAAATAGCTAGCAATGGATTATCATGAAGAACATGGACTATTTTATCACTTTGTAACCATTCCCAGTGGACAGAAACCATAGGTCAAATAGAAATCGTAATTATCTTATGAAAAGAATAAGCATAGCAAGGAGTATATATGAATGTTGTCTACATCTGATTTCACATAGATACATATCTACATTCAAGGATGAATGTTGTCTACATAATATCTTTACAAAACAATAAACATGGAAAGTAGTATATATGAATGTTTTCTACATCTAATTTCACATACACACATATCTATGGAGGAGAAAAGAAGAATGAAACACTACAAAAGAGACATATTTTTTTGCATGTATATATTTCCAAGCAACAAATTTGTACATATACATCCAAAACATGCAATACATATATTTGGAGTTGCAAAACAAAATCTACATCGATATATATGTTTCCAAAGTTAACTACACATATATAAACATAGTTGATTGTTGTTGAATAGCTACAAAAATATTATCTCATCTATGATTTCCATGTAGTGGGAATGGGTGGAAAGAAATAAAAGAGTCTACATATACACTTAGAAAGGAAAATCTATATAGATATATATGCATCTAAAGTTATATGTAGACAACACACATATATATCCATAGGTGGGCCTCAAAAATATGAATTTTGTCTGCATCAAATGTCAAAAACACATAGATTTGGACATAGGAAATATAAAATGAAACACAAAAAAATGACACTTCTTGTCCACCCTACCATATTGGGTCATGGAGCCTCATCAACTCTCACCAAACCTCTGAGCAAGAACATGCATCATCCACCACTCTGAACAATGGTGAAATCAATGTGCCTTATTACACTTACTATACAGCCTATCATTCTAACAACTCCTTTTGTGAGGCTGAAAGAAATAATAACTGAAAAGGTGCATTTAATTTCAGATTCCCCAAACAATAATCATGGTGAGTAATATATATCAATGCTTCCTACATCTAATTTCACATACATACATATTTGCACAGAGAAAAATAAAAATGAAACACAACAAAACAAACACACACTTTTTTGTGTTTATATATTTGCAAGCAACAAATTCCTACATATGGATCCAACACATACAATGCATATATATGCAACTAAAAAAAATATGCCACACTTATACACACACACACACACACACACACACACACACGCACACACACACACACACATATCAGATGGTAAATGCACATATACACACATTGTTGATTGTTATTGAATATATTTGAACATATTATTTCATTTATGGTTTCCATGTAGTGGCAATATTTGCAAAGAAATAAAACAGTCCACATATATGGCCATAATAATATTTAGCATTCTAAAGTTACCAAAGCAACTAAATAGTCTATGATATTTACAAAAAGTCATTGTTGATTGTTGTTATGTAGCTTCAGGTTATAGCTAAAGATAGAGAACAAAAGTCAACAACTCCTTGTAGAAAACAATATAAACTGTCAGCCTCTTGGCTAGCTGGCAGCCTTCCCATGTTGCAAGCCTTCTAGTGGTCATGGAAAAGGTGGAAGAGGTGGTTGGCACATGTTGGGAAGCTACAGAATAGAAGTCAACAATTCCTTGTAGAAAACAACATAAATTTTATAGTGTTGGAACCATCACCATAAAACAAAAGCCTTAAATGAAACAATGATGATTTCAACAAAGACCTAGAAAATATTTTTTCCAAGAGTGACCTATCAATAGGTGCAATAACAAATATAGATCATTTTAAATCTAGATACATATGGTTGTTTCCTAATAAAATGAAATAAACATCACTTGGCACAACTTGTGATGGAAACATTGCTTCATCTATGGGATGCATATTTTGGCAGTGGTTGCAATAATAGGTTGCATTCAAAACTTAGCATAGTAATTTAGCACTTTAGGTTATTTTCAATAAGACATTGTTTGGTGTAGAGTTGTAGCTTGAGCTACACAACATACATAGTTATCCACATCTATACTTCACAATTCATGTACAAATATATATATATAGAATTTATGTGAAAAGGATCATCATGGAAAAATAAATTTGCCAAGTGTAAAAATTAGAAAAAAAATAGGGATTAGGCAACTTGGCGTAAAAATTTGAATAAGTTATCTATATTATTTCAACAATATGTAAGAATAGAATCTATAGCAAATTGAATGTAGTTTCTAAACTACTAGGTTTTGTTTAAAAAAAAAAAACTATTTGGTGAAAATTTGAAATTTCAATGCAGTAGTACTTAAATTTTAGGGAAAAAACAAGTAGGTGTCTGTATGACCACCCCTAATACTTACTTATCTAAAATGATAATATTTTTATAAAATTTTAGATATAAGTAGAGACTCATGTCTAGATGTGATGCTTATTTTTTGTAATTTTTTTCCAAGTAAATAATTAATTATGAATTTTTTATTACATCTTTTAAAATATAAAAAAGCTGTATGTCCTGACCACCTTAACTTGGTCAAAACTTCATGAAATTCAATTTTTTATTTTTAATCCTATATTATGTGACATATAATTTCAGCATGTTTGGATTCAAAAAAATGTGATACCGTTTTAAGTTATAGATTTTTTCAATCATTCTATCTGTCCCAGGGACTTTAGTCATAATTCAAATAGAAAATGAATAATAATCATTTATTAAATTCAAAGTAAGCATAATTTATATTGGTGGAAAGCTGATAAACTCCTTTAAAAACCCTTTTCGTTTCATCAATTTTGGGTAAAGAAAAAGTCCTCAACCACATACCCATCCCATTTTGCCACTTTTGGCCCATCATGATCCTACACATACCCTATATATATATATATATATATATATATATATATATATATATATATATATATATATATATATATATATATATATATATATATATATATATATGTATGTATGTATGTATGTATGTATGTATGTATGTATGTATGTGTATGTATGTATGTATGTATATATGTATGTATGTATGTAGTATGTATGCATTACTTTACATGCAATTATGTCTATCAACAAATTATAAATCTAAGGTATATATGTGTCATTGGAAAAAACCAAGCTAAAATCATAAAGTATTGTGTAGAACATAGGCGACAATTATCACTGAACGTCGCATATAGGAAATATTAAAAAAAAAATGAAGTTATATGCAACTCCAATAAAATGGAAGACACATAAATAGCTACACATAGGCTACTCCCAAATAGCTAGCTAAAAAAAAGGTGAAAGCCACATAAATACCTCAAATATAAATAAGTCAGACTATATACTACAAGGGCCGCAAATGCAAGCAAAGCATTTTTTCATTTTGATGGATGCACATGGAAAAGAGCCAATACAAGTGTCAGTAACAAAAAGTAAACAAGGAGCAGACTTATGGGATTGGTGCTTGAGGGTTGTCCAGGAGCCTAGGGAGAGCTAGAGTGTACCAACACTGTTGGGATTGTTCTTTGAAAAGGCCAAAGCTCCAACGCCGACAGGTGGCCACGATATATATTGTAGCAACAACACAAGGGATGAAGATTCAGTTAAAGCAACAAAGGCTGACAAGCTCCATTCCCAATTTTTTTATTTAAATTTTTTTGTGGGGACATTTACAATATGACCAAAAACAAATAATATAAAAAAGGCACATTTAGATAACTCTTTGTAAAATACAAATTATCATTCCAATAATGTCCCAACAAAAATAAACATAGGAATTAGTATGTATCAAGGTTGTTTGCATCCACTATGACATACATACATATCTACACATAGGGGAAATACATTATCCATCATTGTGATCAATGGGGCCATCAATGTTCCACACAACACTTTGTGTCGTAGAAAAATGGCCCCTTGACATTTTCATAGCCTTTTAGGTCTTGTTTCACAGTGTTGGAACTATGTTGCTTTGATTTTATGTTGTAGCATGGCTTGAACATGCTTATTTAGGTACTAAAACTCAAAGAATGATGTCTTTTGAAGGTGTTGTGAAGTGTTGTAAGACATTTCTACATTCTTCTAGACTTTATTTATTACATTTCACCTAAAAATCACCTTTTCATCACTAAACAAGTCCTATTTTAAAGTGTTGCAAAGTCTTATAAATAACTTTCACACTTTTCTAGGCATAACATCACTATTTATCCCTTTACCATGCTTTATTTGGTCCCTTTATGCCCTTATATGTCTTAATTAAGTGTATTTTTGAATGTTAACCCGACAAATAACATTAAATGTAACATATTTCCTAACACATATTTTCAGGTCCTAGGTGGGACCCATTCGCCATGGGTGGCGAATGAGTACCCCTTGGCCCCAAATTCAAAATTTTTAAATTTTCCTTTTTGGGTTTTTATTCAAAACACTTGATGTCGGCCTGTGATGAGGTATGAATGGATACTAAGGCACAAGATTGTATAAATAAGTGATTTTCATCTCATTTTACATCTCCTACCATCTCCTCACATAAACATTCACTTCCTAAGACATCTGCCATCTCAAGCATCTTGCAACATCTTTTCAAGGATTATTCAAGCACTTTGAAGCAGCCATTGACATTACTTCAGTCTTGTATCATCAATAGTTAGGTAAGTTGATAGAAATTACATGTTATTAGTTTATCTTTCTCTTGCATTTCATTATTTTATTAAGGGTTTGATTACCAAAAGTGGGGTTTGACCAAGGCAAACTCCTATTCACTAACCCTCAACCATTTTTCCCATATTGCATGTTTGTTTGCATCCTTTTGTGTGCATATTTGACAAGATTTTTGGTTTTGAAGATTGGTTTATAAGTCAACAAGGTGCTTCAGGTCAACTCAAGTCCATTTCAAGCTTGGAGAAATTTTATGTCTGTTTCCTATAGAATTGACTTCGGTAACTCGACAATTAGTGATTTCTAGATCTAGTGTTGTTGAGTTGTCTCTTGATTTTTTAGAAATTTGGTAGAAGACTTATTCACAAAGTGGCAAATGATCCCACCTTAGGACTAAAATATGAATTTTGGTCGAAGTCCTGATCCCGAAGGCCAGGAAACCAAATTTTCCATTAATTTTTCACTAGGAGGAGGGATGATTTTCCACCCTGGGCGAATGAGTCCCACTGTGAAAAATTAGTGATTTCAACTAGCATCCACAACATTCCAGATTCATCATACTTCACCTAGGTGCACTCTAATTTAACTCATTTCTTGTTCTTGTGCATATTTTCTTCATTTACTTCATTGTTTGCATATCATTTTTTTTTCAAACAAGGCATAAATCTTAGTTTTGCATTCATTTTCATTCATTTAGATCAATCAATTGCATTTAGTTAACTTCATTTAGCTTAGACAACATTGCATACAACATAAATTGATTGAATCATTAGCATGTTTGCTCAAGAGTTTGTCCATAAAGACCCAAAATCAGCAGTTCAATCCTAAAGAGATAGCATACTAAAAAGTGCTAGGGATTAGAGTTCAAGGGTACTGAGGAAATGATACTCTTGTAATGTGATGGTTGAAAGTACAAAACTAAAGGGAACTAAATACAAGGATCAAAGAGGGTAGGATTTAGAAAAAAGGCATGAAAAATTCCAACATCTCACCAAAAATATGGGAAAGTGTAGATTGAATGAAAGGGATGTTAAGAAGTTAAACTCTAAAACTTTAAGACGACCCTTAGGAATTTAAATATAAAACCCCCAACAAATTTTTTTGGGGCCTTTGTAACTAGCAACAAACAAATAGGTACACAAGGAAATTTCAACATTCCTAGCTCTCTTACCTAGGAATGCCATTGGTTAGAAAGAGGAGCTCTGTGAATGATTATAAACTAGCTATTCCCTCATAAAAAATATCTATCTCGATAATTCGTATATATATATTTTTTTATTGAGAGAAAATGAAAAGTACAAAGGTAAAGAGCAGTATTAAATTGCAGAAAAAAAGAACAATAAGTCACAATGGCAAAGAAAAAATCCACCAGCTATAGCAGAATTACAAAATAATAGAAAATATAGTCTCATAATTACACAAAAAATAATAACATAGCAGCAAAAAATCACAACTAGGACCTTAGAGCTTGTGTGATATGAGGGTATATTTTGTTTAACAACTGGTTCATTTGAATCTGAGTTTCTCGAATGTGGACCTTCAGCTTGAGATTCATTTTGAACTCCACCTGTAGTTGTGAGAACAAAGAAGCAAGACAATAAAAGGTGTCAAAGTAAAGCTTTAAAATTGTAGTTTCCTGGTGATCGCTATGAATGTTAAAGATTTCTTTACATCTGATTCTCCATAAATGTACAAGATGATTTTTCTAACACTAGAAAAAATAACATTATGATGAAGTCCTATCACAAGAAGAACCTATTTCCATCTTAATTTATGATAAAAAATAGCAAGAAAATCATTAAATATCGAGTTCCATTGCTTTTTAACAAACTGGCAGTCCCATAAAGTGTGCCATATATCTTCATTTTTTGAACAAAAAAGGACATTTATTTGGATGTATCTTTATATATTTTTACCTTCCCCCAATGGGAAACTTATAGTGGAGTAATTTCCAAGTGATTAATTGAGCATCAAAAGGAGGTTTTAATTTCCAGATTTGTCTAGAAAGTTTAGCCCAAAAATTTTCACTATATTTGCAATGCCACTTAATATTTAAGTGAGGATTCAAAGACAAAATAGGAAGCAATTATAGATATAAATTTTTTAAAGGAAAACATAGAAAAGGATAAGCTGCCAACCAAATCTAATCTTTGAACAAACTACAATTTATATGAGTACATAGTTTCATAGACAATTCCTTTGGAACCAAGGAACACACAAAAATAAAGAAAGGTCTAAATTTATTGCTCAGATTAAATTGTGCTTTGATGGTATTCCATGGAAGCCAACTCAAAGTGGAAAAATCCCAAAGATCACCAACATTACAAACTCTTTTTTTAAGCAAAGAATATGACTATTTTGGAAAGCTTAAGGCCAAGGGCTTCTCATGATAATGAATGAGTTTGTTCCACCAAATGGAAGAAGTGGAGAAGCTAAAACCATGTTGCAGAAAGGAATTTCTCCATTGTAAAAGGTGAAAAACACATTTCCAATACTTCTAAATTGATTGAATGGATGGAGAAGCATTAATTGAAAATAAGGGGGCCTGAAGGATTTTTTCAAGAGATCCCACTGATTTCCTTTTACCTTTAACTGACATTGAGTTAATTTTTTCTCTTATAAGAATCTTCCAAGGTTCTTCACCTTTGAAAGCTCTTATAATCCATTTAGTGTCCAAATAGATACCTTGAGTTTTTGGATCAATTAGCCCCAGACCCCCTTTACATTTAGGTTGAATTTAGTGGCTCCATGATGTGGATATAAATTCCATGTTGCCATCCCATTTACTCCACAATTTTTTTTGAATAAGCTTGATTAGGTCTTCATAACCTTTGTTGGAAGGAATCCAACAAGATGAATAATAAAAATGTGTGGCAAGAAAAAAATTATTGGTAACTTGGATTTTACCAGCCAAGGAGAGAAATTTAGTTCCCTAATTGAAAAGTTTATTTTTGAGTCTATTAAGATACCAACTCTACATATCAAAAAGGGGAACCTAAAAACCAAAAGGAATCCCAAGATACTTGATGATTTCTCCATGTTTAGTGTGCTTCCATCCTTAAGGAATCCAAGGAGGAGAAGGTATTGTCTGAACCATCAAGATTTTAGTTTTATCATGATCAAGTTTAGACCCTAAAACATAGCAATAAAGTTCCAAAATTTCCATCACATTAGAATTTTTTTTTTAGAATTTTGCAAGAATAGTAAACTTTCATCAGCATAATATGAGTTAATAACCTCAACATCTTTTGAAATAGAGATTCCAACAATGAGCTTGTAATCTTATAAATAGAATTCCATCTTTTTGGAAGTAGAAAAAAAGGGGATATGTGATCCTCCTATTTCACTAACATAAACATTCAAAGAGACCCCTAGAGATCTCAAGCTAGGGATGAAAGGAAGGAGAGAGATCTGAAGTAGGGGTGTCCTAGGGTACAATTAGATACTAATGAGGGTTCACTACCAAGCTAGGGATTGGAAGGATAAGATATGCAAATGACATGCAAAACCTAACTAGATGACCTAGGGAATGGAACTGAAATACAAAATGACAAACAGAAAGTGAACAAGGGTGCACCTAGAGGAAATATGTGATCAAAAAAAGCTCCAAAACCCTAAAAAAAAATAAAATAATGCCCACTAGGACTCATACACTAGTTTGGGTGATTTTGTCCCAAACTAGGTTTTTGTACCAAAACTGGAATCTCACAATGCTTAATTTGAATCTCCTAAAATATGGAAAATCCCTATACTTGGACTCATATGTTGCAAGTGGTGTATTAGTCCCACTAATTTTTTTTGGAGGGTTAAGGCCTAATTCTTCTTTATTATCTCTACTCTTACTTTCCCACTTTGTTCCTAGATCTGAAACCCTAATTTGCAACCTATTGGTGACTTTTAGTGAAGATGACAACCTTGTGATGACTTGATGAATTTATTAAACCTTGCAACCTAATATTCAAAGGATCTTCAAACTCCAAGACACCTAGATCTGAAATCACACATGTAGAGAGAAAAAATTATTTATTTTTATAGAAGAGGGGTTTGTCTTGGTCAAACTCCTTTTAGGTAATCAAACCAAATGATGAAACAATGAAGTATGAACATGAAACATAAAAAAAGAAGCATGAACAATGATACCTTGAATAATTTTGTGGGATGCAAATCAGCAACATAACATGAAGTGGCCATGAATTATGTAGATCGTGATCTTGAAAATGGATATGAAACTATGCTTGCAAATGGATCTTTAATGCTACGTCACAACACTAGCTCAACAACATGCTTGATGCTTAATGATCTTGACTTGATGTATCTTGAATTGTTGCAACCATTGATGAATAAATCTACCCTTGAATTCTTTAGGAATTCTCTTCTAAACTCTCTTGACACTCTTGTGAATTTTTTTAATCATAAACTTTCTATTACAAATGCTCTCTTGAAAGTCTTAGGTGAAAATGAGTGAAATAACCTTGTATTTATCCTTGTTTATGCCAAATTTCTTGAAGTTACAACACTACAAGCCGACATCAGATATAGAAGGACAAAATACCACCAATAATTTCAATTAAATTTTATTTAGGGCCACATAGGACTCATACACCACAAGTGGAATATGAGTCCAATTAGGCTTAACTATGGGACACATTTTTCAAAAAATTCTTAGAGTGATGCAAAATGAAGATCAGGGCCCTAAAACATAGGTGGGACTCATATGCCCAAGGTGGTGTTGAGTCCCATATCACTAAATTTTGTCCACACAACCTAAAAATACTTTAATTATGATTGGTTTTTGTTTAATGTGAGGATTATCCTTAGAAAGATGCATTAATTAAGGCCTGTGGATGCCAAATAAGGCATAAAGAATCCCAATTATTTTATGGAACCCTAGATTAGTGTGAAAGTGTTAGGATAAATTTTACATCACCCTGAATAAGGCATAATTAAGTTAATTTAGTTTACAAGGGCATAAAACTTAATGTGAAGGCATAAATAAATACACTTTACAACATCAAATTAAGGCAAAATTAGGTCAATTTAGCTTTAAAAGGTCATAAATCCAATGTGAATGTGGAAAACAAATTACAACACTAGATAAAGGAAACATTAGGTTCATTTTAATGTTAATCATTCACAAATTAAGATAAATTGTACCATCTCCAAGAAGGGAGTACAATTTTCTTTGTTACATCTAGCCCCCACTTTAGTGAGAGGATGAACTTTCTTCAAACTCACACTAATGTAGACATTCAAGAGGGGTTCCCATGTACTAATGTGGATGTTCTAGGCTAACAAGTATCAAAGGAGGTGTTCAATCACCCAAGATCCAAGATCCTACATCAAACCAACCTAAGCACAAAAGCACACACACAATATGTATGATATGGAGCATCAAGATATACAAACATGCAATGTCAATGACTAAAAGAAGAAAGAAAAAAAAAAGGAACAAGAAAAAGAGGTGGATCAAGCCTTGACCATTTTTCCAACATGATGTGGATCAGATCTAAGATGTTTTTACAAATTTCATGCTCACTCTGAGACAACAAAACTTCAGGTTGTCCATTGGGTGAGTAATCCAAGAGGGTGAGAAACACACACACATGGTCGATATGCAATCACACACACACACATGAGTGGCTATAGGAAATTCATGCCTCAGTCTGGCTTCTTTTCCAACCATACCAAATTTATAGCTCTTGATAACTTTGATAAGGCACCACACAAAAATGAACTTTGAGCTTCATGAGGCAAGAAAAGTTTCGTATTCTTGAAATTAATGAACAAACAAGATTGCTCCATAGGCATGCAAAGTGTATTATGCAAGGTGGCCATATAACCAACATTTGTAAATGCAAAGATAATGTAAAGAACATTCAAAGGAGTGTTGCTTAGTTCATGTGAGGTCTTAAACTTAGGGAACATTGTGTGTAATTTCTCCAAGAGAAGAGAAGTCAAAGAAATATATCACTCTTGGAGGAAATCAAAACCAATGACACTCTCAAGAAAAGGATGCATCACAAGAAGAAAGAAAATCACACATTGAAACATGAGTTTTAATGTATTCCCCCACCCTAAATTGGTTGCTACACCATCACCATGGGAAATTTCTTTAAAGTAGAAGAAGAAACAAGAGCTTATTCAGAAATCCCTGTGCAAAGTCATATGTTGCGAACAAGCTACATCATGAAAAAGGAAGGGGTTTCCTCCAAAATGTATAAGTCAGTACATCACATGAAATCCAAATTAAGGCATGTCATCCACATCCCAAGATTTCTCTTGTATATACGTGAAAGGTGGTCAACTAGCCAAAAGAGACAATGACAAGTAACATATGAGGACAAGGCTATGTAACTCCTTGCCCCCGTTTAGTGTAGGTCAAGGATGAGCTGAATAGGATGAAAAAGTTTCAATTAGAGGAACTAAGTGCTTCAAGGAAGAGCACTACAGTCCCTTAGATGTTGAATTTTTTTACTTAAAGCCTTAGATTCGTTAGTAGAATGACCATGAACTCTATGATATGCGCAAAATGAATCCTTGTAGTAAAATTTCTTCCGTGTTCTTTGGGGAAGGGATATCAAGCAATATTGGAGGACTCTTGTCAAGATAAAATCTTGATCAATAATAGAAGATGTTCCTTTATTTGTAGAAGACATCATACACACACTAAATGATAAGGCTTAGATGAAAGTGGAGATAAGGGTAGTAAACCTAGATATTTCCTGAAAGAGTATGGTATATCAGTTTGCTTTGAGTGTTCATGTTTAGGAGGTAATTTATGTCTAGGACCATAAAAATATTTCAATTCAAATGAAGGGGGTTTATGTTTCCAAGAAGGATTGGCTTCTTCATGAGAACACAAATCCTTTGTATGTTTCTTAAATTTATGCATCATGCTATCATAAGCATGGGTGTTAAATGGCCCCCATCACCAACATGGGGTAGCATTGTTGTCATAGAACCAAGTTGAGAAAATGAAACACAAGATTTCTTTGGTTTAGATTGTGATATTTTGTACTCTACTATAAAGGAGGATGCAAAATATAATGAACCCCAAGCATCACTAGAATGTGTGTTTGAAAATGAATTATTTGTATAAGAATCTTTGTATTCTGAAGGTGAGATTTTGGATTATTTATTGAAATGAGGAATAAAATATAATAATCCCCAATTATCACTAAAGATTTTCATTGTAAGTGGATTAGTATTGACATCAACTTGTATAGGTTCAAATTTTGATTTTGGAATGTTATGGTTATATGATTTATAACTTTACTCATCTACTTCAACTGTGTATATCTTGTTTAAGTATTCAAATTTTGTCACACAATTAAGAGGATAGGGGACTCCTTTCATAGCATGAATCCATGGTCTCCCTAGGATAAGATTAGATAAAAGAGGTCCTGGCATGATATGGATAGGGGTAGGAAACACTATAGTTCCAACCTCAATAGGTAATATGATCATTCCTAATGGTGTCTTATTAACATTGTCAAAGCCATTGATATTAACATCATTAAGTTGAATGATACTTTTGTCCATATCATTTTTATCTAGGAGATCAATGTTACAAAAATTAAGGCCTACTCCATTGTCTATGAGAGTGTGCCTTGTAGTGTAGAAAAATTCAAACTTTTCATTTTCACACTTAATTTGGATCTATTTTAGCACCCCTTACATTAATTTCCCTTTAGGTCATTTATTTTGGGCCCCGATGACCCCTTTTTGTGCACCCCAAGGCATATTTTAGTCGTAAACCTGACCAAAACTTGTAAGAAACCATTAATCTTGGTAACCCATATTTTAGTCGTAAACCTGACCAAAACTTGTAAGAAACCATTAATCTTGGTAACCCACCTTTTGAATTGGAAAATTAATCCTTGTGGGACCAAGACGCCATTGGTGGTGTCTTATTCCCACCTAGTGGGACAAAGATGCCACCTAGGGTGTCCTCCTCTTGGGGGATTTATTTTTGAGAATTAAGAGCAGGAAATGAAAATATTTGAATTTGTTTGACCTTTTTTCAACCTTTGAGATCAAGTAATTAGGTTATTAGGTAAAAATCCCTATAAAAGTAAGATTCACACCCCATTTTCACATAATTTTATAGAAGTCGACATAATTTGAGCAAGTTGAAGGAAGTTTCAAATTTTTGGAACATCCTTATATTGTGTTTTTGCAGGTTATTCAAATCTATTTCAAAGTAAATATCTAGCATTTCCAAGGATTAGTAATCGATTCCTATTGTGGATCATGAGAGATTCTAGGTTGGAGATGCAACTAGCCATTTATCCAATCCTAAGGACTTGTTTCTTTATTGATTCCATCTTCCATTATTTCTCTATTTTTTTCCTAAGAAAGGTACATTTTATGTTTGTGACTTGTTAGGGTCATTAGAGATCTCCTTCATAGCTCATTTACATTTGCATCTTGGGAATTTTATTCTAACGCATTTGAATAGGGTTCCTTCACATTCTAGCTTGAATAATCTTAGACACACTTAAGATTATGGTACATACACTTCCATTTATAGATTCATGCTTTTTTATCAAGTTTTAATTACCAAAAAAGTGGTTTGACCAAGGAAAACCCCCATAAACAATCAGCCCAAATTTCTTTGTTTTGCAGGTTTCTTTGCAGGTTGAAATTTGGAGACTTGGTGAAGAACAAAGTGTAGATCTTGAACTTCAAGACCACACTCAGAAACTCCAAAAATCTAGAATGGGACTAATATTCCATATTAGGCATCTTCTTCCTCTCAGGCTTATTTTTAGTGAGATTTTCTGAGATCCGACTCAAAGATCTGAAGAGCAGGAATTTGCCCCAAAAAATAGCAGCGAGACTAATACACCATCTTGTGCAGCTTAGTCCTTCGCAACATTTTTTGATAGCTACTTTACATTTCCAGAATCCTAATAGCATCTCCAAACTTCCTAGGTACACACATTCTATCTACCTATTGCATAATTTCATCATTTGCATCTTTCATTTAGCTTACATTTCTAGTTTTAGGTCATTTTGCATATCACATTGTGTTTTCAAAAAAATTCTTTCCCAAGCATTTTCCTGGTGTTGAACCCCTTAGAACTTAAAGAACCACCTCCTAGGACACTCCTAATTATGAAATTGACTCACCATGAGAGGTTGTTAGTCAATCCATTTGGGTCTCTTAGGACATTAGTGAATTGTTGAATAGGAAAGTGTGATTAGAGATAGACATATTTTTCCCATTAATCATTTTGGTGAACTTGGATTTTGAGAATTCATTTCATTTCTAATTTGGAGTCCATTAAATTCCTTAGATCTAGATTGCATTCATCCTTGCATTGCATCTTGTATTAGTAAAAGTGCATCTAGGGTTTCTTGCATTTTGCATTAGTGAAAGTGCATATAGGTTGCATCTTTACTTTATTGCATCATTTCATTTCATTGAAAATTTAAAAGGTGCATTGTTGCTCATCCTAATTTCACTTAGAAACATTGTTATTGCTTTCAAAATTGAGAAATTGCATCTTACATTCAATTTATGGTTGTTAGTTGTTTTCCTCTACATCTATTTTCACAATTTCCTATTTCCAAACATCAGGTCCCTAGCTAGGAAACCTAGGAACATTGTTTTCAAATCATATTTTATTTTCTTTATTAAAAAAACCTTTACTAGGATTAAAACACCCTTACTAGCGTCTTAGTCCCTCTTATGGTTTTTTGTCCAGAATCTTGTCTATGTTTTGTACTATCTATTCCAATGTCTGGAATCTATGAATTTCATCAGGAGGGCCAAGACGCTCTTCCTAGCATCTTAGTCCCTATACAATTTGAGGTTACAAATTCTAGGATTAAATAGTGCATTTTGGTTCTTCTGTTCATTGTAATTAGTTTGTTGTTTCAATTTATCAATTTATTATTTTATGCAATTTCATAGTTTAAGTTTACATTTTCTTGATAAATATATTTTGTTAGCTTTCCATGTCCTTTTTTGTAGACTCCATTTGTTAGAAAATTAAAACATAAAAACCAAAAAACTTAAACACACATAGATGTATGGTTACTTAAGCATGTTAACACCCTTTTTCAAAGTTAGCCTAAGCCTCAAGCCTTTTAGTAGTGATGGCCTTGACATGTTAGATGAAGCCCTTAAGGACTTCACCTCGAAAGTTTTTTTCACTAAGGCTTGTCCAAACAAACCTAACTAAAGTGAATTAAACACTATCCAATGTCAACCTACTAACAAACCTTTTAGTCGTGATGACTTTGACATGTTAGATGAAGTACTGGAACACAATGATCTACTAATAGGGGGGTGAATTGGTAGATATTAAATATTTAGATCTTAAAACCTTTTGTGTAGACTAATTTCTTTAACCCTTAATGTGCATATATTAATCATGTGATACATAAATATGCATGCACACAAAAACATCACATAACACTAGATATATGTGGGAAACTTGATATGGGAAAAACCATGGTGACAAAGCCTACTTGAGTATACTACTCAAATCCAATGTCACAATCCAAATCTCTATTACAACGCATTTAGGAACTACAACTCCAAGGATGTAACAACACTCTAATCTGAGCTACAACTTAGTACTATGAGGCTACAACCTCTAAAGGATTACAAGTTCATATATGCATATAAATGGTTCTTCATAAACCTAAGATGCATCATTACATTTTGTTCTTAGTTGCACATATTGCAACTCACTTATTACTATTGAAGATACACTCTCAACAACACACACCCTAATCTCTACACTCTCTTCTACACATAGAACAATCATTATTCTATCTTGCTGCTCTACTCTTCTTTCCCTTTCTACAGTGTCTCATACATCTACACTATACACTTTCTTCTCTCTCTACCTCGATTGCATGCATAGTGAACATACTTTTGTTCAGCACCCTGTGCACTTGTAGAACTTACACACACATAGTAGATACAACTACAACTATTCTCATATTTCCTTCATTTTATTTAACTCCACCGATCTACAATCTCATCCTCTAGATTCTCACCATTGTTCAGATCTTCTCATATCTTTTGTTAGGGTTTCCTTAGCTTGAAAACTTCATCAACAAGCTACCTTTTCCTCAAGCCACACACCACTTTCCAAATCATCATTAATTCATCTAATAGGGTCTAGCAGATATCTTCACTATCACTCTACCTCTGCATCAAGATGATTCCACATTTATTTCAATGCATTCTTCTATTCATACAATCAAATTTGATCTCAATCTCCTGTTATGGTTTACCACATATTTTTCTTTACACCATACCTATGCATTGAGCCTCACAACATTAAATTTTGTCTTAGAAGGTTTGCTAATAATAGCAACCCATGAAACCCTAGAATAAGATATGTGTTAAATGTGTTCTCCTATTTGATTGATTTGATTTGATCTCGATCACCTCTACAATATGTTATGTTTCCTTGAAGATAAAATCTTCATTTAATTGGTCACTTCATGCAGCCACACTAATTAAATCCTTCCTTTTTGTCGGTTACTAGAAGAAACCCTCTTCACACTAAGTTATCCGTTTGTGATTACTGCATTCAAATTTGGGTTGTCATTCTTCTTCGCGCCATGATCCATTGGCTCTCATTCATCAACATATCTTTAAAAAAAATTCTTTAGATCGAGTACCTTTAATCATGCACTATTGATCTCCGCCGACTGATGATCACCAATAGATCAATCACCTTTTGAACTCCATCGTCAATCACATAGTGCATCACAATAACCTTAAATCATGATCTTCAAATCAACCTTCTTCAAATCCTTCCATCTTGACCAATGGATCTTCATCGCTAGTCTCCTTCATACATCACTTGCCATATGTGGGGTCCACCAATACATGCATCCAAATTCCACTATCCCCTTCAATTTTGATTGCAATCCCACACAAACCTTACGAGGTTTGCAAGCTATTTCCATCTATCATCCACATCATCACCAGGAAACTCACAACAACGATGTGAGTTGGTCTGTCGATCAAATCTTCTTTAACCACTTTTCATCATGTGTTATCATCCACCATCGTCACCTCCACTTCTTTCTGTGTTGGGTCCCACCATCTTCATCAATGGTCAATATCCATCCACCATGGATTAATCTCCACCATTCTCTCCTAACCTCACAGGACCTAGGCAAGATCCTGCAAAATGTCAATGAAACTAATGGGAACCATTGGATATTCTTAATTACAACCACTGATCATGCACCATTACTGATGGACTTGATGCAATCATTCACTACCATCTATTTATACACATCACACTATGATTCCACAGTTGGCATCACACACACATCACCTAGTCGCTAAAAAATTGAATCTATGAACCTCATGTTAGAGGTTACAAAGTTCGAAAAACCCATGACTCACCAACAACAAAGAGAACCTATGAAAATCCTTTCAAAATGAGTAAGTCACTTTGATGAAAACAAAAACACCCAATACATAATTCCAATGTGGGGTCCACATGTCGTCACATATCCCCGTCATCGCCATACCACAGTTTCGTAATCCACAACAAGAATTTGGATTGCCATTTACTCAATCCCATCAAGCCACATGTTTGCATCATCATTATGGTTTGGTCCCACATGGAGTGCTTCCTTCTTATCGCTCCATCGTTTAGTCACCAGAAATCTGAACTTAAGAACCTCTTTATTGTAGGTTGTGAACTTTTGAAAATCTACGACATGTCGATAACAAAGAGAGATTTATTCCTTCCTTCACACCATTATCTAAGTCACTAAGTCAGGAGGTTATGAAACTTGAGAACCCCATGACATATCCTAGGAAAACATGGAACTCTATGACTCCATTCACTTTCACCCAACTGATGGTAATGTATATCCTTAAAGCTCTAGGCAGACGGGTTAGTCACCCTCACGACTATAAGGACATAAGTTGCAACTAATGTAACAAACAACTACCTATACTAGGTCAACATCAAAATAGAACATTTTAAGGACACCATGATTGCAACTCTAGGGTTTAATCAATGAACCCTAATTTTGTCTGTGAGAAAATAAAAATCATTTTTGGACATTTTATACATCCTCTAGCCCTACACAATACCTATCTAGAAATATTTCAAAAACCTCATCACGAATCTGCCACTCAATTCACCATTAGGACCATTGTTCTCTCATCCATCTTCTATCATCATGCCAAAAAACTCTTCTTATTTTTCCCTTTTGACATCAACGACAACTATATACACTTTAGTATAAGATCAAAACATTTCTCCTATGACCCCCTTTTGACAACAATGACAATATATTCCATCATGAAGCCCTTGAGGACTTCCTCTCACAAGGTTCACCCACTAAGGCTTGGTTAACTAAATATAAAAAAAATGAAGTGAATGTTATTCAACCTCAACTTATCCTTTATCCACCTTCCCACAATCCTCAACTTTCTAACAAACCTATCATTATCCTTGATGTACCTAAAGATAATTTATCACAACAACCAAAATATAACACTTTTTGTCATACATATAACGCAAAGAATAATAGAAAACCTCAAACTAATCATGTTTCACTACCATTATCAAATCTTCTATTTCCTAGTGCTCCTCATTTACCCTCACATAGTGGAAAGGAGTTTGATCTTGTTGAACAACTTAAGAATACTCTTGCTAAGATTTATTTATGGAATCTTATTCAAGCTTCACCTAGTTACTACACCATGCTTCAAATGACTTTGCAACAAGTTGTGGTTCCTCCTAATACAAATGCAAATACGTGGTAGCTCTAATATAGGGAATGAATACAGTTGATGCAGACATTACCTTTCACCAACATGAGCTTCCTCCCTTGGAAATAAGAAAGAGATATGATACATTCATCATACTAGCTAGATACAACACCAAAGGAATAAAAAGAACCCTTGTTGATAATGGCTCAACTCTAAATTTGTGCAATGTAAATATTTTAGATAAGTTGGGAGTAGATAAATCACAAATAAAACTTGATTCCCTATTGATTTTAGGATTTGACAATATAGGAAAGAAACCACTCAGAGTGATTACCTTTCCAATTTTCATTGGAAGGGCTACCCTAAAAAATTCTATCCATGTTATGCCTCATGAAATTTCATACAATCTTCTTTTAGGCAGACCATGGATTCATGAGATGCATGTGGTGCCTTTGAATCTTCATCGTATCATGAAGTATGTTTATAAGAACAAGGTATACCAAATCAAAATGGACCTCGAGCCTAAAATTTGAATGTAAATTGAAAAGGGAACTACCAATCCTCTGAAAACATTAATTCCAACATAAAAAATAGAGCTTATCACTAAGGAAACACAAGAAATTGAAATAGTGTCAAAATTAGTATATGATGATTGGGGTTCCTTGGAGTTTACACCTTCATTCATGGGGGAATATATAATAACAAGGAAAGAGGATGAAAAAAAAAAGCACCCAATGGTTATGTCAACATGAAATTTCGGATAAAACTCTCAAGATACAAGTTACACAACAAATTTTGATGAAATAGACTATCAACAACCACCAAACCCGCAAGAAATGGAACGAATTTATGGGAAATGTTATGAACTTCTAAAACAATTAGGTTACAATGGAAAAGGATGTGGAAATAAAGAAAAAGGAATTAGTGTCACTATAGAACATAACACATAAGAAACTAAAAATGGTTTAGGATATTGTCCTTGTAATGCCGCGCCAAGCAAGCCCAAAGGATACATTACATCTAGCATTTATGGCACCAATTTTTTTTAAAAGGTATTAATATACATCATAATAATCATACATCACATGATATGAAACTAAACATGAACTACATATAACAAATCCCTCGGGTTTTACAAGACTGCATTACTTTTCACAACAACATCATTACATCACATGAATGGTAAGTATACACCAGTAATCATAAGTTAACATAAACATGGTTAATACATTAATCTAGAGTAACAATATTACAATGCTACTTCCCATCATGAATGGGGAAAGATACAATAAAATAGAATGATACATTTGAAATGAAGAAGTACAAAGCTGCATTACTGGATCCAACTTTGGTTCAACTCAGGAGACACTGCAAGGTACAATTTCGCACTTCTCAATCAATAACTAGGGACCCAATGGGGTGCATTGCACGTTCCACCCAACCATGTGGACCCGAAGGCCCACCCCCCGTGCTAAGAGATGACAAGAAGGATCCTCAACTAAACCATCATACAAAACAAGGGTACAAGACTTCACAACAAGATTCACAATAACATAAGGCAATCTCCAGCACAAGATATAACCAACACAAGATGTGCCCAATATAAGGAATAACCAATAAAACATCAACATACAAATGCCAACATGCGCTTCCAGAGGCCCAAGAATAACATAGAGGGAAACAAAAACAAACATAGTTGTTTAGGGAAGAGTGTCATCGCAATGTTGCATGGGTTACCCTGGCGAATCTTCCTAGGCCCCGGCCCCCAACTTGGGTTACCCTGGTGACCTCTTACGAAACCCGGCCCCACATGCAATCCATTGTGGCATCGATTATTTTTCATAAGGACAAGACAATGATTTCGCCATTCCAGGCCTTCTCAACTCATCTCAAGCCCATACAAGCACTTGAGTCACGAGTGAGGCATTCACTTATATCTTGTTAAAGTGTGATTATACCCAAAACCCCTCATTAATTATTAATGTTTTCACTTGATTAATAAACCTCCAATGAGTTACCCTGGGACCTCTTCCGAGTCCCGGCCCCCATTAGAAGCCACTCTCCCTACTCACAATTAAAATTCTACTATCTCAATGGGGTAAGCCACTAGCACAAAATAATAAGACCAACTCAGTAAAACAACAAATGAGGTATGTACCAACCCATGCAAAGAATCCATAGTAACACAACATCCACGTGCAAGGCTAATACCCACAAAGTAAATCCAAACATAAAGACCATAGTCCACAAGAGTCAAGACGGGAAACAATTATGAAATCACATTCTCCCTTCCTCAGGATCCCAACAGAGCGACTATCCAAAAACTCATAAATGAGGGTAAGCCAACACAATACGAGATTCCAAATAAGTTCCGACACAAATTAAAAGGATAAAATCCCCTCAAAACCGAGATTAACTCAAGAGGAAGTCACATCTGAACAAAACCATCAAAATTAACCAACCAACACAGAATCCCAATACTAACAAATTTATCCTGAGACAGAGACTAATCGACAAGGCATCATTGAAATCAACTAGAGTTCACTAAGACATCATGAGAATCACATTTCAAAACTACTACAATCATTATTACATTACATAGCCCTCCTTATCAAGACACCAAAAACACTCACAAAACACATTACTCATACTCCACATGATTTCAATGAACAAGTTTCAAGTAACTCAAGAGAGCACACATCGGGATAAAGCCAACAAAGTCATCCTTTACAAGCAGGAGATAAATCTTAAAAGATTATCCAAAACAATATTACAACAAACTCCTTCAATTACAAGGTACTATTAACATTCTCTAGCTAACAACCCTAATATGCTCGTATGCAGCTCAAGTATAGGAATTATCAATGAAATGAGAGTGTGGGTGCACTCGCATCTCATCAAACATAAAAAAAAACCATGTGACTTATCATGTACAAACAAACTCATTTACCAAAATATGAAGACATTTGCAAACTCAAAAGAAAACATTACATTAGATCAATGAGATCTGAAACGGAGGGCATTTAGGAAACATAATAACTTGTTTAAGGGTCATACTCTACATTATTTTAAGCCTATCATCATGTAATTAATCAAGGCCACCTTAAGTAGCTATATTCCATCTTGCAAAGTAATCTAATTTCCTTTATTAAATCCTACAATTATCTAGTAGTGAATTAATCCTCTTTCATTTCCAATCTACTGATTTCCAATTTATTCTATGTACTAATCTTTCATTTAATCTAATTACAAGTATGTCTCTCCTTTATGCCTAAGGTTTTGCTCAACATTGTGTTAAAATCTTTGTCAAGTACTTCTCTGCCAGAAAGATTGAAAGGTCGTTGATCAAGGATTAGGTCAAAGATAAGGTAAACAGGTTAAAAGAGAGAACAAATCTTCAACACGACATCTTTAATCCCCTACCATTTCCATGTTCAAGAGCGCCGCTGTGACAGGTTGCAAATAGAATCAGAGAATTTTATTTAAATCTATACATCATTTTATTTTTAAGTACAACAGATGTGTTAGGTTGCCAACGATACAGGAAGGCTATTTATACCTCTACAGTCTTCTATGTTTAAGTGTTGCTGTTGTGACAGGATGCAAACAGTTACAGAGACATTAATTAACCTTAAATACCCTCCAAAATCTATACGTTGCAGTAGAGATAGTTTGTAAATGGTTGCAGAGAGATTATTTAATTTACTACACCTTTGCAATCTAAAAGTTTCAGCTGTGATAAATTAACAAAGGTTTCAGGGTGGCTATTTAATCCTGTACAATACCTCAACTCTAAATATTGTAACTGTGACAGGTTGTCAAGTATATATATAAGAAAGTGAATATTGGAATTTGGAAACATCGCCATCCACTTGCACTGTTATCATTATTTCAAAGTGTTACAACTGCGATAGATTTTCGGTAGAATCAAACAGGTTACTTAAAGCTTCGCAACATTCTATTTTAAGTGCTGCACTATGAGAGGTTCTGGTAGAATCAAGAAGGTTATTTAAATCTATACATCCTATCACGTTCAAGTGTTGCCGTCGTGTCAAGTTGACAATGAAATCAAAGAGATTATGTAAACTTCTAGAACACTCTATTTTCGATAGTGCAGAAGTGATAAGTTGACAAGGGAGTCAGCAAGGTATTTTAAACCTCTATAGTCTTCTATATTCAAGTATTGCATTTGTGAGAGATTCTCAACAAATCGGGGAGAAACAAGTAGAGATTGAATGGAGTAAAAACCACAAGACTGAAGAGAAGGAGAAACATGACTTATGAGTAGGAAAAATAATATACAACTTTTTTTTTTCTTACAGGCACAATGCGCATGGGCAGATGTAACTGGAGTTAACTCCAAAGTATACACTGACGTTGCAATTTCATTTAATGATGATAATGAAGAGGATGAAGAGAAACAAAACCCAAGGCTGAGGTAATAGAGAAGGATTCGAAGCACGTCAACCATGCAGAGCAAATGATTAACTCTCATAGGCAATCTGTAGCACATAAAGTGTAAAGAAAATCTGAGAGAGCAACACCGGCGACTCAGGAGAGACTTCAGCTTATTACCTACAGGAAACGCACTCACAACAATACAAATATGCAATAACTAAAGTTAGCGATGCCTGAGCATTCTAAGGGTTCGACGCCCTATCTTTTACTACACTATGCATAAACTCATGACATCATGCACCCAACAATACTCCTCAATTTGTTTGCAGAAGGAAGCTAATTTTCTTAAAACACCACTATAGAAAGATCAATATATGTCAGATGCAAACCCCATAGATTTTTGATCTGTTCATTTGCTCAGATTTAAGAGGCAATAGGCTGAAGAAATTTCCAATAAACTCGGTTTCCACAAACTCTCCGAGCAACGACTTTGTCCGAGCTAAAGAAAGCTTAGATCATGACATGCATACATAATATGTTGAAAAGACAAATTTTGAAAGATAGAGATATCTATATGACATTTATTTTAAGTGATACAGAACATATATGCCTAAGGTTGAATCATTTAGCCATTTAAATAAGGGAAAATATTTGCAATTAAGGGTTTCGAACATGATCTTTAACATAGACAAATGAAGACAGCGGGTCCTTTCTTATTCTGTGTATTTGGGAATGGAAGATAGAAAAGTACTTATCTGTCAACATAAGGAAAGGGCTGAGGCCATCACTTGTTTTCCCGAACTTGCTTCTTAGGGAAGCTACCAAAGTAATTGATATCCTCCAAATATGTTAGAAGTTGACGAACAAATTCATCACCGCAGAGACACCACAAGAACTCGTTTTCTTTTAATTCTGAGATACAAAATCTAGCGCTTGCTACTCCCTTCCAGTAGTCAACTCCGTTCTATGGAAGATCTGACTTGGCTTCCCTAGTGTCCATACTCGCAGAAGTCCCCCAAAAAAAGTATTAACTCCCCGAATTAATGCCCGAGACCCCCCATATGGGTACCACCATGCAAGGAGAGAAGATCCGTTACCACAAGTTGAGCTCTCCTCCCCACGTGCTTCCCGGGCCAAAATCCACTATAACTATTCCCTTATCCGTATTAACATGCAATAAGCATGATTGGTAACAACTAACGTTATTCCTCAATCCCCGTACGCAACCAGCCATCCAACCAATTATGATTGGTATGAAATTAAAGTCCTTCCCCAATATAATGCAACCATAACAAAAATTAAGGAGAAAACTCTGACTTAACTCGACATGCCATAATTTTTTTTTTATATAAGCTCTTACTTTATACTGCCAATAACCAAGATGACTAATCCTAAAATAGTCTCCACCATCATAGCCCAATAACAACATATTTCAACTTACAACTTTTATTTACTTATTTATTATAACTTAACTTTATAATTTTATAAATCTATTGATATTCATTAATCAAAGTACCCCGTTTACGCAATAATTCATTTTAAGGCATAAAATAATTAAAAGAATTTATTTATCAATTAAATAAACCAAATGCTAAAATAGTTACCTAGACCCAAAATCAACAATTATCGAACAAACTTACTCTAAACGCCCAGAGAGGTGAATACGGAGGGGCATTACAGTCCTTCTAAGATAAAGCAAGAAAAGAAATGAAATTCATTAAACATCAATACCATTACATGCAAACCTAAAATTAGTGTCACTTTGAATCATCTTAAATTGCTTGATATGGAGACACTACCATCATGGGAATACTTTGAAAATGATGAAGCCTTTAAAAAATGGATTGAAGTTTATGATAAACCATTTATTACTCCTCATAGGAATAAGGTCACATGTGTTATGGTAAGCACCAAACAAATATATGTAGAACAAGAGAACAGTGAGACAAAAATGAATAATGAAGAATACAATCCTGAATTCCTGAGATCAAATGCACTTCCTTTAGGGGATATAGTAGAAATAGCAATGGATATCAATGATAAAGATAAAGTCATTAAGATAGGTAAATGCATCAATGATGATGAACAAGAAGATACTGGAACCTTGCTTCATGACTTTCCTAAACTCTTTGCTTAGACATATTCCGATATGTTAGGAATTGATCCTAGAATTGTAACACACAACATAGTTCTCATTGAAAATGCCAAGCCTGTTAGATAGAAAATTTAAAAAATGAACCCTAAAGTAGCCTTGCTAGTTAAGGATGAAATTGGAAAAATTCTTGATGGTGGTATCATAAGACCAATAGATTATTCTCCTTGTATCTCAAACATTGTTGTAGTCACAAAACCTAACAATCATATTAGGATGTGTATGAAATTTCATGATTTGAATAAAGAATCTTTAAAAGATGACTTTCCTCTTCCTAATATTGACATGATAGTAGATTCAACTACATGACATGCTTTGTTGTCATTCATGGATGGATTTTCTAGATATAATCAAATTTTCATCAACCCTTAAGATCAGTACAAAACAACATTTATGACAGTTTGGGGAACATTTTTTTGGGTCATGATACCTTTTGGATTAAAAAACATAGGCACAACATATCAACGAGCTATGAAATTGATATTCCATGATTACATACATAAGACCTTGGAATATTATGTTGATGATATTCTTGCTAAATATTTAACATGTTAGGATAATGTAAATGTTCTTCAAAAGATCTTTGAACCAACTTTGAAAATACAACATGAGATTAAACTCAAAAAAGTGTGTCTTTGGTGTAGATAGTGGGAAAATTTTAGGTTTTATCGTATCTTGTAGAGGCATCAAGGTGGGTGTAAATAAAATTGATGCTACAATCAACATGCCACCTCCTATAAATATCTCTCAATTACGTACCCTACAAGGAAGAATTCAATCCATTTGAAGATTTGTAGCATCCTTAGTAGATCAAACATTACTATTTATGCATCTTCTCAAGAAAGGGATAAATTTTTATTGGAATGAGGAATGTAAATAGGCTTTTGAGAGTTTGAAATATTGTCCTGTCACTCTACCTATTTTACAACTTGCTATACAAAACAAACCATTCATTCTTTACAAATCAGCTTCAACCCATGCTCCTGTAGCATTGTTGGTTCAACAAGATGAAAAAGGTAAAAAAAATCCTATTTATTACATGAGTCGAATGTTGATTGATTATGAGAAACAATACACCACAATAGAAAATAAATGTTTGGCTCTTGTATTTACAACTAGTAAGTTGTGACATTACTTATTGAATGCTGAAATACATGTAATGACAAAGTTTGATCCTCTAAAACACTTGCTTACTAAAATTTTTTTATCTAGATGCTTAGCTAAATGGGTAATCTTGTTGACTGAGTTTGACCTTAAATTTTTTTCACAAAAATAAATTAAGGGTCAAGCCTTGATCGATTAGTTAGTTGATGCTCCTTCTCCTTTAGTGTTACCTTCCAATGATTCTTTCCCCGATGACAATGTGTTAACCATTGAAGATGATATATGGGAATTATATTTTGATGGATCTAGGTTTATAACTAGCACCAACATAGGGGTTATAATAAAACAACCTACAAAAGAGATGATTCCCTTATCATACCGGTTAAATTTCCTATGTACAAATAACACTACTGAATATGCATCATTGATCACTAGTTTGCATGTTGCTCTTGTTATAGGAGCTAGAGACATTAAGATTTATGGTGATTCACAATTAGTCATCAAAAAAATAAATGGAACATATAAAAAAAAACATGAAAAATCATTGAAATACAAAGATCTCACACTAAAATTGTTAGAGAAGTTTGAATCCTTCACCATTGATAACATCCCTCAAAAAGATAATCATCATGCCAATGCAATGGAAAGTGTAGTTTCTCTCGTTTTCCCTCAAGATGCCAACCCAACAAAAAAAGTAAAGTTTAGCCCTAACTGGTTAAGACCTTATGTAGTTCAAGAGAGCTATGGGTTTGGAGAATACCTAATACCTGAAATGGATGACACATCTCTTTGAGAACCTATTAATTCCATGCATTTGCATCAACATACCTAATCATCATGCCAACCCAACAAGAAAGGAAAGTTTAGCCCTAATTGGTTAGGTCCTTATGTATTTCAAGAGAGCTATGGGTTTGGAGCATACCTAATACCTGAAATGGATGGTACACCTCTTTGAGAACCTATTAATTCCATGCATTTGTGTTAGAATTATGTCTAGCACTTTTTTGAATAGTGTAAGTTTTAAAGCAACAGTGCTAGAGTTAATGGATATTATGTCATTATCTCTCATGTTTGCTTCATTCCAGACACAAGGTTCTTTGTGTCTTGAATTCTAGGGTAGTGGGTCTAATGTGGTTTTGGATTCTTACTTTAGGTATCATGTTATTCATACCTTATGGTGTATGTTATGTTACATTAAATCGTTATTTCTATTTATTGTTTTACAATTAAATCATAAGTGCATTTAATTTAGCATAACATACTGCATCGTATAAGAAAACTTAAGGAAAATACATGTTAGATCATGGAGATATTTATTGAATATTATAATATAGAGTATTTAATAAATCACATTACCATCTAAAAAATTAACATAAAATCCATGCATGGTCATATATATATATCAAAAGTTTTAATACATCTCATCAAATAATACAATGTCACTGTAGCCTATGACTACTAGATCCCTCCAGATGTGGTGTATGTTCCCATTGAGAGACATTGGTGTGCGGCTTGGATTTTCTCATGTTAGTCATCTCCTACATAGTCTGTAGTGACCCACATAGCTCACCCTCACATATCAGTGACTCCACCTGCTCTAGCTCGATGTGGTCTCTATCATCATGGATGATCATGACCTCTCTTTGAAGCTGCTCAACCTCTTACTATAAGATGGCCTCTCTATCAAATCTTTGAGCTTCTCAAACCTTCTCTAGCTCCACTACCAGTGTTGATACCTGACCCTCAGCATGCTCATTGTGCCTCGATATGCCAACATATGCTCCCATGAGCCTCACATAAGGCTCTAGCAAGTCCATCTACTCCACTATGAATGGTGGGGGCATGAACTCTGTGGATGAAGCCACATCCACAGGAAAGGGTGGTACTATCACTGTAGCTACATGTTGGAATAGGTCTTCAGAATCTATTACAGGCCCTACAAGATAGAGATCATAAGAATATTCAATATCCATCATCATAATATATCCATATATATGAGTGTGATATACATAGAATATTAGAACATAATAATAAATATCATGACCTAGGCTTGTAGCATGATCAGTAGGAATCTCAAATGCCCCATTTCTCTCCCTATGCTCTTAGACACTAGCACATGTAGACTATGACCTCATAGCCTATGTGGGGATTGTATCTCTCCACTCATTTTTAGGAGGACTACTCTTTCCTTTTTCACTGTCCTCCCTCATGGGTTGGCTTTGCTCGTCTTCCATATCCTCATCATCCTCATCATCATCCTCCCCCTCATAATCATTGTCCTCCTCTATCTCCTCCCCATCGTCATCTAGGAATAGGTCCGCTAGATCTACCCTCCTACGTGACTCCCTGTCCTCCTCCCTTGAATTTGGTAAAGGCCTTACGAAGCCCATAGGGTAGTCCATAGGAAACATGGCTTCTAGCCATATCACCTCCCACCACTTGTCATATTCTAGTGTCGTGTCGATGTCATCTATGTCAGAGACTAGGGGCATGTTTGTATCCTCATCCTCTATGTCACTTGGGATGACATCATCTGTTGTCATTCGCTTAAGATCTCCAGGTCTATTAGCACTCTATACTCACTATATGTATTAGTCTCGTAGCCATGGTCACCTTTGTATCTGTCCAAACTACCTCATGACTTGATCATAGTAGAAAGGTCTTACTATGTGATTGCATTGTCCTAGTAGTAGCCTATCTCTCTACATCCATCTCAAATATCCTATCATGTCTAGCCAGAATAGCTCCACAAGGTTGGGTCTCCATATGATATCCTCCTCCCTCAATCTATCAAACCTCACCCTCTAGAAAAAAATGTCACCGCATGACCATGCTTGTCTAAGAGGATAGTTGAAAACTCATGGATATCCCATTGTTGTGGCAATCAAAAATCCTATAGGCTAGGTATAGGGGATATTCTCTAGGATCCATGTTTGTAGTAGGGTACAATGTAGCATGCTATGTTCCTCTCCAAAGGTAAATCGACCCATATCATAGTACAAGTTTTCTAGTATGCTCTGACCCCAAGAAAATACCACATGTAGTGCTCCATGTATCTAATAATGTGCACTAATCCCCCCTCCATATGTGCTCAACAACCATTGGGGACTAGTTCTAGCACTACTATAAAAAATGAGAATGTGTCTCAATAGTGGTGAGTGTGCATGTAGTAGCCAAGAAAGCTTGATGCGTGGTCTCACAATCCTATGGCAGACTGGTTTCCCTAAGCAATACTTAGTGTTTCCACACATCTCCTTGAAAATCCTACATGTGCTAAGAATACCCTCTCTCCTTGGATGGGCACCCACAATATGTGGTGCAAATCCTCTAGCGTGACTATAATCTCCCTTATTAGTAAGTGGAAGGTGTAGGTGTCCATGTACCATCTCTCTGCCAGTGCCATCAACATGGCATCATGGTATCACATGATTGGTGAAAGATAGACCCAGTAAAGACCCATCTCCTAGAGGATCTGCACGCCATCCTTAGGTAGCTAATCAACAAGCTCTCGAAGTTAGTTGAACCTTTGACTCCCTAGGTGTTGGTGTGATTAGGGTGCAGTCTATCATAAGAAAAAAGAAGTAAAATGTCATTCAAAACATCTTAAATTCTTGAATTTATGCTTTAATGGTAAAAAAGTGGGCTAAAGTTGTTCCATAATATCTTAATTAAGGGTTATAGAAACTTTATTCCTTAACTAGGACACTTTGCGACAAAGTGGGACACTTTGCGACAATCTAAAAAATGAAAGAAAAACCTTCCCTACCATATAAATTCATTTAAAAATTTCATCAAAATATAAAAGAATTGATTAAATCAAAGTGAAGAGAAGGTAAAATTCACTCACAATGTGTTGTAGCTCACCCCATGCGAATACCTCCTATTAGAAACCAAGATCTGAAATGCAAACCAAAAAACCTTCTACAAAAGAGAAAATCAGAAAAAAGCGAAGCTTTGCAAAAAGATGTGCAAAATAATATTATTCAGGAATTCATAATTACATGAGATAAATTACTTTATAAAAGAAAAGATGCATAACCCTAATCTTATCTTGAGAAAAAAGATAGCTCAACAAGATGAGGATGAGAATAATTAACCTAGGAATTAAAATATTATCTAAGTTATGCAAGTGTAATTAAATATTAATTACACTAACACCTCCTATAAAATATCAATCTATGCATGGGTGGATGGAAGTTTTCTTGGCATGGTGGATCACTCTACTCCAAGCTCACTCTACAAAAAGGTAAAAAGATAAAATGAATGAACTTTACCCTCCCTTTTATCTTTTTATGCATGTACTTTTAGATCGCTTTTATTATAAAGGAGAAAAAGAAGTGCTTTTTGTTTAAACTAACATATTTTGAGCTAGATAACTCCATTTTCAATGTCATTTGTTGCATTGGGATCATGGTTCCACTCCTGTTCTCATCGAATGTCTATCATTAAATGGAATGGTACATGGAAATTCCCTATGGACTTTTCTATTTGAATGTGGTTGATTTTCTACCTTGATTCCACCTCCATAAAGCAAGCAGAATCAAGGGGGTGCATACAAATACCTTCGAATGTAGTTTTATAGGAAAGTTAGATAAAAGGATTACTTTTGAGCTACTAATGAATCTATGATGTAGGATGTGGTTCCTAACATTGTGGTTTTGCAGGTTGTTGGCCTCCTATAATGATCTAACAACTAATCCCTTACAGCTATGATTTAGAGATTGGAAATCTAAACTGAATAGCCATTCAATCATCATGAAGGTGCATTTAACTTGTCAACCTAGGGACGTGAACTTGAAATGGGTTAGAACAATATGTGCACTAAGGATTCAAAGTAGCCATACTCATTCTACAACGAGGAAAAACATAATGCTCAAGGTAAATTGCTTAGAAAGAAATAACATAAGTGTTGAACATCAACCAACATATATGCTAAGCTGAAATGCATGACAAAAATGAAAATCTGAGAAAATAAACAAGAAACTACTTTGTCTACTTTGGCTGCAAGAATAGTCACAAAATGAAATTCTAGTGGTTGCAGGAACAATCAATGCCATATTCTTAACTAATTGTTGAATAGAAAGTAATAACTAAACTAAACTAAACTAAAGGATGGAATGCTCATCAACTGGGGCCCCTTGGATGAGTATCCTCTAAAATTGATGTAAACTTAGATGCATAGACTTACAACTTCATCTTATTCATTGGAAAACATGAGTACAATAGAGCAATGTAACTATATTACTAGAAAATAAGAATGCAAGTACATCATCAAATCGTGCAACCTTCTGAGAAGAAGAATCTGACTATTATTTATAGGAAAAGAAGCTACTAACTAAACAAGGTGGTCAACTCCATGAATTGGGAGGATGCCATTTTAGGAAAAGTAGAGAAAGTGGAGAGGTGGTTATGCATGCATGGAATCTAGTTAGACATGCTTGCCTCAACGTAGATTTAGCACAACAGTAATGCCTATATTCACTCAACAACAATAAAAATAATTTACAAGGCGGTTACAACTTGATTTGCATGAGGAATCTCCTACCATCAATAGTCTTCCCTCAATTAACCTTTGCATGACCACTTTGTTAACCGTTATTGTGAATGACTAGCTGGTGGAATCTTCTCAATTTAGTGGCCTCGAATCATATCTACATGGCAATATTAGTATGCACAATAATTGCATATCTATAACTATCTTAAAGAACATTCATTAATCCACATGTAGAATTAACATAGATAGTCCATATAACATGTTGATGTCATTAAATATTTGGAGAGATAAAATTACGCATAATGTCTATGGTTTTGAGGGAATGTGGTTTTGAGGAAATATCAACATTTAAACATCAAGATCCATGGAAACTTCAGAAAATAGATCATAAATTTTACCAAAATTAAACCATAGACTAGATTCATCATTCCCCCCAACCTAAGGTTTTGCTAGTCATCCAGTAGGGGAAGGGTTGTTCTTCTTCTTAGTCAAAGCCCTAAAATTTGCAACCACCAACTATCCTACATCAGTGTTTGTTGTGTGTGAATCAGGATCCCAATAGAACCCTTTTTTTCTATCCAATTTGTTCCATATTTGTCTCTCTACAACAATATAATAGTGGTAAAACCTATAATTTGGCATGGGCCACATTAGGATGGGTGGTTGAAAATTTAGTGGAAGCTAGAATTGTCCTTTTGTCTTTCCAATCTGTATATATATCTATCATTTATTTTAAGTGAACATTGTGGCATAGTTCTATATAGAGTGGGGCTCAGATTGCTTTAGCTCATCAGTTAGGTTGTTCCATCATTGTGATAAGTATCTCTTCATAGTGTCCTCTTTCTCTTTTTCCACCACTTAATATTCATTGTAAACTACTTCTATCCAAGGCATAATCCTATTACCATAGCTAGGTCTGAGAAGAATTCTGTGCTAATCCCTGTAAATGTCCCTTGGGTTTCTTGATTCAACCCTAATGGGAAGAAGGATGTTGGATTCCATTTGCTTATAAGCCTCATATTGTTGTCCCTAACTAGTCTCATTTTGTACCTAGGACATAAATTCCCTTAATTGGACATCCCCAACATATAACAGTGGATTCCAATCATGGTCTTGAGTCATAGCATAATTGTGCAAATAGAATTCACACAACAAATTTTTCATCTCATGGGAAGCAATTTGATAAGCATTGAAAAATTCAATAGGAGTCTCAATGGAAGTGTTCAAACCTGAGACAATCCTTTCTAGCTTAAAAGAAAGATATTTCTCCTTCAAACGCAAAGTATAGACCCTTGGAGGGGCCCTATATTCTACTATCTAGGTTACCAGGGCTATCACATCATCTACCTTCTTCTTTAAAGTAGAAATTTTTGCATCCTTTTCTTTAGTCTCCTCATCTTTCTTTTGAATTTATTTCTTCATCCCACGTTTCTCTTCTTCCCATCCCTCTTCTCTTATTTGCATCTCTTTCCATAAATGCATAGGTACCATGTGCATTAAAAAATCAAGGGGGTTATGTATTCCTACCAGCATTTTTCCTGGCACTGATGCTTGCTCTTCATATAGTACTAGTTGTAGGGATTTAGGTTGTTCAGTCCATTCTGGCTATAGGGCCTCTTGTTCCTATTCTTGCCCATGCTGTAGGATGAATAGTGTCATCCTTCTGCTTCCTAGAGCTTGGTACTTCTTTTCTTGTTGGTTTCTTTTTTAGCTTTTCCTTTTCTTATTTATGCTTCTCTCTTTTGTTCCCTATTTTTCATTAGGATTCCAAGAGGAACATCATCATCAGAATCTAGAGAGGAACTTTCTTTGTCTGGGTGCTCTATCTCAGAATAACTAATCTCTATGGTTTTTTCTGTTGTAGGAGGGTTTGCACTAGGGCTTGCACCAGAGGTTGAAGTACTAGGAGGGGATTCAACCATGCTCAATCTCCTACTAGACCTACAGGGTTGAGGTAAAACCCTAGGTTGCAAATTCCCTAGTCTAATTTGATCAATATTTATGAATTCTTCCCAATTCATCTCAGATACATCATGCAGAGACTTCTCAACTAAAAATTTAATCAAAAAATGGTGGGAAACAAAATTGTCCCTACCTTTTCGAGTTCTAGCTGCCATGATTGAAAGAAGGTGGTATAGAACATTTGGAACATTCATCCTCCTCCCATGCCTCATGTGATTCAAGAGTTTAAAGTGCACGTAATGTACTTTTGACTAGTGTCCTTCACAGGTGATGTATTTTATAACATAAACTATTTGCTTCCATGCCTTGGGTAGAGAGGCCTTTTTTGCACCTTGTTTATCCACACTCAATGGAGGGTCACCAAGTTTTGTAAATTCGACCTTAGCTGACCTGGCATGTCTGGAAGTAAGGTAATTTTCACCATTGACGGGAAACCCTATAACCTCTGCAATTCTTTCTTTAGTAGCCAATACTTACAATACTTTTACCATGGCTTTTCCCTCAGATAATGTCTAGGAAAATTCTAATACAATCACTTCATTAAAACCATTCAGCTTTAGGAAGTAGTCTAACCAGCTGTTGTATTTGAATTCAGCTTATGAAGGTGCATCTTGTAGTAATATTTCATGAACTATCGGTTCATTCTTGATTAATCCAGCTCACATTGTTCAGTTGCCTACAATAAATCATTCTACAAATTTTTCCCTTCCTACAACACTACCAAATTTCCAATGTCAATGTTGTCTGAATTTTCCTTTTCTACTTTACCTTTTTCTTTCTTTCTATTTTACCCTTTTGGTGACTTAAGATTATGTAAGGATCAATAATGGTAGTAAATGAGTAATAAAGGAAGGTTATGATGGAGAAAAATGGTGGTGGCGGTTGGTGTCACCTCACACATACGAGTTGTCATCTCACTTAGAATTCAAATTGGCTCGATTTAAACTTTTTTGATGCAGAATAGGAGTCTTCGGGATTGCTAAAGGGTTCTCGCTATGATGTCCCAATGAAGAGTTAAAGTCACACTGACCGCATTCATTCCGGATGACACAAAGAGTCTCAGAGAGAGTTCTTAGTGATTGGAGGATGTCTTGTCGATAGCCTATGGCTATTGGGGTAACTCAATGGTCTCAGGAAGAAGTCTCGGCAAAGGATGAAATGTCTTGCTAATGATGTTGATGTCTTTGGTATAGTGAACGATGGACATCAGTGTAACTTAGATGTGTTTGATAAGATCTCTTGGCAAAAGACATATGTCTTGGCGATAGATGATGGCTTCGGAGTGACTTTTGTGATGTCGGAGAAACCTCTTAGCGATAGACAAGAGTCTTTCCGACTACTATTTGGTGCTTGGTATGTCTAAGGGTTTCAGAGTAACCTTGATGACTTGGTATGATTTCTTAGCGAAAGTGGTTATGTCTTGCCAAATGTTGAATTTTCTGGAGTAACCGTAAATGACTCGATATATGGTCTCAGCGAAAGACAATTGTTTGGTTGATAAGAACACTAGTATCGGTATAACATATGGAACTCGGTATGATCTTCTAGTGACATAAGGATGTTTTAGCGAAAGTCTCCTACTTTAGTGTAACACATGAAAGCATGATAGAATGTGTTGGCAAGAGCGATAAGTTTTGTCGACAAGCATGACTCTTTGAAGTGACTTGTGAGCTTGGTGAAACATCTTGGTGATAAGAATAACTCTTGGCAACATTGATATGGAGTCTATGTGGCATCGGCGAGAAACTATTAGTGTCTCACTGAGATTCCAACACAGTGTGATTTCTTTTGACTGTTTTGACCGTCCTATGTGGAGACTTGTGGACCAATAGGAGAAACTGAATCTAAATAGTTGGAAGATTGTTTGTTGTGATGGTTCTGTGAGAGAGCTCGACGGAAATGGAACAAGAGGGATATACTCTATGATTGTAGATTGTGATCGGTTGGTTGGTTTCATTGATGGATTACTGTGTGGGTCTATGATCAATAAATGAATTCTATTTTGTAGTGACTGTAATTTGAAGGTTCCTATACTAGAATGTTCATGGTGAATGCTACTGTAAACAGACACCAAAAAGATAAGTTTGACTTTTGTATGTAATCTCCATTACTGTAATACAAAGTGATTTCTCTTGGTGTGGTGGGTTTTTCTCCTGTAAGGGTTTTCTCATGTATATCTGGTGTTCATATGTGTTTGTCAATTCTCTGTTTCTGTTATCTGTTTCAAAGTGCATCTTAATTGGACTGTAATTGAAAAATTAAAAGTGTCTCTACATTTCTTCCCTGTGGTTTTGGTGGTAGGAGAGTGGTTTCCTCACCTTGACTTTCCTTACAACTTCAGAGTAGCGTCTCAACGATAGTGTGATGTCTTGCCGAATGGTTATACATTAGAGTCATTGGGATAACGTATGGTGGCTCGGTAAGAAGTTTTACTAATGCATTAATGTCTAGCCAACAACATTTCTTTTAAGGCCTTCAGGGAGAGTCTTGGGTGTTTGGTATGATCTCTCAGCGAAGGGCGATAATCTTGCCGGCTGATGAACACTTCAGGATACCTTATGAAGACCTTGGTGTGGCATCTTGGTGAAAGAAATTTGTCTTGCCGATGAGAACACTCATGTCTATGTGACTTATGGAGCTTTGGTATGACATCTCATTGAACACAATGGTCTTGCAAAATAACGATACATGTGGTGAACATCGATATGAGGTCTTGGCGACATGAGGAAGTCTTAGTGATAGCCTTTTGAACTTGATGTAACATCTTGCCGATAGTGTGGACTCTTGGTGATATCAAATTTAGGCTTTGTGGCATCGGGAAGACATGGTTAGTGTCTCACCAACATGCCAACATAGGTTGAACACCTTTGATCGATTGGGAGACCATCATACGTCGTGAGTCTATGACCAATCAGAGAAGCCAAATGGGAACGATTGTAAGACAGTCTGTTGTGGCAGTTCTATGAGGAAGTTCAACATACAGGAATGACATGAATATAGTCTAGAATTGTAGATGATGCATGGTTCACTGGTTTGACAGTTGGATAGTGTGTTGAATGGGTTGGTGTGTGATCAGTGCGAGTGAATTTGATTTAGGAAGAATTGTAACATTCTATACAAGGTTGATCATATTGAATTTGCTGCTATGTAAACTAACATTAAAAAGATAAGTCAAAACTCTGTATGTAATCTTTGTTACTATAATACAAAGTGACTTCTCTTGGTGTGGTGGGCTTTTCTCTTGTAAGGGTTTTCCCACGTAAATCTGGTGTTCATATGTGTGTGTATATTTCTTTGTTTCTGTTATCTATTTCAAGTGCATCTTAATTGGATTGTAATTTTAAATTTTAAAAGTGTCTCTACTTTCTTCCTTGAGGTTTTGATGTTAGGAGAGTTGTTTCCGCACCTTGACTTTCCTTACAAGTGGTATTAGAGCCTGGCCAGTTGTGTTATCCTTGTGGGTACATTGGGTTTTTTGTGTCAATCCTGTTCAGTGGGAGTCCTGTAGAAGTTTGTTAATTCTGATTACAGATTGAGATGGCTAGCACATCAGGAAAGATTGAAATATAGAAGTTCGATGGCAGCAATTTTGAGTTGTGGAAACTCAAAATGGAGGATCTTCTAGTGGATCGTGATCTATGGCTTGCTGTGTCTGGAATGAAACCTACAGGAATGAAGCAAGAAGATTGGGACCTTGCAGATAGAAAGTCTAAGGGGCTAATAAGGCTCTATTTGGTAGACTCTATACTTTTGAATGTGCATGAAGAGAATATTGCATCTTCCTTGTGGAAGAGACTGGCATCTATTTATTAGGGGAAGTCCTTGGTGAATAAACTATTTTTGAGGAAGAAGCTGTATAGTTTGAGAATGTAGGAAGGAGGGTCTGTGGCTAACCATTTGAACAAATTTAACATGCTGATTGCACAGTTAACATCTATTGGTGTGAAGAATGAAGAAGAGTATTGTTGTATGCTATTAATGTTTCTTTTCTAGACTCTTGGGATCACATGGTGATGGCTATAGGGAGTAAATCTAGTTTGAAGATGGAGGATGTTGTTGCTTCTTCGTTATCGAAAGAGATGAGAAGGAAATATTTTGAGATGGTGAAGGAGGCCCTTGCTATTAGAGGAAGATCGAAAGAGAAAGTAAAGAAGGAAAAGAAATCAAAATTGAAATCAGAGGGGAGATCAATGTCTCTTGGAAAGAAGTCGAAGGTGAAATGTTGGAATTGTAGGCAACGTAGTCATGTTTGAAAGGATTGTAAAGAGGAGAAAAAGAAGAAGAAGAAGAGCTCTTCCAATAATGATTCTTCTTAGAGTGATGCAGATGCCTTCATTGCTGCCTTGGCTACATAGGCATCAGATGATGTCTGGCTGATTGATTTTGGAGCATCTTTTCACATGACATCTCATAAAGACTGGTTCACGAAGTATGAAGAATGCAATGGTGGGAAGGTGTACTTGGCAAGTGATTCATCTTTGGAGATAGTTGGCCATGGAAGAGTCAGAATCCAATTCCCTGATGGAAAAGTGAAGGGGATCAAGTATGTTATGCATATACCAGGTCTGGCTTGAAATCTATTGTCTGTCAGTAAGCTGATTAATAACGGAGTGCAAGTCATGTTCTCTAGAAATGGCTGCAAGATGACTAGAGGCTCAATGGTGTTAGTAAGGGGTGCTCATATTGGTACCTTATACAAGCTTGATGCACATGTTGTTCAATGTAACAATGTCTCTATAAAGTCACAAAAAGCTACTCATGGAGGTAAAGAGGGAAATGTTCCTAATTGTGTAAACTCTATGGAAGTAAAACTTCTAGCAGAAAAGACTATGCTTTGGCATCATAGGCTAGGTCACATTGGAGAGAAAGGTTTTAAAACATTGAAGAATAAAAACTTGGTTGAGGGGCTTGATGATTGTAATCTTGAATTTGAATTATGTGAACATTGTATATATGGAAAGCAACACCATGTTTCTTTTTATTCCAATCCTCATAAATCTTCTAGTTTGCTAGATTATATTCATTTGGATGTATTTGGTCTAGTGAATGTTCCTTCTTTGTCTAAATCAAGGTACTATGTATCGTTTATTGATGATTATCCAAGAAAAGAATTTGTCTATTTATTGAAAAGTAAGTAAGAAGTGTTCAATCGGTTTAAGGAATTTAAGAACCTTGTAGAAAATTAGATTGGAAGGAACATAAAATGCTTAAGGACTGATAATGGCAATGAATTTTGTTTTGATGAATTTGAGAGGTACTGTAAAGACCATGGAATTAAAAGACATAAGACTACACCTTATACTCCATAGCAAAATGGAGTTACAGAAAGGTTCAATAGGATAGTGATGGAGAGAGCATGAAGTATGTTGAGTAGTGCTGGCTTGGAGGAGAAGTTCTGGGCTGAGGCTATAGCTACTGCATGTTACTTGATAAATTGTTCTCCAAATTCTACTCTTGTTGAGAAAACACCTTTTGAAGCATGGTTTGGTAAGAAGCCCTCTTTGAGACATATTCATGTTTTTGGCTATGAGGCATATGCATATGTTCCAAATGAGAAAAGATCTAAGTTGGAGAACAAGGTTGTCAAATGTACTTTTATTGGCTATAGTGCTAGCATAAAAGGATACAAGCTTTGGGATCCTAATACAAAGAAGGTTTTGTACAACAGAAGTGTAATCTTTAGTGAGTTGAAGCTTTCTACCTTGGATCTACAGTCAGAGACAAGGCCTGAAAACAAAAAGGATGTAGTTCTAATTCCTCTGACACCAGAGAAAGAGGAATTGAAAATTCAAAATGTACCTAAAATTGAGGAGAGCTCAAGTAATTCTGAAAGTTCTGAAGAAGAAGAACAACAACCTCAGCCTCAGCCAGTGAGGAGGTCAACTCATGAAAGAAAACAACCTAATAGGTATGGGTTATATTTGATAGATTCTACTTGTTCCTATGCTTTGATTTCTAGCACTGATGAGCCTAGGAGGAGATACTTTTGAATTCACAACATGGCATTAATTGCCAAGATTAAAGGCATCTAAACTAAAGATTTAAATAAAACTAAAGAATAACTAAAACAAGACTGAGAATAGACATAGAGAAATATGCTAGATTAGTGTTGGGCCTATAATTTCCTAAATTGACTAAAAAGAAGTTGATTTGGACTTGAGTGATTCATTATCCAGCTGGGATGATCAATGGTGTGATTGTATTCATTTGATTAAACAAGGAATTTAACTCATCATCAGTCTTCTAAATACCTCGAATAAAACCCATAAGAAAAGGATACCAATTATGACAATAAAAGATTAAAACTATAGAATTAACTCATCAAAATCATCACAAAAGCAACACATTTAACATAAAGCATTACCTCAAATATATCTACCAAATTAACCAAACATAAAGCAAAGTAAGTAAATATATTAGTCTATAGTCTATCGCCAATCATGTTAATTAACAAATATAACAAGTCTTTAAAACATAAAATGACTTATATGAAAGTATCTCTAACCCTCTCATCAAACATCATTCATCTCACATGCATTACATCATCATTTAAGTCCTTTAGGATAACATATATTTGTTATTATCATCATGTTAATTCATCTCATTTTCATCATCATTATCATATAGATCTATTAGTCTAACCATCAATACATCCATTTTGAACCTCTTTGGCATGAGATCGACCCTAAAATAATTTTTTTTGATTGATCTCTTGAGGGAGCAATGTACCAACGTACTTCTTTCTGCTAGGGAAATAGTAGAAAATCCAAAAAAAATAGGAAAATTTTGAATTTTGATCATGGAATTACAGTTATTCTTTGAACTGATGTAACAAGTTCTTCGCTTGAAAGAGGGGAAAAATTTAGACATTGAAAAAGTTGTAATTGATATTGTTAACAAATATTTAACCAGCTCCCTTCAGGTTTATTTTTTCATGCACCGACCCATGCTTTGCAAGGCCTGCTTTCCCTTTATCTAAGTTTTTCTTTGCTGCTCCATGTGTCTATCCCTCACAACTCCAAGTCCCGACTTTCCTTTCGCATCCTAGGAAACTCCGTTGTGCTTCCACGTGTTGCAGCTATAGGATACTTTTTATCATATTTTCTTGATGCCTAATTGGGCTGCGAAATGTTTCCACGAAGCCCTCATTCTTAAAGGGTTTTGGTGGGCCCCATGCTCATTAATTACGGTGCACATTGGCTACGTTTCTACCTTTTGTAAATCTTTCAATGCGGAAATGAAGTAGCAACTGTGGGTAGCGAAATGCTACCACGTGTCTCTTTTACGCCTAATTGGAAATCATTCCTTTTATTATTGATGAAGTGTTTTGTTGTTTCAACATGCGTAGTATTAACGTAAGTCCTCGGTGGCGAGGGGAGAGAGGTTCATATGGGAAGTGAAGGGCTGCCACTTGCCTAACTAGCAGATCTCACATGTGGGCGATGGACTGGAGGAACTGAATAATGCTATTGGTCACTGTGTGTTATAATCATTCACACTGGGGGTGACACTTGTTTGATCATGCCTAGTTGGGACCACCGTTATCATTGTAGGAGATACACTTATGCCTGGAATGACTGGATGCTCTTTTTTTAATTGATCCTATTGTAATGGCCTTGGGAATATTTTGATTCAGGCATCATTGCCAAGGATCACAAGATCTTTTATGTTATTGCTCTCTGAGGCAGTGGGAGGTTTTCATGCTATATATACTTTTCTCTATGATGAGAAAAGTGTCCAAGATTTCGAAGGAAGACACTGGTTTTAGTAAAGATGCCAGGCCTTTATTACTATTTTATTTGATTGCCAAAACTCTCAAACTGTGCCAATTGTTCGGCCTTTTTTGTTTTTCATGCTATTTGATTGAACCATGAACTGTTCTTTTTATTGTCTTGAAACTTCATTTGAGAACTTCTATATATGTTGGATACAAGTTTTTCTTACCTAGATCATGTCTAAGGCCTCCTCTTGGTAGTAGGAATGTATGAAATTTTATTTTATGTCAATGAATGAATTTTCTATGCTATAATCTTAAGTCTTTGATGTTCTGGAACACTCAACACCATTCAAGCCCTTAAATATGTGATTTATCATGCCCATCATTAAATCTTGGCACATTGCCCTAAGTTAAACTTCATTTTATTATATATGCTTCCTTTTCCCTTCCAAACCCCATTATAGATGAAGTCGAATTCTCTAAAAATTTAGAGGTTACTCAGTTTAGCACAAAAAGGTCCCCCTTAAACTGAGTTTCCCATAAGGCTCTATTACCTCGTCAAATTTTGGCGTCAATAGATACTATGCATCTAATTCTAATCAATTAACACCGCTTCTTCTAAAATCATCTAAAATTGATCAATTAATTGAATAATTAACATTATTTAATTAAAATCAACAAATTCAAGTATTAATAAAATAATGAATTTTATTGATTAATTCACCCTTCTTCTAAAAAAATATTCATCTTATTTAATTAAATCAAATCATTTAATTAAATCATCTTAATCCTCTCATTTGATTAAAAAAAACAATTGAATCAAATGTCACATCTCCTAATTCACTCCAATTAATTAATTTTGGATTAATTAATCCTAAATCAGCTTTCTAATTATCATTATCAAATCCTCTAGCTTTTAACTCCCCAAGAGTTAAATCAGCCATGGTCAACTAACTAGGTTGCACATGAAAATAATTTCAATTAATTATTTAATTTATCTATTTATCCTCACAAAGGCATTCTGAGCAATATTCTTCCCAACCACCTCTAATTTAATTTCTCTCCAAAGGTTTTCAAAAATCTATCACATCCTCTTACATCTACATTTACTCATCTTACAACATTTCAAATCCTCTTACATCCTCTCAAATCCCATTCAATTCCTCTTACAACAATTTCAAATTCTCAACTAGGAACATTTACTTCTCCATCCTCTTCCACTCACACATTTCCCATAATGTGTTCCACCTTGATGCAATAGAATTGTGACACTTGACTCATTCTCATTGACTCTCAATTTATCCTAGATTCATCAAATCCTCTCATTCTTCAACCCTTGGCTTCTATAAATAGAGGCATCATTTTTACAATATGGATCCACAACTTCATACATTATCACTATAGCCATTTTAATTCTTAGTTTTCCATCATTTTCAAGTTTCATAGCTAGATTATAGTCAATTTCATCTTTGGATCATCTTTGAATTCATCAATCTTATCAAGGGATTGGGAAAGGGATTCTTCCACATCAAAGGAGCACCATTCCCCCTATGGGATCAAGGTTTTTCTAGTTTAAGTTAGATTATATGCTTTATTGAGTTAATTTATTTTTTATTTCATGTTTTCTCTTAAATTAGTTGAAGAATCTCATAGGGAGAATTAGATTTGTGTTACTAACATGTTTGGCATTTTTTTGTTTATTTTTTGTTAGTCTATATTGGTTTTTTTCTCACAATACATATCTTAAGATTAATCCCTAGAATTCAAATATCATAAGCTGACATTGAATTGTAGATTTGAAATCATTAAAATATGACCAAAAACATATTTTAAAGAGGGCTCCTAGGTCTAAGTGAGGACCCATTCACCCTATGGTGAATGGGTCCTAGGTCACTTACATAGGACATACATTGTAGTGTTAAACATTATGTTAAATCAAGGTCTTAGATCTAAGTGAGGACCCATTCGTCCTATGGTGAATGGGTTCTAGGACACTTACCTAGGACACACATCTTCTAAAGTTAAGTGTTGTGAAATTTCATTTATGAATGTCGAGTTTTATCCCTTGGAATTTGTAATTAATTAGGATTGGATTTGAAAATTTTGAATAGTCAAAATAGGATTAATATTTATATTTTTGTGTAGATGATCTATCAATATTAAACAAATATTTTTCACTTTTTAGTTCAAGTAAAATTTAAAATTGTTATTGATTATTTAACAATAGAAAGAAAAATATTTAAATAGTGTTAAGATATCTAACCTACCTCTCCACAAAATATTCTCAATTTTTCTCTATCCTAGATAGAACAAAATTGTATTTATATGAAAACAAAATTGTTGTCAGTTTTGTAAAGAAATGATATACCTTCTACATTTAGGTATCTCCATCAACCATAGACAATGGATTCTTTTTAGCTTTACATTACTTGAACAATAATTGTCCAGAAAATTCTAGACAACTATACAAAAAACTAAAATAGGATAAGTCAATTCAAGGTTTTTTCTTTGCAAATTGAATATTTGATCAATTCCATCTTAGAAAACAACATACAAAGAGGAATGGAAAAATCCACTTTCATTAAATGTCCTTTAGTCTCTAGAAGAATTCAAGATTCTTTTTCCTTCTAACCACTTCCCTGGCACCTCTATTCACAAATTCATTATAGGTCATTAATTCATCAGAGGTATAAGACCACTTCTAGTTAGAGAGAGAGAATGTAAATAGTTTTAAATATCTAATATGTCGAGTTTCTTGTCATATCTATTATCAACACCTTGATATTTTGTGAAGAAATTGAATTTTTATTTAACTGCCATCACCCTTATATGAAGGTTATTTTTCTTTATGTAAGAATATTTTTTTTAGGGACAAACTCCTTTGATGAATTCCCATTTTATGTTATAGATATTGTTCCCTACACTGCAAATTAGTATTTTCTACATAGAAAAACTAAATTAACATATAATGAGCTAGTTCTCACAAAGTTAACGAGATAAGTTCTTAACTTTTAGTTCCTTGTCCAATCTTACTACCAAGTCCAAAAATAAAGTATAATTTTCAAATCTCAATTGGCCTAACAACAAGTTCATTTTTCGATAGATGTAATTTAGATTTTTAATTAAACAATACACTCTAAATTTTGAATTGTTTAGGTGGATCATCTAAAATCACACTACTAGGATTAGCCATACTAGAGAAGTGAGTGTGATTTCAATTTAGCCACATAAGAAAGTCAAAGCTTAGAGTGTGTTGTTTAAGATTGCACATAATTTATACCTCCATTAGGGTATGACTTTTCATGTTGGGTGACAATTGTTAAACATGTGTAACATGCAACAAGTACACCAAATAATAGATGGGGAATACCTTAAGAAATAAATTTGCAACATGTACAACATAAATATGATGGTAGAAGTAATATATCCATGATTGAAGTGATGGGAAAAATAGGGTCTTAAATATTTTGTCCAAGAACAATGTGTAGAAATTTCTTGATTTCATATCATTACTAAAAAGTGATCCATTGTGTATCAGATAAATATTACAAACATTGGTAGGAAATTTAATCAACAAAAATCAAATATTTTTATTGGTTGAATCTAGCAAGTTTCATTATTTCTTGATATGTCTTGGCAAGAATTAATAAAATATATGTGGGGGATAGTAGTGACATGCATATGGAGTAGTTCATATAAATTGAGGGTAGTTGTGTTGCAGTCTGCGATGGAGGTATTGCCTTCCTCAAAAATTTGAATTAGTGTTGTGAATTTAAAGGATTTTTTATAGGCATATTTCCACATATATTTTTAATAATGAGAAATAGGAAAAATTTAAGAGCTAGTGGTCTCTTGATTATCTTTAACAACAAGGAATCTAAACCTATAATTGTATAGGTGAATTAAAAACTTATTGGGAAGAAGATAAAAATTATAGATGATGACATGTGGAAAAAAAATTAGGAAGTGGTTGAGGGAAACTTTTATCCCAACCCCAAAGATAACCACTTAAATATAAAATCTCAAAATCAAGAGCTCCTTATTTATAGCATAAGATTCTATAATTTACTAGAGAGAAAAATAAAGAGTAAATTAGGTACAAGATGGAGATCTTAATAAAAAATCACAATTGTACAAAACTAAGGAGAGCACAAAAAAAATTACCTCAATCCATAAAGAGGGTGGATCCCAACTAAGTGGGTAGAAAGAGATATAAGAGGAAATGGTAAAAAAAACTTGAATTCCTGCATGAATCTACATGATCAAGAAACATTTTTGAGTGCCATACCATCTATAATTACTAATGCGGGAAAAAAACATCTAAAGAAACCAATAAATAAAGAAGAGTTAAAATGGCTACATTTCAACTTCCCTTTGATAAATCACTAGGCCTCAATAGATTCCCCACATTATTTTTCAAAGAAAATTGGAATATACTATGAGAAGAAGTATGGATGGTCATTGAAGATCTTAAAGGATACAAATACAAATTTCATTTCCCTAATAACAAATAAGTCAGATCCACACACTTTCATGTGTTTTCACCCAATATCCCTTTGAAATACTACACATGAGATACTTTTAAAGATAATTGTAAAATATCTCAAAAAAATCCTTTAGAAAATTATTTTTGAAGAGCAAGGTGGATTTACACCAATAGAGATATCATTGATAGCATAGTAGTAGACTAAGAGAAACTATACTCTATCTCAACATCCAACTAGAGCAACATGATATTGAAATTGGATGTTAGTAAGACTTATGACAAAGTGAATTCGAGATTTTTGATGAACATATTAGAGACATTTGGATTTTATATGTATTAGATAAATTGAATATTTAATTATATTTCTAGTGTGAGATACTCTATTTTGGATAATGGATTCCCTTGTGGTTTCTTTGAATCAATAGGTTTCCTACAATGGGGAGTCCCTCTTTCCCCATTTCTCTTTGTAATTATGTTTAAACCATTAGGTAGAGAAATCAAAATATACTCTATACAATAAAAATGGTTTGAAATTGATGCAGAGGGTATGGGATTTTGAAAGGGCGCAAAGATTTCAAGGTTTACAAAGATGCAATTTCAAACCCTATTCTAGGCAACCTTAAGGAGACAAGCCTTAATAATGCACTTATGACCTCACACCTTCTCTTATGGACCTAAAACCTCGGAAAGATTTTAAAACAATAAAAAAACTTGTATTGAATGATCACAAAACCCCAAGCCTCTGACTTAGACACAAACTCTCTTTTTTCACCTTTACTAGGCTTCTAGCCCAACTAGGTCTCCAACGACTGTTTTCTTGACTTTACACACAAATTTTCCAAAGGACCCCCAAAATAAATGACTGATTAAGATGTAATTTGTGATGCTACACAAAATCCCAAAATATTGTTAGTACTTGTTTTGGATCAGACTCCCCAAAACCTATTGTTTCCTCAAATTTAAGGCCTAATTAGCCCTCTTTTTCAAAGCAACCCCTCTCTAAACTTATCCCTTGACTATGAAACTTTCAACAGTGTCTTAAAATTTTTCCAAACCAAGGATTTTCAAGGTCTTATACTTCTTTGACACTTTTAAGATCCCTATTAACAAAACCCTCCCTTAAATCCCTTAAAACTAGGGCTTTTTGGTTACTATCCTTCCAATCACTTCTAGATCCTATTCTTTGAATTTCACCATTAGATAGAAATTTTTAATCAATACCAACTCAAAAATATACCCCTTATTCAGGAAAATCTTCTACTGCTATACTTTAGGCACCATTTTCATGCCCTTTTCCCTATCAAAACATGGTGTACACCCTAGATACTTCCCGACCTGGACATTAGCTTGTTAGATATGTATAATACAAGTTATATTTCATCCATTTCATATATTACAGTCAGAATTTTCCATGAAATGGATCATTCATCCATGAAAACTCTCAAAATTAGAGGAAAATTTGAACTTTCCTAAGGACAATCGAATGTATTGTATAAAGAGACTACTTGTTATTGATTTTAGAACATATAAGGGTGTAAAAACATGTAAATAAAAGTTCCTAAGGTGTTCTATTGAACATATGTTCAATAGAAATCAGTAGTTCATCAAAATGACACAAGAAAATGTGAGAAATTTGAAGTTTTTACTCTCTTTTCTGTAGCAGTCCGTACAAAAAACTATACTAGCCACACCAACCCCATACAAATGAATTCTCTATCTTTGTAGAACCTTTCCCCAACTGCTCCAACTATTTGTAATTGATTTACTCACATTATAATTTCTTAAACTCCTAAAACTCACTTTCCTGCCCAAAGTTGGATTTCAAAAATTTGAATTTCCAACTTGCATTTTATTAACTCCTATTAAATAAAACCTTCTAAAACTTATTGAATTTGACAATTCAACCTTATTTGACACAAGTAAACCTATCTAGAATCTTAGGACACTATTAGTGCATTTACATTGCAATTTGGTCCTAGGGTCCATATTAGGACCCTTAGGACTTCTGACTCCTTTAATGATTTGATTCATTACAAAAGAAATTATAGGCTTCAAGATGTCATAATTGATGCTCTGAGGTGCTTGACAGGTCTTCATGTCCCCTGCACTCTTCTAACTCTTCAACTGACCCTTAAGGAGCTTGGGTGCCCCTGCATTAGACATTCGAGCTACAAATCAATTTCCAACAATCACACACTATTATTTTACATATGATAATATAATATATGGTGAATTAATGATGTAGAACCAAGAGAGAAAAAAAAAATTTGACACACATTCAATTATATTCCTCTTTGGACCACTATCCAATTCAAACATTTGAAATAAGAATTCCAAACTTAGTCAAGTTCTTCAAAACAACTTAGACAACACCATTAACCAACATCAACTTCCTTTACAAAACCTTATCATTAGCATTCAGTCATGATATTAGAATTCCAAATTTCAAGAGAATCCTCAAAGCACCATAAACCTCTTTAATTTTATAAAAAAAACAATGGAAAAGTCTTCCCTTCACATTTTATCATCAAGTCTTTATGACTGTCTTAATTGTGAAAACAAGACATTCACATCCACAAACCTCAACCATTGGTTCTTCCATCCTCCAAATATTGTTCCCACTCTTTGATCAATTTTATTATTCACACCATTCATTACAAGATGTCTTCCTTAATGGGTTGTTCGATAATTATTCAATTCCTCATCTTCTTCCTTGTAGCCCTGCTCCTACATGTACTGTTAGAAACAACTCCAAATATAGGACTTTAGTACTGACTACAACCAAATTTTAGGACACCTTTTTCCATGCCTTAAAACATATCAAAGACTCACCATAATTTTCTTGAAGAGAAATGCACAAATTCAGACTATTTACATTCCATAACAGGGTTGATTAGGTCTGCACCTAGAAAGGGCTTATTCAGTTGGCTACCTTTGATCACAAAATTATTGGAAAATAACTTAAATAAATAATATTTAGACTTTCTTATGCTTAAGTAACCTTTAGAAAATCACTTCCATGCTTATTTTCCAAACCCTAGGTCAAGTTCCATTGGAACTCTACATTTTATTAGACTGTGGCAGATTTCAGTCAAAGAAAGTCTCAAGTCTCCACACAATAGTCTTATTAATTCAATTTAAAACCTTAATAAAACTAAGGAAGATAATAAAAAGATAGTATCCACCATATTTTATCTCTTTCCAAAGAATATAATGTGAGAAACATAAATTTGTAGGCCACTGGTTACCTTAATGAGGGTTTTAGCAGATTTCAGAAAAATTTCAATATCTCTCACCATATTAATCAAAATTGCATGAAACAAGACACAAATGGAAGATGATTGAATTTTATTTCACTTAAAAAAAAAATTGTACCATTATCAGTCCATACAAGTTTGTACAATGGCTGAAAATAGTAATTTTTTTTGGAGATGTGCATAAAAATCAGAGTTCTTTCATTATTAGATTCCAAATTCCATCACCAACGAGTACAAAAGGATTTCAAAGGCTTTTTTAAAGGAATTTACACCATATATAATTAGTTTCCAATTTTTTTGCAAGTTCCTATTATTGATTAGACTCTAATGACACATTAACTCCTAATTTATGCAACTTTTATACTTTGATTACAATAATTGTTGAAATTTTTACATTTTTTTGCAAATGATTTTTAAATGACTTCTACAAATTGCAAAATGGAATAGTTTATAAATTAGAATCATGGTGATGTGAAGGTGCTCCTACACCAAACTCCCCACCAAAAATATTTCAAGTCTACTTGAAGTTGATGTTTCCAACAAAATTGCCTTCTTGATATGCTCTCCCATTGATTTGCTTCTTATCACCTTCATTTTAACTTTGGGTTTAAACTTGTCCATGCAAATTAGTGATTTTCCATGCTTCCCCTCTGAAATTAGATGCTTTAATCCTTTATACATCTCAAAATCATGCTTCTCCCTTTCTCCTTTAACTCACAAACAATCATTTGTCCAAAAGATTAGTAACGCAATGAAATGATATAAGTTTACAATCATGATACCTCCATCATGTTGTAACTCCTTCCAAACCTCTATGACCAATTCATCCATGATCATTCCCTTAACCAACTCAATGTCCTTAACCTCTGGAATTAGGTATATGCTCTTCATCCTTTCTTCATCTTCATGACTTGGAGTATATGCAACTTCTTTAATGAAGTATTCCTTTGCATCTTCAAAGGATTCTTGGTCATTCATTCTGATTTCCCTTCCCCTCTTTTTGATAATCTTGTGAATAGGGCATGAAAATTTCTTGTGTATTTTCAAGTTCCAACTCATTAAATGCTTCATCTGTTGTTCTATCCTCTTTATGGATTCTAGGAACTCTCTATCCACCCTTTCTATCTCTTGTTTTATCTCAACAATCTCTTTATCAAACTTTTCTTGTCTCTTCTTCTTCTTTCTCTCTTCCTCTTCTTGTAAGTGTATTATTTGGTTCTCCATCTCTTCTAGATGGTCTCATAACTCTCTTTCTTCCTTTACAAGGGAAACAACCAGGTTCTTCTCACCTACAAACAACCAACAAACCACACGACTATAAAACAAATCACAAATAAACTTATCAACCCAAATATTTCCCAAGATTGGATACCAAATTGATGCAGATCCAAGAGAGAAAAAAAAACCTTGACACACTTATTCAACTATATGCCTCTTTTTACCACTATCCAATTCAAACATTTGAAACAAGAATGCTAAACTCAGTCAAGTTCTTCAAAAACAATCATAGAACACCATTAACCAAGAATGGGTTCCTTTACAAAACCTTCTCGTTAGCATTCAGTCTTGATATTAGAGTTCCAAATTTCAAGATAATCCACAAAGTACCTTAAACATCTTCAATTTAATGAAAAAAACAATGAAAAATTCAGCCCTTCACATTTTATCATCAACACCTTATGATTGTCCTAATTGTGAAAACAAGACGTTCACATCTACGAACCTCAACCATTGGTTCTTCCAGCCTCCAAAGCTTGTGCCCACTCTTTGATCAATTTTATTAGTTTCACTATTCATCCCAATATGTCTTCCTTAATGGGTTGATGGAAAAGTCTTCAATCCCTCATGATATTGCTTGTAGCCCTACTCTTGCATACTACCAAAAACAACTCCAAATACATGCCTTTAGTACTATCTGTAACCAAATTTTAGGACACCTTTTCCATTCCTTAAAATATATCAAAGACTCACCATAAGTTGTTTGAACATAAATACACAAATTCAATCTGTCTACGTTCCTTAACAAGGTTAATTAGGTCTCCACCTAGAAAGGGCTTATTCATTTGGCTAACTTTGATCACAAAATTATTGGAAAATCACTTAAATCACTCATATTTATACTTTCTTATGCTTAAGGAACCTTTAGAAAATCACTCCCATGCTTATTTTCCAAACCCTAGGTTAAGTTCCATTGGAACTCTGTGTTTTATCAGACTATGGCAAATTTCAGTCAAAGAAACTCTCAAGTCTCGACATAATAATCTTATTAATTCAATCTAAAACCATAAGAACATTAAAGAAGATACTACACAGATGGTATCAACCAAATTTTAGCTCTTTCCAATGAATATAACTTGAGTAACACAAATTTGTACAGGCCATTGGTTACCCTAATGAGGGTTTTAGCAGATTTCAGAAAAATATTGATATCTCTCACCATAATAATCCAAATTTCATGAAACAAGACAAAAATGGAAGGTGATTGACTTGTATTTCACTTACAACCAATTTTACACAATTATCAGTCCATACAAGTCTATACAATGGCTGGAAATAGTAAAATTTTCTCGATATGTGCATAAAAATCAGAGTTCTTTCAAAAAGTTAGATTCCAAATTCAATCACCAATGAGTACAAAAGGTGTTCAAAGGAATTTTTAAAGGAATTTACACCATATAGAATCAGTTTTAAACTATTTTACAACTTCCTATTATTTATTAGACTCTAATGTCCCATTAACTCATAATTCATGCAACTTTTACACTTTGATTGCAATAATTCTTGACATTTTTTCATTTTTTTGCAAATAATTTTGAAATGACTTCTATGAATGGAAAAATGGAATCATTTACAAAATAGAATCATGGTGACGTGAATTTTTTCCTACACCAAAATCCCCACCAATGAAATGATATAAGTTTACAATCATGATATTTCCATCATGTTGCAACTCCTTGCAAACCTCTACGACCAATTCATCCATGATCATTCCCTTAACCAACTCAATGTCCTTAACCTCTGGAATCAGGTATATGCTCTTGGTCCTTTCTTCATCTTCATGACTTGGAGTATCTATAGCTTCTTCTTCAATTAAGTATTCCTTTGCATCTTCAAACAATTCTTGTTCCTTCATTTTGATTTCGTTTATCCTCTTTCTTATTATCTTGTGAATAGGCCATGAAAATTTCTTGTGTATTTTCAAGTGACAACTCACTAAATGCTTCATCTATTGTTCTATCCTCTTTATGGATTCTAGGAACTCTCTATCCATCCTTTCCATCTCTTGTTTTATCTTAGAAATCTGTTTATCAATTCTTGTCTCTTCTTCTTCTTCTTTCTATCTTCCTTTTCTTGCAAGTGTCTTCTTAGGTTCTCCATCTCTTCTAGATGGTCTCACAACTCTCTTTCTACCTTTACAAGGGCAAAATCCAGGTTGTTCTGACCTACAAACAACCAACAAACCACACAACTACATAACAACTCACAAATCAACTTATTAGCCCAAATATTTTCTGAGCTTTGATACCAAACAAATGCAGATCCAAGAGAGAAAACAAAACCTTGACACACTTATTCAACTATATGCCTCTTTGTACCACTATCTAATTCAAAAATTTGAAATAAGAATTCCAAACTTAGTCAAGTTCTTCAAAAACATTCACACAACACCATTAACCAAGATCGACTTCCTTTACAAAACCTTCTCATTAGCATTCAGTCTTGATAATAGATTTCCAAATTTCAAGATAATCCTCCAAGCACCCTAAACATCTTCAATTTAATAGAAGAAAAAAATGGAAAAGTCTACCCTTCACATTTTATCATCAACTCTTTATGACTGTCCTAATTGTGAAAACAAGACATTCACATCCACAAACCTCAACCATTGGTTCTTCCAACCTCCAAATCTTGTGTTCACTCTTTGATCAATTTTATTAGTCACACCATTCATCCCAATAGGTCTTCCTTAATGGGTTGTTGGACAAGTCTTCAATCCCTCATGTTATTCCTTGTAGCCCTGCTCTTGCATACTGTTAGAAAAAACTCCAAATATAGGCCTTTAGTACTAACTGTAGAAAACTTTTAGGACACCATTTTCCATGCCTTAAAAAATATCAAAGACTCACCATAATTTGTTTGAAGTGAAATGCACAAATTTAAACTTTCTACGTTCCATAACAGGGTTAATTAGGTCTGCACCCAGGAAGGGATTATTCATTCGACTACCTTTGATCACAAAATTATTGGAAAATCAATTCAATCACTCATATTTAGAATTTCTTATGCTTAAGGAACCTTTATAAAATCACTCCCATGCTTATTTTTCAAACCCTAGATTAAGTTCCATTAGAACTCTACGTTTTATCAGACTGTGGTAGATTTTAGTCGAAGAAACTCACAAGTCTCAACACAATAATCTTATTAATTCAATATAAAGCCTTAAGAACATTAAAGGAGATACCAAAAAGATAGTCTCCACTATATTTTAGCTCTTTCCAATGAATATAACATGAGAAACATAAATTTTCAGGCCACTGGTTACCCTAATGAGGGTTTTCATAGATTTCAGAAAAATATCAATATCTCTCACCATAATAATCCAAATTGCATGAAACAAGACACAAATGGAAGGTGATTGAATTTTCTTTCACTTACAACCAATTTTTCACCATTATCAGTCTGTACAATCCTATACAATGGTTGAAAATAGTAATTTTTTTTGGAGATGCGCATAAAAATAAGAGTTCTTTCAAATTATTAGATTCCAAATTCAATCGCCAATGAGTAGAAAAGGAGTTCAAAGGAATTTTTAAAATAATTTACACCATATACAATTTTTTTCCAACTATTTTACAACCTCCTATTATTGATTAGACTCTAATGACCCATTAACTCCTAATTTATGCAACTTTTACAATTTGATTGCAATAATTATTGAAATTTTTACATTTTTTTGCAAATGATTTTTAAATGAATTCTACAAATGGAAAAATGGAATCATTTACAAATTAGAATCATGGTGATGTGAAGGTGCTCCCACACTACACTCCCCACCAAAAATATTTCAATTCTACTTGAAGTTGATGTTGCTAGAAAAATTGCCTTCTTGATATCCTCTCCCACTGATTTGCTTCTTATCACCTTCATTTTAACTTTTGGTTTAAAATTTTCCATGAAAATTTGTGATATTCCATGATTCCCTTCTGAAATTAGATGCATTAATCCTTTATACATCTCAAAATCATGCTTCTTCCTTTGTCCTTTAACTTGCAAACAATCCTTTGTCCAAATCATTTGTAACATAATGAAATGATATAAGGTTACAATCATGATACCTCCATCATGTTGTAAATCCTTGCAAACCTCTATGACCAATTCATCCATGATCATTCCCTTAACCAACACAATGTCCTTAGCCTCTGGAATCAAGTATATGCTCTTGGTCCTTTCTTCATCTTCATGACTTGGAGTATCTGCAACTTCTTCTTCAATGAAGTATTCCTTTGCATCTTCAAAGGATTCTTCTTCCTTCATTTTGATTTCCCTTCTCCTCTTTTTTATTATCTTGTGAATAGGCCATGAAAATTTCTTATGTATTTCCAAGTTCCAACTCATTAAATGGTAAATCTGTTGTTCTATCCTCTTTATGGATTTTAGGAACTCTCTATCCATCCTTTCTATCTCTTGTTTTATCTTAGCGATCTCTTTATCAAACTTTTCTTGTCTCTTCTTATTCTTTCTATCTTCCTCTTCTTGAAAGTGTCTTCTTAGGTTCTCCATCTCTTCTAGATGGTCTCACAACTCTCTTTCTATCTTTACAAGGGCCACAACTAGGTTCTTCTGACTTGCAAACAACCAAAAAACCACACAACTACAAAACAACTCACAAATCAACTTATCAACCCAAATATTTCCCAGGCTCTGATACCAAAATAATGCAAAGCCAAGAGAGAAAATAAAACCTTGACACACTTATTCAACTATATGCCTCTTTGTACCACTATCTAATTCAAACATTTGAAATAAGAATTCCAAACTCAATAAAGTTCTTTAAAAACTCTCACACAACACCATTAACCAAGATTGGATTCCTTTACAAAACCTTCTCATTAGAATTCAATATTGATATTAGAGTTCCAAATTTCAAGAGAATCCTCAAAGCACCTTAAACTTCTTCAATTTAATAAAAAAGAACAATGGAAAATTGTTCCCTTCACATTTTATCATCAACTCTTTATGACTATCCTAGTTGTGAAAACAAGACATTCACATCCATAAACCTCAACCATTAGTTCTTGAAAACCTCCAAATATTGTGTCCACTCTTTGAGAAATTTTATTAGTCACACCATTCATCCCAAGATGTCTTCCTTAAGGGGTTGTTGGACAAGTCTTCAATCCCTAATGTTATTCCTTGTAGCCCTGCTCTTGCATATTGTCAGAAACAACTCCAAATATAGGCCTTTAGTACTGACTGTAACCAACTTTTAGGACACCATTTCCCATGCCTTAAAATATATCAAAGACTCACCATAAGTTGCTAGAAGAGAAATGCACAAATTTAGATGGTTTATATTCCATAACAGGGTTAATTAGGTCGACACCTAGGAAGGGCTTATTCATTCAACTATCTTTGATCACAAACTTATTGGAAAATCACTTCAATAACTCATATTTAAGCTTCCTTATGCTTAAGGAACCTTTAGAAAATAATTCCCATTCTTCTTTTCCAAACCCTAGGTTAAGTTCCATTGGAACTTTGTGTTTTATCAGACTGTGGAAAATTTCAATCAAAGAAACTCTCAATTCTCCACACAATAATCTTATTAATTCAATCTAAAACCTTAAGAACATTAAAGAAGATACTAAAAAGATAGTCTCCACAATATTTTAGCTCTTTCCAATGAATATAATGTGAGAAACATAAATTTGCAGGCCACCGGTTACCCTAATGAGGGTTTTAGAAAATTTCATAAAAATATCAACATCTCTCACCATAATAATCCAAATTGCATGAAACAAGATACAAGTGGAAGGTTATTGACTTTTCTTTCACTTACAACCAATTTTTCGCCATGATCAATCCATAGAAGCCCGTACAATGGCTGAAAATAGTAATTTTTTTTGGAGATGTGCATAAAAATTAGAGTTCTTTCATTATTAGATTCCAAATTCAATCACCAACGAGTGCAAAAGGAGTTCAAAGGCCTTTTTAAAGGCATTTACACCATATAGAATTAGTTTCCAACTATTTTTCAACTTCCTATTATTGATTAGACTCTAATGACGCATTAACTCCTAATTTATGCAACTTTTACACTTTGATTGCAATAATTGTTGACATTTTTACACGTTTTTGCAAATGATTTTTAAATGACTTCTACAAATAGAAAAATTGAATCATTTACAAAATAGAATTATGGTGATGTGAAGGTGCTCTTGCACCAAATAAGCATACAAGAAACCACAACAACACAAATACTCTTAGAGAAATATACTCGAACCTCAAGTCAATTATTAATAAAGAAAAATAAAGTATTTTCTTCTTTAATACAAGTAAACCTCTTCAAAGACTTACCTTGTGAATATGGATTTCAATAAAGGTGACCTTCCATTCAAATATTTGGGCATCCCACATTTCAAACGTGTAACCTAAACAAGTCTATGGGATGAAAAGATAAATAAATGCAAGAACAAAGCCTAATCATGGAAAGTTAAATAGATGATCTTAGCTAGGAAAATTCAAATGATTGGGCTGATGCAAGAAGTTTGGTCCACAAAAAGCTCAAAAAGTGGAAGTTTTTTTGCTAATTTTATAATTTTACACACTTGGACTTAAAATTTGAGGCATTTACACACTGAATCTTAAACAAAGTCAGTAACATGAAATTTAGCATTTTGAATCTATTTTACAAATATGTAGTTTATTTAAATACCTAGATGATAGAAATTAATTTTTGTTAGGGATGTATAAAAACCACTTTTTAAAATTCATTTTTTCACCATGCCATGCACACATACGAACACCACTTTTAGACCCAAATAAAAGTATTTTGCTAATTCCTTTTGGGGAAAAAGAGCTAACAACATGAAGATTGATGAGGAAATTATTTTGTAATTTTTTTTGAATATTTTTTAATTAAATTTTTATTGGCCTTAATTGTTATTTTTAAAAATCAACATGTACAAACAACATAATTGGACCTAAACTAAACATTTTTTGAATTTTTTTTATTGTGTAGATGATTGTCTAAATATTGATGCCATATAAATTTTTTTTAGAAGAAACTTAACCAAAAAAAGGTTATTTAAAAAAAGCATGATATTTCAAGTTTAAGGACTAGTATGCTTAGAAATTTATTAAAAAATAACAAATATAATCCAATATTAATAAAAAATATTTATTTTGAAACTAGACATCATGTTCTCTAGTGGGTTTTCATTTTATAGATTGATTTAGAAAAAAAGTCCATTAGCCATATTGCCAAAGTTGGAAATTATTTTTCAATCTTCATTATTTTTTAAGTTGTAGGTCAAAGGATAAGGATCAGATTGCCGAGCCTTTCCTGAGCCCAAAACCAAGGCTGCACATTCAAAATCTTAATAACTTGTACATGTTATTAAAATGCGTACATGTTATTTAAATAGAACACGTGTTATATAACATGTACGTGTTATCTATTTACCCATTGTGTAAAGGGAACATGTACACGTTATATAACACACATGCGTTCCTAAATTAGAATGCATATGTTTTTAATAACACATACACATTTCTTATTTAGCCATTTTTTTACCAATTTATAAAATATTGATAAAGCACATTTTTTTTGCAACATTCCTTTTCTATAGTATGATTTGAAAGCACCATTTTCTACATTTTTTATTGCAATTTTTTCTTGTGGAGGACATATTATATTCAAATTGTTGGAAGAGACAAGTGTAGGTTGATTTTTTTAAAGTGGATTCAAGTACAATAATATTTTACTAGAGGATTTGGAAAAAGAAAACTTTTGGATGTATTCATGATGTTTTTGTACTTCAAAGTTTATAGAAGAAAGGATCTTCATACTACATAGTTTTATTTGAATATTTGAAGGAGAAAGGAATTTGAAAATAGGTTAAGAATCATTCAATTTGTTATCAAATAGTGTTTGGCAACCATGGGATCAAAATAAAGGAAAAAAAAAAGTAGAACTTAGTTAATGACACTCGAAGAAATTTAATCAAATAAAGAAATGGAGGCATAAAGACAAAGGGATAGAAGAGAAAGGATTCACCAAATGAAAAAATTGGAAGCATCTAGTTCCATGAATGATGAGATGAATGTAGATGATGCAAATGTGGAAATGGTGAATATGGAAGAAAATACAATTATTGAGACAAACCCAACTATTCCTTCAACTTCAACTTTGAATGATATGAAAATAGAACTTTGCAAACAACTTCAGATATGTCTTCAAATCCACCTACCAATGAATGGAAAATGCACCTATTCAAACGATTTATCCAAGTACGTTTTCAAACCCAAGTGTTGATAATATTGATCTTAGTTATTAGAGGAAGGTGGATACACCATTGATGATATGAATAATTTGAGGGTTGAAACAATGCAAAATAAAATAAAATGATGAAATATATTATAAGAATGCAAATGAGAATTAAATCCCTCATATTTATGAAAATGAGAATGAAATCCCTTTTATGTTTGAAAATGAAAATGAAACCCCTTGCATGAATGAAGATAAAACCCCTTGTATGGATGAATATGAAAATGTTTTTTTTTTTTTACAATTGAAAAAGATGTGCTAGATAACCTTCCCGATAAAGTATCTTGGAGACAAATGAGAACTTATGGAAATAGAATATATAGAATACCTTTTATAGAAATAAATTAGTATTTTAATGTCAACTCATGGCGCAATTGATGAGAATGTTAAAAATGAGAAAAGTGATGAAAAAATTAGGCATTTTTGTAAAACCAAAAAAATAAAGATGATTTAGTAGAACAAGTCATATCTAATGTTGCTAATTCTATTGATTGTATAGGTAAGAAAATTCAATCTAAAGATAAGAATGTAGCTCCTTGTGCAATAAAAACTACTCTAGTTAATAAAGCAACTTCAAATAAAAGAATGTTTAGTAAGATTAGTAAATGTATAAAAGTAAATCCTAAAAAATTTGATAAGAGTTGCTAAAAGAAGAGAAAGTATTGAAAATGATCCAATTAATATATGTTGGAGTTTTAGTGGTAGACTTCCAAGATTAGACATGAAATTAACTAATGAAATTAAATCTTTAATCCATTTTTTTTGGCATGATAATTGTGGACACAAAAAAAGTATCCCCTTTTGGTTGATTGATTTGGGCATAATTAATGATAAATTGGACTTAATATTGCCTTTGTCTAGTGTTGTGAGGTAATTTACACAACCACACTAGGTCCTGGACCCTTGGAAATTGAATAAAATGCATGTCTTGTAATGTGTTGTAGAGAATTGTAAATGACTTTCACACTTTTCCTAACTTTTATTAAGCATTTAAGTCTAATATTATTTTAATTCAAAATTTAGATTTTCTCTCTTCTTCTATAATTAAATAATTATTTCAATTATTTAATTATTCATTAGCCTTTTCTCTCTATAATTAAATAAATATTATATTTATTTAATTATTTATCCTTTCTTTATCTCCCCAATAAAATAATTATTTTAATTATTTAATTATCCCTTCCCTCTCCATTAAATAATTGTTTTTAATTATTTAATGTTTAACACTCCACCTTTCCTCTATAATTTAATAATTATTTTTAATTATTTAATTATCTCATTATTTGTTCACATTTCTTTTTAAATAAATAAAAATAATATTTTATTTATTTTTCGTACGTTGGCCACCCAAATTAAATAATCTTTATTAATTAGTTTCTCCTATCACCTCTTTGTCTATTCCAATCTTATCTTCCACTTCAAGTCTTTATCTATCCATGTATTTCTTCTCTTAATTACCCTCCACCCTTCATTAAATTATTGTCTAATTTAATCTTGTCCCTTGATCATGATCATTATTCTATCCATTCACTTAACTCTCCTCTATAAAAGGAGACCTTTAAACCCTAATTCAATGTTAATTCATCCATTCATTCATTATTCACCCATGTTGTTAAATCAAGCAAGCTAGGGTTAGGTCATTTAGAGAGAATTCAAGACCACTTCTAAGGCATTCAAGAGAAAGATTCTTCATCAATTGTTGTAGAAATTCAAGATCCATCATCATGGAAAGTTTATAATTGCATTGTTTCGTATTTCATATTTCATTTTCTTATTTCATCATTTTGGTTTAATTACCTAAATGGGGTATGACCAAGGCAAACCCCCAATCCCCAACAATCAAAATTTTCTCTCTTTCTTTGTGTGATTGAAGATTTAGGTGCTTGAATGGATTGGAAATTATTGAAGAATAGGTTTCAAATTTTTTGAAGTCATATTCCTATTGGCATGGTCAAAATTTACACAAAAAATCAAGGTTTCAAAATCAAACACCTAGAGGAATAGAAATAGAAGATCGAGGGATATAGATTCCATTTTTGATTTTTTAGAAAAGGAAAAGTGTACTAAATGGAAAACAATGGTGACTTAGTCCCACTATACCTATTTTTCTAGAATTTTTGATAGATTTGAGTACCCATTTGGTTGAAATGCGTTTCAGAGTAGTTTCCTAGATCTAGGACTAAGTCACCTAGCTTGGCATAAGTGTCCTTCTAGGCTTAAAAATTAGATTTTCTAAAATTTTAGAGGCATATACAGTCTTCATTATTCCCTTCATCAGTTTCCAGGTGCACAGTTTCTGTTTAGCATCTTTATCTTATTCTTTATTGCATTTAATCTATCATTCTACATATTACAATATGTTTTCAAACATGTATTTCTTAGGTTTTTCATTAATAACTCATTTATTTTATCAATTCATTACATTAGGACATTGTATTTAGGCATATTTCATTCATCCTTGTATCGATTTTGAATTTTTACATTGCATTTTGGCCCATCTCTCTCCTTTTAGGTGAAATTCCCTAGAAGTGCTAGAAAGCCATTTTTGTTTACATTTTGGTGAACTTACATTTAGAGCATTATATTTTTTATTTGGAGTGCATTTCAATCCTAGGACTAGCTTACATTAATATTGCATTTCATTTTTCATTGTTTAATTTGCATTCTAGGGTTTGAAATTTTGCATTAGCGAAAAGTGCATATAGGTTGCATTTTTGTGTCTCAAATCATTAAAAATTTCTAAAATTTTACATTTGCATCTTAGGTCTGCATTCTACAACATAGAAAACATAAAAATCAATATAAAAAAATTATTTATTTTTTTAAAAAAATCCCTAGTGGGACTAATTCACCACCTTGGGAAATTTAGTCCCTTTTCACCCCTAAAATAGCCTTTCACAACATTGAAAACCCTATTTTTAAGCTTTTGTTTGTTTCCATTAACAATCTGTATCAATTGGTTGAGTTTTTGTAACATGCATTTCACTAAATCTAGCTTAATTTGGCTCATTTAATGCATTACTTAATTTCAATTTTGCATTCAAAACATTTCAATTTTAGATCATTGCATAATAGAATTAGTACATTACCTTGTGTGAAATTGAAAAAGTTTCATTTCATCCTATGTCTTTACATTGCATTTTAAGTTTGCATAGCTTCTATTACATTTAAATAATTAGAAATATGCATTGTTTACATTCATGGCAATTATGGATAGCATTAGACTTTTGCAATTTTTTTATTTTCAACATTAGTTCCTAGTTCATTTAGATCAGATTCATTAGCAAATGAAAACAAAAAACAAAAAACATCAAATGACCCAATTCAAAAGATGATTCAGTTTAGAAAAAGCATAACATCCAAGCCCTTTAGTATTGATGACTTATACATGTTAGATGAAGCCCTTAAAGACTTCATCTCTCCTAGATCATCCACTTAAGGTTTGACACAAGAGGATGCAAGCATCGATACTCATGATAATCATATTGTACCATACAAAAATGGATCTTGGACATTTTCATGGTCATTTACATCATTCTCTTGTGATGCTTGAACTATTTTTCTTTGATTTAATGTTGCAATGTAACTTATAAATTTACATTAGGTCTTGAATATTCAAATTATGATGTCTTGTGAAGGTGCTGTAACACATTTCTACACTTTTCTAGACCCTTCTTATTATAATTCATCCAAGTATTCTCTTTTTATTAATTATCTATTCTTATTTCAAAGTGTTGTAAAGTCTTGTAACATGCTTTCATGCTTTTCTAGGCTTGTCACCACTATTTACACCTTTCTTATGCTTTATTTTGGCCCTTTATGCACTTAAAGGTCATAATTAAATGTATTTTTTAATGTAAACCTAACAAACATCATTAAATACAACTTAATTATTTACACCCACTTACGAGCCTAGAGTGGGACCCATTTTCCATGGGTGGCGAATGATTCCCTCTTAGCGCAAAATTCAAAATAATTCAAAATTTCCTTCAGTTTTTTATTCATTAAGACCTTATGTCAGCCCACGATGTTGTATTTTTGGGTAATTAGGGAATAAGTGTGTAGAAAAGTTTTTTTCTATCCATTTTAACCCCCATTCATCATATTCAAATAATCATCTCATATACTCATTCATTCAAGCATTCAAGCATTATAGCATCATTGAATCAAGAATCTTGGACCAACAATTGACATATCTTCAGACTTCAACAACAAGGGTTTGGTAGGTTTAAGACACTTTCATGTTGTTTATTCATCATTCCTTTCTTGTTTTCATTTCATTTCTTTATCAATGGTTTGATTACCAATGTGGTATTTGAGCAAGGAAAATCCCTATACTCTAACCCTTAACCATTTTCCCCCTCTTTTCATGTGTTTTTGCAGGTCTTGTGGGTAGACTGGTCGAAGAAATAGGTGTTAAAAAGTGATCAAAAAGTCATCGAAGTGATTAAATTCAACTAAAACCTAATTCAAACTTGTAGACAACATTCATCCCATTTTCTATAGATTTGACTTCATCAACCCAACAAGAAGACAAGTATAGATCTGGACCTACAAAGTTCACCCTTGAATTTGCATAATTTTTGAGTTGGAATGATTTCCATCTGTGGAAAATGAGTCCCACTTTCAGGCTAAAAAAGTTGATTTTATCATAATTTAGTTCTTGACAATTGGAAACTAATTTCAGGACAGTTTACCAGGGGGACTAATTTTCCATTAGTGGCGAATGAGTTCCATTGGAGATCAATAGTAATTTTTGTCAAATTCTAGAATCTTCCAGCATTATAATTTCATCTCCAGGTGCACTCTATTAAGTATCATTCAATTTTGTTTGCATTTGCTTATGTTTTTAGTTCATTTTTTCATATCACACTATGTTTTCAAACAATCCATATGCCATTAGTTTTGTATTCATAATCAATCAATCTTATCATTTAGCTGAATCTAGATAATTGCATTTAGGTTTAATTACATCATACATACCTTATTTTGAGTGAACCACCACAATGTTTGGGTCTATCTCTCTCCTTTTAGGTGGAAAAACCTAAGAGTGCAAGAGAAGTACACAACACCACAAAAATTGATGGTTCATTTTGGTGAACCTGCATATTGAACATTATATCTTTCTAATTTGCATTTACATTTACATCCTAGGACTCATAGCATTTTCTTTTGCATTAGCCTTTGCACTATTTTTGCATCCTAGGGTTTACAACATTGTATTAGTGAATATCTCCTATAGATTTCATTCTTGCACTTCAAAACATTACAAAAACCAAAAATATGCATTTTCATCTTCATTTTGCATATGAAACACATAAAAATCACTTGAAGTTTTTTTAAAAACACAAAAAAATCTCATTCTTGGACTCATTCACCACACTGGGTGGATTAGTTGAGTTACACTTTTTGTACAAGAATTTCTATCATTTTTCCATTACTTTATGTATTTCTATTTTTTATTGTTTCTTTTCTATCTCAATTTATAGAATTTTTGTTATTTTCATTTTACTCCTATATTGCATTGCATTTTCATCCAGCCCACCCCTTGTTGTACTTGTATGAGTGTGTGGTTCCTTATTGATAATACTTTAATGAGAAGAAGTTCCTGACTAATGGAATCCCACGATAACACACTCGTTGTGGACCTTGGGTTGTCTTGAGCTCCTACTCCTAGTATGGACAATGGTGCATTAGGAATGAATGCTACCACTAGTACACCTTTACCTTCACATACAATGCATGTTGACACACAATGTGATCCCATTCTTCAATATAAAGTCATTAACATTCACAAGTATTTATCACATTTGCAACAAAACTTTTGTCTTAAAAACATTTCCACCACTGCCATTCCTACTATCGATAACATTCATCGAATTCTTGAAAATAGTGATGGTTTAGATGTCATGAAAAAAATTGTTGAGATATACTAGAAACATACTTCTTCCACCTCTAACACATCTCAACCAACAAACATAGTGGTTAGCCAAGGAGGATCTCACATTCCTCCTCCTTCAACCATCACATCCATACCCACCTATACCACTCCTCAAGTTACAACAACAATGCAAAAATTTAGTCATGTGACTCCTTTTTCTATTCCAACTAGCATTCCTAGTTCTTTTGTGGCATCGAATGTTCCATCCTCCACCACCTTCACCTCTCTTAGTGTCCCCTTCACTTTTCCTAACATTACATACACTCCATCATTCTCTCTTCCTCCCCATACCACTTAAACCAACCCTCCCATTGCACAACTCTTTCCAACCATTTCTTCCATGCAACAACAAATATCCACCATTAACCAAAATCAAACCACACCACCCACATACTATATCCACAATAGCCCATTATCTTTAGAGATCTTAAGAAAACCGATGCCACAAGGAATTGAGATGCCTAGGTTTGAGAAGTATGGAGGTAAATGAGACCCTACTAATCATGTCAATGCCTATACAACTTCATGTAGTGATTTTGTCCTAGACAATAAACTATTAGCAAAACTATTTCCTAGGATCTTAAAAGACATTGCATTGGAGTGGTTTTCAAACTTTCCCAATCAATCCATCTGATAATTTAATGAACTTTTTGATGAATTTATAAGTCATTTCCAAGTCCATATGACTCCCAAAAATACATTGGCTGATTTAATGAGGTGTAAACAAAATGCGGATGAAAAGGTAACTGATTTCATTTCATTATATCAGTCATTGTATGCTCAAGTAGATGTCAAGGTTCCTGATTCACATCACCAAAAGATGTTTATTAAAAAATTACAAACTCACATTTAGGATAGGTTGAACATGATGAAATATTCCTTCATGAATTTATGCACAACCCTTTGTGACTATCACAACTTGGTTACTAGTTATGATTCAAAGTCCATTTCTAACCAAGCTGAGAAGTTTGAACAAAGAAACCAAAAAAACCAAAAAAAATCACAAAACTTTAAAAAACCAAACAAAGGCTTCTTATAGTTGAATCCCCCTCCTCCACAACCAACTCAACTTATTCATAATCAAGTGGAATCTATTAAAACAATGGAGCCCTTTACCTATGGGGACCTAAAGAGACAATTTACCCCCTTACCCGAAACTTTTGATAACATAATGAATCAATTGTTACAACAAAAGATGATCAATTTTCCTATAGTTAAACCACTTGATACTACCAAGCCTTTACCCCCCACCTTTAAACCAAATGCTTATTTCCATTTTCATCATAGAAAATAGACATGATAGAGAATAATGCAAGCGTTTGAAACACTCAGTTCAAGACCTCATTGATTCCAGTTGTCTATCCATTGTGGGTGTCAATGATCAAGGAAATAAGTCCATTGCACCCCCCAATCAAAACATACAAATTTTTACCAACCCCATGCCTAAACACAATGTTTCATTTTTCAAAGCTAGTGAACCTTCAAACATTAATGTGATGAATTTTGATACAAATACCAAACAAATTGATCTTACTCCAAATGTTACCCATGTTAATCCTATGGATGAACTTGTGGGTATGATAGATGTTATCCCTCATAAGGGCCCAACAAAAAAATATCCTAATATCACATTTTCTTCTCACAATATAATTAAAAAGCTTCCTGATGGTCCTCTTTATATAGCTAGCCACATCTATGATTATCCCACCAATGGGTTATTAATAGATCCTTCCTGTGGTGAGAATCTAATCACAAAAGAATTTTTAGTATTACATGATCTTTATCAAGATGATTATGACAAACTAACTGCATGGATTAAAACAAATACTAGTTTTACATGCCTTATGATTATATTGATTATACTCCCATTACAAATAAGACCTAAGACATTGGATGTAACATTTTTTATCATTCAACAATTGGGTCAATTTCGTCTATGGCTAGGTCATCCTTGGCTTCACTCGATGAAAGTTGTCCCTTTAGTTGTTCACAAATGTTTGAATTTTCTGCTTGATAATGAGATATTTACCATACATCATAGTGCTTTTAATCCATTATCTTCTAAAGGTAATTTTTCCTTAGAAGCCTTTTGGCCTGAGCCAATGGAACCCATAACTCCTCGCAAATATTTCTTTTTCATTTCCTATCAAAATTTCAAAGCCAAGTGAATAGCTGGATTGTCTCTTCACCACATGTCCCCATCCACTTCTACTATTCCTATCTTAGATGAGACAATGCTTCAACCTAAATCCGAACTTGAATAAACAATGCAACCCCATGAGAAACCAATAATAAACACCTCACCTTCATCATCTACATGCCCAAGAGATAATGAAAACAACCCCGTCATGCCTCCTCATATTAAACAAGTTGATAAAACCAAAGACAAAGTGATTGACCCATCTCCTTCATTTCCATCCATTACTCCTCCCGAGGAAGAAAAGGAGCCTATAGTGGATCAACTCACTCTTACACCTCAACAACTTCAAAATTGAATTAAACAAAACTATGGTTCTAGGGATCATAGGCATCATTGTCATCTCCTTGCAAATCAATCACAAATAGAAGAAAACAAAGAAAATCAACTTCCTCCTTTGACTGAAATAAAACTTACTCCTCCTAACCCGCCACAAGATAGTACATTCCAACCATCACAACAAAAGGATCTGATACAACAACCACAACTCTTGATACATCCCTTATTGGAAATTACCATTCGTCCTCCCATCATGATTAATCTTGATGATGATGAGGAGAAGATCTCTAATGAAGAGGTGCATAATGACCTAAATTATTTATTTTCCTTTTCCATGAGCTTAAATGATAAATCTCCTACACCAAGTAAAAATCTTGGCACTTCCCCTAGTTCGGCACTTACAATTCTCCCTTTGGATAGTCAACTACCCTTGCAATAAATTGAACATGATTGGGAGGTGGATGACTTGTTAGATCATTGACTTGCATTCGCCTTGCTAGCCTTTTGCATTTTTTTTTCTTTATTATCTTTTACACTTCTATGTGCATATTGTGTTCCCTCATAATGTGCACCTGATGTTCTCTTTCTTTGTGCACTTCCTCTATTTGTACCTCCATTCTTCTATATGTCATACATTGCTTTTTCCTTTCACCTTTGTTTTGTGTTTCTCCTTTTGGGGATGATGCAAAGCATTGAGACACCCTACGTATATTCCATGTTGACCCAAATGGTCCCTTTTCCTTTTTCTTACTTTTTCTTTTTCTCATGTTTTCCTTTTTGGGGATGACGCAAGGCATTGAGACCGAAATGTCTCCTTCATGTTGACCCAAAATCCTTTTCTTTTATTTTTCCTTTTCATTTTATTTTTACTTGTGTTTCTCCTTTTGGGATGATGCAAAACATTGAGATCACAATGTCTCCTCCATTTTGACCCAAAAAAAACTTTATTTTTCTTTTGTTTTCACTCTCTTTGTGTCATTCTTCTAGTTCTATGTATTTGGGGAATGATAGTTTTGAGCTCTTTAATAAAAACATCACAGGAATGAACATATTGACCCCAAATGCATAGATTCCTTATATGTTTGGTGTATTCCTTTCTAGGGGAAACCCCTCTTTATTTTTTTTTTCTTTTTAATTTACATGCACAACCTTACTAAAAAATGTATGACTTTGTATAGGGCTTTCCAATTTGGCTCTCAAATCTTGTTTTCTTTTTGTATTTTTCCTTTGCTACTTTAAAGTAATTGCTCACAAAACAGTGTGTAGTAATTCCTTTAAAGTGGGGGAATACATTAACATTATTCATTTTGTATTCTTGGTTCTTAGTACAACCTTTTTACTTTATATGATGTGTTTGTCACTTTGTGGATGACATTGGGTGTGATGTCCTTCATAAGTGTGATCTATCTTATCATATTATGTTCCTCTTAGTGGACTGATGAAACACACTACATTCCCTAAGTTGTGAATATGTTATTCTTTGATTTTTCCTCTCTTAGAGACATTAAGACATAATGTTCCCTAAGAGATAGACCTTGTATGAATTTAACAAGACTCGTTTGAACATTTCTATGCATTTTACATTTTCATGGCCACCTTGTATAACACAACTTGCATGCTTGTGGTGTTGTCTTGCTTTTTCATGAGTTTTAAGCATACAAATCTTTGCTTGTCTCATGAAGCACAAACCAAATTTTTCCTTTGTGGTACCTTATTAAATTTATTAGGAGGTATAACTTTGATATGGTTGAATGAGAAGCCCATTCCACAACATGACTTTCCCCATAACCACCTATGTGTTTGCGAGTACATACCAGTTGAGCGGATGTTTATCACATTTTAGGCCTTCTCACCCAATAGAAAACCATGAATTCCATTTCCCAAGAGTGAGTATGCATTTTATTTTTTAGATAAACAACTTGGATCTGATCCACAACTAGCTAGACAAACGATTGAAGCTTGATCCAAATTTGTCTTTTCTCTTCCTTCTCAATTTCTCTTACACACATGTGTTCCTTTGTTCTTATCTTTAGTTTTCCATGGGATATTCATCTTGGGAGCTTGATCATCCCTCTTGATTGATACATTATTTCATCTTGCTAGCATAAGTGCATTTGAATCCCTCTTGATGTTCATGTCTACTTTAGTGTGAGTTTGAAGCAAGTTCATTCTGTCACTAAAGTGGGGGCTAAATGTACCATAGAAAAATGGATATTGGACATTTTCATGGTCATTTAGGTTTTTCTCTTGTGATGCTTGATCTATTTTTCTTTGATTTAATGTTGCAATGTAACTTATGCATTCACATTAGGTCATGAATATTCAAATTGATATTTTTGAAGGTGTTGTGAAGTGTTGTAACACATTTCTAAACTTTTCTAGACCATTTTTATTATAATTCATCTAAATATTCCATTTTGATCACTTATCAAGTCCTATTTCAAAGTGTTGTAAAGTATTGTAACAAGATTTCACACTTTTCTAGGCTTGTCACCACTATTTACACCTTTCTTATGCTTTATTTGGCCCCTTTATGCACTTTTAGGTCATAATTAAGTGTATTTTTTAATGTAAACCTAAAAAACATCACTAAATACAACTTAATTCCTGAAACCCACTTACAAGCCTAGGGTGGGACTGATTCACCATGGGTGGCGAATGAGTCCCTCTTGGCTCAAAATTCAATATAATTCAAAATTTCTTCCAGGTTTTTATACATTAAGACCTTATGTCATCCTGTGATGATGTATTTTTAGGTAATGAGGGCATAAGTGTGTATAAATAAATGTTTTTCTATCCATTTTAACTCCTATTCACCATATTCACACAATAATCTCATATACTCATTCATTCAAGCATTCAATCATTATAGAATCATTGAATCAAACATCTTGGAGTAGCCATTGGCATATCTTCAGAATTCGACAACAAGGATTTGGTGAGTTTAGGAAACTTTCATGTTGTTTATTCATCATTCCTTTCTTGTTTTCATTTCATTTCTTTATAAATGGTTTGATTACCAATGTGGGATTTGACCAAGGAAAATCCCTATACTCAAAACCTTAACCATTTCCCCACTCTTTGCATGTGTCTTTGTAGGTCTTGTGGATAGAATTTTCAAAGAAATAGGCATTGAAAAGTGATTCAAGTCAACTAAACCCTAATTCAAGATTGGAGACAACATTCAACCCATTTTCTACAGATTTGAATCCATTACCCTGACCAGAAGACAAGTATAGATTTGGACCTACAAATTTTATCCTTGAATCTGTAGAATTTTGGAGGAGGACTGATTCACCATCTATGGTGAATGAGTCTCACTTTTAGGCTAAAAAAGTTGATTTAATCATAATTTAGTACCTGATAGTCAGAAACCAATTTCAAGATAGTTTACCAAAAGGAGGAGTAATTCCCCATCAATGGAAAATGAGTCCTACTGGTGATCAATAATAATTTTGTTAGATTCTAAAATCTTTCAGCATTAGCATTTCATCTCTAGGTGCACTCTGTTCAGTCTCATTAAATTTTGTTTGCATTTTCTTATGTTTTTAGTTCATTTCTGCATATCACACTATGTTTCTAAAAACTTGGTATGCCATTAGTTTTGTATTCATAATCAATCAATATTATCATTTAGCAACATATTGATAATTTCATTTAGGTTTAATTACATCATACATACCTTATTTTGAGTGAACCACCACAATTTTTTTGATCTATCTATCTCCTTTTAGGTGAAAAACCCCAAGAGTGCAAGAGAAGTACATAGCACCACAAAAATTGATGGTCCACATACTTGTTCTTCTCCCCATATCTCTCTGATTGGTGATGAAGGTATCTTGATGAAAGAAGACACAATAATTGAAGATCATGAAATTATTGCTTTCCTTCCTCTTCCTCCCCCTTAGAAAGACAAAATTGAGATCATGGTCACTACTCCCAACACCTCCCTTAATTGTGAAAATGCTTTAGTGAATAATGATACAATTATGAATGGTCATGACAAATATATTTGTGTGGAGGATATTATTGAGAGATATGAAAATAATACCTCTCCCACTGAAAAAGACATTCTAGGACATGATGATGTAAGTGTAAATAATCATGACAATCAAACCTTTTCTTCTCCTAATATCTTCTCTAAACATGAAGAAGATAGTTTGGTGTTAGAAGATATCCTCATTAAGACTCGTGAGAATCTTATTCCTCCCTTTCTTAATACCCTACCATTTGAGATGACTTATTCTAACAAAAAAGTACAAGCATTTCTAACCATGAAACTCCTAGTCATCCTTCCAATCTCTTTCCTATCTATGAGTTTCTTAGTTCAAGAGTGTTAGAATTGGCTATGGCTGCCAAGATCTATGGACCAAATGGAAAGCACAAAAAGAGAGAGAAGAATATGACAAAAATAGACTGTATTCAATGTCAATAATATGAGATGATTTTTGATTGATTACAAATGAGAGAAACCCCTTGGTTATATAGCCAGGGTGAGAACATAGAATGGCATAAGATTATGACAAGTGTTGTAATCTTAACATGAGACAACTATAAAGAACTATCACTCCATGTAAGGTGGAGAGATAATCATATGATGTGTCCACAAAAGGTGGAAGTGATAAAGTAATGATATGTCAAGTCCGCCAAAAGTGGAAATTCTCCAACAACCTCCTATTTGGTCCCTAAATAAACTTAACTAAGGTGTAATTATGACCTAGGACAAGGTACAACACATTTAATTACACCAACAACCCCCTAATTGCAACTTAGGGAGAATGTACACAAATTCAAACAATGTAGGATGGTTCCCAGATACTAGGCCATGTTAGGTACCCATGTACAAATGCAATGCAATCTCTCACAACCAAATAAAAGGAGAAAACCTAGTGGGACAAAACTCCTCCCTGAAAGAGAGATGAAATACAAAATAGAAATACTCTCAATGATGTATGAGAAGGTAAAAACCCCATGTGAGGAAAAAGACCCCCCCATAAGAGAGAAGTATAAGAGAGACAAGGTAGCCCCCCCTCAATGTTGAGTCTCCTGCAATGATGGTAGAAGCTCGACATTGAATGTTGAAGATGATCCAATCTCGTCAAACATAGTTCCTCCGCTTAGGAAGAAACAAAACCATGGATGTATGCAAGATGTCAAAAATATGGATGATGGATGATGTCTCTGAAGCATGCTCAAGTGTCTCCATGTCGATGTTGAAAGCTAAAATACTCCAAACAGGCATTCTAGGCCACACTATTGAAGAGAATAATCCAACATCTAGTAGAGATGAATGTAGAACATGATCCAAGGAAAAAGATATCCCCTCTGAAGACAAAGAAAACTCCTCCAAATTTTTTCCAAAAGTATCCACACTTACGCCAATCTACAATGAATGATCATGTAGAGAATGAAAAAGAGGGTTAAGGTGTTCCCTCACAACAAATGAAGAAGGATCATCTTCATCAAAGAGAAGATGTATGCTATCAATGGTGTCCTCCAAATCTGCAAGATGAGACTCCACAAACAAGTCTGAAATACCTATGAGGAAATCATCCAAAGTAGCCATATCTAGAAGACTGTATATCCTGCTGCACTGAATCACAAGGAGTCAAAACTGTTTAATCACAAGTATCCTCAGGTACAAAAAATAGATGAATATGTGATCTTAATAGGAGGAGGAGAAACAAGAAGAGAAGTCTCTTTATCAACTAGAAATTCAAGACATTTATTATACTCAAGCTCCTCTAAAGTATCATCATCATAGGGTATATTATCAACATCATCAAGGGGAATTAAACAATCTATAGCAAGATCATCTAGGAATGGAGAGATATGATGGTCTCCAAAGATCTCCCAAATCTTGGTCCGAAGTGTGTGTGGGCACTTGATATCTAAGATCTCCGTAGGAATATCAACACCAATATATGAACCAATTAATCCTACAATGTGATCATTATTATTACCCCAAACTGATTGCTTCCAAGGTGTTTCTAGTTTAGGTATGAGCCCATAAAGGTATGGCAAAATCTTAAGTCACTTGAGATGTGTTAGTATACCTTTCTTCCAAGACTCATAATTATCCTTATTCAACATTACCAGAGAAGGATGAATAGAATAACCCATGATACCTCCTCAAATGATCAACACAAATGAATCATCTACAAGATTACCCCCCCAAATTCACTCAATCAAAGAACTCCCCCAACAATATATGAGCTTGGCACTTTATGAATAGTGTGTTTACAATTGCCACTTGCCAAAAAAAATGAAGTGGTCTAGATCTTGGTACATGCAAATGCCCAAAATAGGCCACAAAATCAAGTACAATTTTTGGCATACAATGAGATCAATCTGATCATAAAAATGAAAATTACACAAAAAATTATGGACTTTCAAAAAAATCTACACCCAAAAATGTTACTGTAGGAGCAAGATATGAGCTCCCGAAGTTCCCAAAATGAGGATGAAGTAGCAACACCTATGAGAATATGGAAATTCTAGAAAAAAATAGGCACCAAAACTAAAAACTAATTGTACCAATATGTAGAGCATGAAAAATTAGCCCAAATAAAAAAAAATTTCTCCAAAAAAGGAGCCAAAATGACTGAGATATCAACGTTTGAAAATGGACTGCAAAATCAAAACTGCCAATGGAGAAGGGGTGAAAATTTTCAATAGAATGCTGACGTCACTGCTGATGTCAGCCAATTACATGATTAAATTTGACTATTTGACACCCGTCATGGTTGCCATCGCCTGGTTGCCAAAATATTCTTCAATGTTGCTGGTATATTCTCTGAAACCAACAAAAGTTTCTTTCGGCGAAATCTCATGAATATTCCAATTGCCGCCCGAATATTTTGATTGCTGTTCAGAATAAATGGCCGCAGGGGATGTACGTTTCAATGATATTTTTCAGCTAGAATTTTTATTGAATTCCCACCAATTTCAAAGGGCGCAGTCCACTAGTGGAGAAATTGTGGGCCACGGAGCTAATGAGTAGAGGCCGCGTGGTAGCTACGGAGGTCTGCGGATACAAGTGGGGTACGGGTATGTGCAGGATCATGGTATGCCAAAAAGTGGCAATATTTGTAGGGTATGTGGCTGATGACTTTTTTTTCACCCAAAATTAATGAAACGAAAAGGGTTTTTAGAGGAGATTCTCAGCTTTCCAAAAATATAAATTATGATTTAATTTGAATTTAATAAATAATTATTATTCATTTTCTATTAGAATTACAACTAAAGTCCTGATCGATAAGCTGATTGAAAAACATCTATAACTTTCAAAGCGGTATCATATTTTTTGAATCCAAAACATGCGTCACATTCTATGCTTTACATACTATCGGATTAAAAAAAGAAAAATTAAATTTCATGAATTTTTGACCAAGTTAAGGTGGTCGAATGGCGATTTTTATATTTTCTAAAATTTGTAATAAAATATTCATAATTAATTATTATTTACTTGGAAAAAATTACAAAAAATATGCATCACATCGGACATGAGTCCTCTACTTATATAAAATCTTACAAAAAAATATTATCATTTTATTATGGTTAGGGTGGTCAGGCGGACACCTACTTCTTATTTTTCCCGAAATTTAAGTACTATTGCATTGAAATTTCAAATTTTCACCAAATAGATTTTATTTATTTTTAAATAAACCTAGTATTTTAGAAACTACATTCAATTTCTACAAATTCTATTTTTACATATTTTTGAAATAATATAGATAACTTATTCAAATATTTACGTCAAGTTGCCTAACACTGATTTTTTGAATTTTTTGCCATAAGGGCCTGTTTGGCATACCATGATCCTGCACATGCCCGTACCCTGTACCATTTGTATAGTCCACAAAAACTTTTTCTGCCCTTTTATTTTTATTTTATTTTTTACAATGAAATTTAATAAAAAAATTTACAATAGATTTCGACTCAAAATAAATAATATATTTTCCAAAATTTTCAAAAGGAAAATTAAATAAAGGCCGAATAAAATAAAATAATTATTTTTTCAAACAGTACCGCCTATGTGATGATGGCGACCTAGGGGGCTGTATGACTCTTTAGACAAATTTTTTTTTGCCTCACCGGACAATTGTGGTACCCTGTACCATTTGTATAGTCCGCAAAAACTTTTTCTGCCCTCTTATTTATTATTATTTTTTTTACAATGAAATTTAATTAAAAAATTTACAATAGATTTCGACCCAAAATAAATAATATATTTTCCAAATTTTTCAAAAGGAAAATTAAATAAAGGCCAAATAAAATAAAATAATTATTTTTTCAAACATACTGCCTACGCGATGATGGCAACCTGGGGGGCCGTATGACTCTTTAGACAATTTTTTTTTTGCCTCACCGGACAATTGCTTCGAATTAGATGATTTGATAGTTGATCTTATGGTTTTTGGCCCTTCTAGATGCAATGGCAAGGTCAAATTTGACCCAAAATGCTCCAAAATTGCAGCTACCTTCTGGATCTGGCAACCACACTTCAACTTCAAACCTTCTTAGATTTGGCCTCATATGTCCGATTTGGATGAAACAAAAGGAAAAATCAACTTTCTTGAACCTTCCGGACATAATGGTGAGCTTAGATTTTCACCAACAAGTTTTGATATGAACCTGCAACAAAGAGCCAAAAATGGAACCTCCTTAGATATGATATCTCTCTTTAGAAAAATACTCTTCAATGGCACCCAACCCGCTTTGATACCATGGTAGAATTGGCTATGGCTAGCAAGATCTATGGACCAAATGGAAAGCACAAAAAGATAGAGAAGAATATGACAAGAATAGACTGTATTCAATGTCAATAATATGAGATGATTTTTGATTGATTATACATGAGAGAGATCCCAAGGTTATATAGCCAAGGTGAGAACATAGAAGGTTATAAGATTATGACAAGTGTCATAATCTTATGACATGAGACAACTATGAAGAACTATCACTCCACCGAAGGTGGAGAGATAATCATATGATGTGTCCACAAAAGGTGGAAGTGATAAAGTAATGACATGTCAAGTCCACCAAAAGTGGAAATTCTCAAACAACCTCCTATGTGGTCCCTAAGTAAACTTAATTAAGGTGTAATTATGACCTAGGACAAGGTACAACACATTTAATTACACCAACAAAGAGAATAACATGTTGAAACACTCCATAATTCCACACCCTCTAATATCTCTTCTATTTGTGGGAATAAAGTCATAGAAGAATGTGAAAGCATAGATAGTCATGATAATTATAGTTCCTTTTCTCCCAATATCTCTTTTACATGTGACGAAGGTATCTTGGAGCTAGAAGATACACCCATTGAGAATCATGACAATGTTGAAAGCTCCTCTTCTATAATCTCTCCTACTTTGGAACATATTATGGCACAAGAGAATGAAATCATAAACACATCTCTTAACATCCCTCTCCCTAGTCTACATTCATATTTTAACTCCTCCCCTATTTTTAATAATGTTCTTGTGAGAAATCATGACAATCACAATATTTGTGGGGAGGATATCTTGGCATTAGATGATCAAACCTTTAAGACCCATGACAATTCTCTTTATTTTTCTTCCATTATTTTGGAAGACAGTATTGGACAAAGGGATGTAATCATAGATAATCATGATACTCATACTTGTTCTTCTACTAATGTTTCTTATACTAGTGAAGAAGATATTTTGGGATTAGACAAACTATTCATTTAATATCATGAGAATCTTCTAGCTCCCTTTCCTAATGTTTTCCTCATCCAAGAATACATAATTGAGAAAAAGTATCCAATCATTGAAAAATATGAATGTGATACTTTTTCTTCTCTTGATGCCTCCTCTCCTTTTGATGAAGTTACTCTATGAAACCTATTAATGGAATATGGTCAACATCTTGTTTTCTTCTCTCCTAAAAAATCTCCTACTAGGCTAAATATCATGGTGCAACCAAACATCAACACTATCACATGCAAACCAAAAATAAACCTCACTTTAAAGCATCTCGAATTGCTTGATATGGATCAAGCTTTAACACAAATGTTAGGAGTTTATGACAAGTCACCTTCTACTCCTCAAATGACAAATGTTACATGTGCTATGACTAGTACCAAGAAAAATGATATAGAATGACAAAAGCACATTGAATAAGCCACAAAGATATTGGAAGAGGCATTGAAAACATTTTATTTCATTTCTACATCCATGGGGGAATACATGATCATAAAAAAGAGTCCGACATACAAAATTCCACAACATTCTCTTCAACCTCCTTTAAAGAAATGATAACATCCAAGACACACTTTGAGGAAATTGAACAATCACCAAATCCAAAACAAGTGACAAAACCTTTTGGAAGAAATTTTGAACTTATGAAGCAACATGGGAAAGGAAGTGATGCTACAAAATAATGTATCTATGTCCCTATAAATCCTAAAACACAAGAAATGACTAATGATCTTGGTTATTGTCCCTAACAAAAAAAAACCTTCAATCAATGTCAACAAAAATAAAAACTATTCTTCCAAGACAATTGTAACCTTGGTACATCCTAAATTGATAGATATCTAATTAAATATGTATCAAGCAAAAACTTTTTTTACTTATTGACATAAATAACATTAATTGGTGCTCCTTTCCATGTAATAGTTGTAGGATCATAGCATAATCAATATTGAAAGGAACAACATATTTCCATCCATTCCAAGCTTACCTTTGTTGTGCACTAAGTGGGGGAAATGGGTTAGTTATACTTGTCCTTATATTTCACTTGTCATTGTCTCTTTTGACTAGTCGTTAACCTTTCATGAACACAATATAAGATCAAGCTTGGGATGTGGAAGAAATGCCTTAAGTTGAATCATTTGTGACATATTTATTCATGGTGTAGCTTAATTTAGAAACATATGACTTGGAATAGGGATTTCAAAGTTTTCTTTCATGTCTTCTTTCATAGAATTTTTCATTTGCTAGTTTAAAGCGACTGCTCATAGTGATGGTGTAGCAATGACTTTAAAGTGGGGGTGTACATAGATAACATCTTTTGGAAAAAATTTCATGGCATGATTTTTCCTTTTTGTGATGTTTCCTCTTCTTGGTGGTGTCATTGGGTTTGATATCATCCAAGAGTGTATGAACAAGTGGCATGGAATGATGCGAACAAGGCACCCCTTGGGCAATGATCTAACACCTTGACTTGTCCTCTCTTGGAGACATTAGGCACAATGTTCCCTAAGAAGAAGGCCATAAATGAACAAATCAAAGTCCCCTTTCAAACAAAACTTTTACATCATTCAAAGCATTTACAAAAAGTATTTTCATTGTGGTGCTTTATCAAAGTTATTAGGAGGATAAATTTGGTATGGTTTGTATAATGGGAAGTTGACACACTGTCATGAATTTCTCATTATACGGTGGGAAGTTGACACACTGGCATGACTTTCTCACTAAACCACTTCTTTGGGAAAACTCACCCCATGGATGAACTAATGTTTTGTGGCCCTAGAGTGGGTGCATCTTTGATCCACCTCATTTTTATTTCCTTTAGTTCTTGTCATTGCATGATTGCATATCTTGTTTTGCTGAAAATCATTCTATCTTGTGTGTGTCCTTTTGTGCTTATTTTGGTTTGACTTGGGATCTAGGATCCTAGCGGCTTGCACAACCTCCTTTGATATTTTTCATCCCTTGTTGTCCACATTGGTAAAATTGGACCCCTCTTGAATAAATACTTTAGTGTGAGTTTGAAGCAAGTTCATCCTCTTACTAAAGTGGGGGCTAACTATGGACATGGAAAAAGTATCCCCTTTTGCTTGCTAGATTTGGGCATAATTAATAATAAATTGGACTTAATATCGCCTTGTTCTAGTGTTGTGAGTTTTTTTACACAACCACACTAGGTCTTGGATCCTTTCAAATTGAATAAAATGCATGTCTTGTAAAGGTGTAGTAAAGAATAGTAAATTACTTTCACACTTTTCTTGACTTTTATTAAGCATTTAAGTCTAATATTATTTTAATTCAAAAGTTATATTTTCCCTCTTCTATAATTAAATAATTATTTATTATCCTTTTCTCTCTATAGTTAAATAAATTTTATATTTATTTAATTATTTATCCTTTCTTTATCTCCCCAATTAAATAATTATTTTCATTATTTAATTATACCTTCCCTCTCCATTAAATAATTGTTTTTAATTATTTAATGTTTAACACTCCACCTTTCCTCTATAATTAAATAATTATTTTTAATTATTTATTTATCTCATTTTTGTTCTCACCTTACTTTTTAAATAAATAAAATTAATATTTTATTTATTTCTCCTATGTTGGCCACCCAAATGAAATAATATTTACTATTTAATTTCTCCTATCATATATTTATTGATGCCAATCTTATCTTCCACTTCAAGTCTTTATCTATCCATGTCTTTCTTCTCTTAATTAACCTCCACCCTTGATTAAATTATTGTCTAATTTAATCTTGGCCCTTGATCATGATCCTTATTCTATCCATTCACTTAACTCTCCTCTATAAAAGGAGAAATTTAAACCCTAATTCATTATTCATTCATTATTGATTCATCCATGCATTCATCATTCATCCATGTTGTCAAATCAAGAAGCTAGGGTTAGGTCATTTAGAGAGCATTCAAGATCACTTCTAAGGCATTCAAGAGCAAGATTCTTCATCAATTGCTGTAGTAATTCAAGATCCATCATCATGGAAAGTTTCTAATTTCATTTTTTCATATTTCATATTTCATTTTCTTATTTCATCATTTAGGTTTAATTACCTAAATGGGGTTTGACCAAGGCAAACCCCCAATCCCTAACAATCAACATTTTCTCTCTCTCTTTCTTTGTGTGATTACAGATTTAGGTGCTTTGATGGCTTGGAAATGATTGAAGAATAGGTTTCAAATTTTTTTAAGTCATCTTCCTATTTGAAAGGTAAAAATGTACACAAAAGGTCACTTATAGCCTCAAAAAAAAGGGTTTCAGAACCAAACTCCTGGAGTAATAGAAAGAGCAGACTGAGGGCTATAGATTCTGCTTTTGAATTTTTAGAAAAGCCAAAGTGGACTAAGTTTCTAATAGTGGTGATTTATTCTCACTATACCTATTTTTTAAGATTTGGATACCCATTTGGCTGAAATGTGTTTCAGAGCAATTTTCTAGATTTAGGACTAAGTCGCCTAGCTTGGCGTAAGTGTACCACTAGGCTTAAAAATCAGATTTTCTAGAGTTTTAGTTTCATTTATAGTCCTAATTCTATTCTTTATTAGTTTCCAGGTGCATAGTTTCTATTTAGCATTTTTATCTTATTCTTTATATTATTTAATGTATCATTTTTCATATCACAATGTGTTTTCAAAAAACATGCATTTCTTAGGTTTTGCATTAATAACTCATTTATTTTATCAATTCATGGAATTAGGACATTGCATTTAAGAATATTTAATTCATCCTTGCATTTATTTTGAATTTTTACATTACATTTTTTCCCATCTTTCTCCCTTTAGGTGAAAAACCCTAGAAGTGCTAGAAAGCCATTGGAAGCTAAAATCTTTGTTTATAGTAATACAAGAGGATCACCTAATATTAGAGATGTATTAAAATTAAGGGTGGGTTCCAAAATTTTTGAACCTCATCCAAATCATTTTTTAGACATGACTCAAATTGAATTATATAAATTTTTGTAGATGATTCAATCTTACCATTTAATATTAGCATGAGTCAAAGATCATTTGAAAAGTGTAAACCTTCATATGTGAGAATTAATAAACAATGAATCTCTCTTTTTTTTAAGACTCATGTACAATTTCATTATTATTATGATATTTTTTGATATATATGTTGCACTTTGCATGCTAACTAAATTATGCAGGGCATTTGTGGTATTAATATGCCAACTGAAACAATCAAAGATTTTATAGCAGGTTTGTTTTATGAACCCTCTAATGGAAAATTATTTTATTTAAAAGCATGTATTTTCAGAGAATGCAATAGATGTGGTAACTTTTAATTATTAAGAGAATGTATACATGAAATTAGTTTGATGAATTTGGACAACAATTAGTGGATGTAAAATTTTTTAAAAATGTTGAGTATGCTTTAAAAGATGGAAAAATTGGAAAATGTTGTGAGCTAATTGTGGAAAAAATTAGTGTGCATGAATTTATTAAAGAATTTAAAGATAAGATTGCGCCTAAATATTTTAAACACTCTTAGTATTCTCATTGGCTTGATAATCAATTTTGTTTATGTAAAAACACATTCCCAATTGGAACTATATTGCTAGTTGTTGATTTTGCATAAAATTATACTCTTTCTCCACAAGAAGAAATTCAATCACATTATTATAATTCAATTTGAAAGTAGCTATATTTGTTCATATTGTTTATAGACATGTAGGTGATAGTAAAGAAGATAATAATTTTTTTTTGAAAGAGTACCATTTTTATGTAAGTGAATCAATTACATTCATTTGAGTTTGTTCAATATTGTTTTGATATATTTTATAAAAAAATAAAAGAGAGGAATTCAAATGAGGGAATATCTCATATGGTTGGATAATTGCACTTGTCAATTCAAGAATTCTAGAATGTTTTATTGGTTATGTAGATTTTATAAGGGAAGTAATATCCAACACATGTGGAGTTTTTTTGAAGTTGGACATGGTAAGGGAGAAAACAATGGAGTAGGTTTATGTGTGAAAAGAGCTCTTGCTAGAGAGTAACTAAAATCTGAGGATGCTACAAAATTCAGAGATGCATGTGCAATTGTAGATTGGTGTAATACCAAATTATCTACATGAAAAAGTGAGAGCTCAATAATTTGAAACTTCTTTTGGTTAGTTGAATAAAATGCTATTTTTTCTCAACAATATTGTGAAAAAATTAATGGATCTAAAAAATGGCATTTGTTTAAGAGTTTGAATTCAAACAAATGGACAATATGGACAAGGGAGCTGGCATGCTTTTTTTTCATTTTTTATTGAAGGTGATTGGGAGGTGTGTCAAAATATGGAATGATTCAAAAAATGGCAAAAAAGAGCCTTAACACCTACATTGACACATATTCAACATGGAATGACAATTGAATATAATCAAATTTTTGCATCTGACATGATTATGGTTAAGTTTCAAATCTTGTACAAGAAGGTTCATTAAATTGAATTGAATTTTATATGTATGTATGTTTATCTATGAATTAAATATAAGTCACTCTTTATTTAATTTTTTATTTATTTTTGTAGGACATGTGTATTTTTTTGTTGCACCTGAGGGGAATGAAGAGGAGATAGAGTATTGGTTGGCTAGATGTGTTGAGAGAAAACATAAGTTGGTACATCCAAGAGTGGATGATGATAACGTTAAGTATCCAACTGGTTCGGTGGTTGTTGTTGGCACCTGGCTTCAAAAATATTTGATAAGAAAGAATGGCTTTCCTGCATTTGAAGATTATGAAGGACACAAGAAGATTATACATTATTCACATTTGATTTTGGAAACCAATATAAAACTAGTTAGATATCAAGGGAGGCCTACTAATAAAGTGTTATGGAAACTTTCAATGGATGATCATGAGACAATCATAGATGCATTACAAAGAAGAGAGGATGTAGATGGTACAACATAGTAAATAAATATTGGTAAGTATATAGTTTTATATATATTTAATTGATAGTCATTACGTAGTTAAAAATTTATCAAATATACATGTCTAAATATATATTTGTCTTTAGTCATTTCCTAATTAAATTTTTATATCATTTTTCTTTAGGTCTCCCAAAACTAGATGTATTACAAAAAAGAGAGGACATGCATATATATTACAATGGAATTCAAATCTAGAGATAGGTAACTATATAAAGTTCTAGATGCATTTAAAAATGAATAATTCATTGTCATTTTATAAAAAATTAATAATTGATTTCATATCCCCTTAATCCATCCTCTTATGTACCATTAATCCATCCTCTTCCATCCTCTTAATTCTCTCTATTAATTTCCCTTAAGCCATCCTCTTAGGACCCCTTAATCCATATCCTTTTATATCTACGCTTAATCCATCCTCTTGCATCCCCTTAAGTCACTCTCTAAACACCCCTTAGGCCATCCTATTAGGACCCCTTAAACCATATAATTGTATATCTACTCTTAATCCATCCTCTTGCATCCCCTTAAGTCTCTCTATTAATTCCCCTTAAGCCATCCTCTTATGTACCATTAATCCATCCTATTGCATCCCCTTAAGCCTCTCTATTAATTCCCCTTAAGCCATCCTATTAGGACCCCTTAATCCATATCCTCGTATATCTACCCTTAATCCATCCTCTTTCACCCCCTTAAGTCACTCTCTCAACACCCCTTAAGCCATCCTCTTAGGACCCATTAAGCCATATCCTCATATATATATTCATAATCCATCCTCTTGCATCCTCTTAAGTCTCTCTATTAATTCCCCTTAATCCATCCTCTTGCATCCCCTTAAGTCTCTCTATTCCCTTTTAGCCATCCTCTTAGAACCCCTTAATCCATCCTCTTGCATCTCCTTAAGTCACTCTCTCAACAACCCTTAAGAAATACTCTTAGGACCCCTTTATCCATACACACATATATCTACCCTTAATCCATCTACTTGCATCCCCTTAAGTCACTCTCTCAACACCCCTTAAGCCATCCTTTTATGTACCATTAATCCATCCTCTTGCACCCTCTTAATTCATCTCCTAGGATTTAGGTCTTAGGGTTGAGGGTTTACAATCTTCATCTCCTAAGGTTCACGATATACTTAGAATAACAAATCTATATGGGTTTTAAGTGTTTAGGGTTCATCTCCTAGCCTTTGGATCCTAGGGTTAAGGGTTTAGAATCATCATATCCTAGGGTTCATGAGATGTTTAGAATAAAAAATATATATGAGTTAAGGGTTTAGGGATCATCTCCTAGGATTTACGTCTTAGGGTTTAAGCTTTATGGTTTCTAGGGTTCATGAGATGCTTAGAATAATATATCTATATGAGTTAATGTTATAGGGTTCATCTCCTATGGTTTAGGGTTTATAGTTTCTATGGTTCATGAGATGCATAGAATAAAAAATCTATATGGGTTAATGGTTTTAGGTTCATTTGCTATGATTTAGGTCCTATGGTTTATGGTTTAGGGTTTCTAGGGTTCATGAGATGCTTAGAATAATATATCTATATGGGTTAATGGTTTAGGGTTCATATCCTAGGATTTAGGTCCTATGGTTTAGGGTTTAGGGTTTCTAGGGTTCATGAGATCCTTAAAATAAAAAATATATATGGCTTTAAAGGGTTTAGGGTTGATATACTAGGCTTTCATTCCTATGGTTTTGGGTTTTGGGTTTCTAAGGTTCATGAGATTCTTAAAATAATAGATCTATATGGGTTAATGGTTTAGAGTTCATCTCCTAGGCTTTAGGTCCTATGGTTCAGGGTTTACAACTTCTAGGGTTCATGAGATGCTTAGAATAACAAATCTATATAATTTTAAAGGGTTTAACATTCATTTGCTAGGATTTAGTTCTTTTGGATTAGGGTTTAGGGTATATAGTGTTCATGAGATGGTTATAATAATATATATATATATGGGTTAATGGTTTAGGGTTCATCTACTAGGCTTTAGGTCGTCTAGTTTAGGGTTTACAGTTTCTAGGGTTCATCTGCTAGGCTTTAGGTGCTATGGTTTAGGGTTTATGGTTTCTAGGGTTCATTAGATGATTAATCCCTTTAATTAATTCTTTTAATTCCTCTTAATCCACCCTATTACATCCATTTATGTCATTCTCTTAACTCCCCTTAATCCACCCTCTTACATCCCTTTAAGTCATTCTATCAACTCCCCTTAATCCACCCTCTTACATCCCTTTAAGTCATTCTATCAACTCCCCTTAATCCACCCTCTTACATCCCCTTAAGATATCCTCTTAAAGAACCCTTTGGTCATATCCTCTTCCATCCCTTAATCAACCCTCTTGCATTCCTTAAGTCACTCTCATAATTCCCCTTAAGCCATCCTCTTAGGACCGGTTAATCCATATCCTAGGGTTTATGACTTGCATCCCCTTAATACACCCTCTTACATCCATTTAAGTCATTCTATCAACTCCCCTTAATCCAAACTCTTGTATCCCTTTAATTATTTCTATTAACTCCCCTTAATCCACCCTCTTGCATCCCCTTAAGTCATTCTCTTAACTTCCCTTAATGAATTCTCTTAGGAACCCTAAAACTATATCCTCTTAGGTCCCCTTAATCCATACTATGGAAAACATCACTTCAGTTTTTTAGGAATTTATAAGATCCAATTTTCTAACTTTTACTATATATTATTCTTTTCTCACATGAATTATTTAGTTAAAACACTAATAAAAACTATAGTTAATTTGCTTACATTAATTATTTTTGCAAGTTCTCATCAAGTTGGTCTACCATGTGATTGTCCTTGTAATTTTTTTTTATCAAGAGACTATGTAAATACCAATTTGTGGTCTTGAACTAAAAGATGATAAGCTTTAATTGTATCTACATGCACATATATGTTTCATCATGTTATATAGTTGTATTAAACGTCAATATACATTATATATGTTTGTTTTATGTATGAACTTCAATTAACTTATTAGTCACTTTTTAAATATGCTGTTCCAATTTTATCTTATACAGATCATGTATTGTATTTAGCACATTTTATATAATTGTTCAATTGTATAGATTATACATTTTATACATACAAGGAGATAGATTTTTGTTTAGTGATTCAAATATTTTCTAGACTTGGAAAATAGTTAAAACTACTTGCCTTTAATTTATTATGAATATGATCTAAACTATTTAAGGAATTTTTTAATTTGTCACCTAAACATGTGATAAATTATATATATGAAATTTGATTCTAGATAAGAATTTATATAGTGCATATTACTTTTAAATTATATAAAATATCTATACATACATGAGTGCATATAGTCATCAAAATGAACATAACACAATCATAATTGAGTGCATATATAATCATCATATTAAATTCAACTAATATAAATAAACACAAACGTGATCATATTAATCAATATAATTTATATGAAATGGTCAATGAAATAACATGTTCAAAATGTATATGTCAAGTCCAACACACATATTTAAATAAAACTAGAGATCTATTGTACATAAAATTTAAAACCATCTAACTATCAGGACAATCAGTCAAATCAAGTCTCCTCTTTGCTCCACATGGACTAGATGTACACGTATGATGCAGTAAAAGAGTACAAGAAACATGAAACTAGATTTAAAGTTATTTAGAATTTTTGATATAATTTAACATACAAACTTGAAAATATAAACTTGATAAAATTAAATTAAAATAAATATCTAGTGAATATAGTAAAATAATTTTTAGTTTGCATAAATTACCATATGATCATGTGAATCTACTAACACATTTTGTTCAATGGGTAGCATAACTGTCAATTGACAAGGTCTAAATGCTTGATGTACTATATCTTGCATATTAATGTAGTGTGCAAGTTTTTCTATCCATAAAAATGAACAAAAATTAACATAAATGCAAAGGAAAGAACACCAGCAATCACCTCAATATTGGCCTATTTGAATTTAAACAAAGCACAATAAAAAGAAACCTTTTACCTTGTTCAAATTGATGGTTTGGTTGGCCATTTGGATGCTTGATTGTGTGCTCCTTCTTCAGAAAAATGGCATAAAATATATCTCTAAATGATCATGGAGTGATGAGCAAAGAAATGGTGCAACTGGGTATAGGCATGAATGCAAGATTGTGGCTCCAAGTGCTACAAAAATGGTGATGGCTTGATGGCTTGAAAATGAATAAGTTTGTTTTGATTTCTAGATTGCCGATGATCCAAATGGAGAAATTTACACCATTTTTAGTCAAATTTCCTCTAAAGCAATGGAGGGCTAGGATAAAGCCATGTTGGGAGAGATCAAGGGATAGGGTGAGTTGAGAACTCAGAAGCCCTTAAAACTGACATGTGAAAAGTGACATGGAGGTACTTTTATGTACCTTGGGAATGGACAATATCTCCTCATAAAGGAGGTCTTTGCCCACATGTGCTTTGAGATGACATGTGAGGAATTAAAACTTCCTCACAAATCCTCATGGGAATGGGAGAAGGAATTTAAAATTCCTTAAAATGCCTTGGAGGAATAAATGTGAATTAAAAATTCACATAGGGAAGTGGATCCCTTCTCCAAATAGAGAAAGCATTTAATGCAGTTTGACTAAGGATACATGCCATAAAGGACATGAGGATTAACTTAGCTTAATTAGGTAATTAGGATTGTGCAAATGAGGGATTAGGCAGGCTAATGATAGATTATGGAGGATGTGACCTTAATTATGATTAGGGGTGTGCATATCCTAATAAAAACATAATTAGATTAATCTATATTAACGAGGATTATGGAGGATGTGACATGACGAGAGAGAAGAAAATGAATTAAAATTTGATTTAGTTCATTTGGGCTAATGACTAAATTAAATAAATTGGTCTATTTATTTAATTTAAAGATGAATAAGGTAAAGTATTTAATTAGTAAATTAAATAATTTAGGGGACATTAGGTTGAGATTAAATATTAATCAAATAATAGATTATTCAATTAATGGTTTAAGGATGGAGGATAAAGGAATGTGAAGGGTGAATTTGACCATATGGGGGTGGTCAAATTCAAGTGTCTACACACAAAGAAAAAAATATGTTAAAACCTCAAATATATATGTTAAACATCATGTTCACCAAAATGTAGAGAAGGTGGGTTCGATACTCACGAGTTCTCTTCATTTAAAGATCCTCATAGGTCAAACTATACTAAACTACCTAAAGGAACAACACGAAAGTTTTAGAATCAGGAAGAGAAAATCATAGAGATTTTTAAGACAAACTAACAAGCTCTCAGCCAAAGGATGACAACATAGTTCTAGGGCAACAACGTGATGCACTAGCATCTCTCTAGTGTGCTAGCATCCGTACAGAACAGAAAGCAAGTTTATCACAAAAAATTTATAAGTGACTACTAACAACAAGATTGCTAAGAACTTGCATAATATGATAAAGTAATAAAATGCAATAAAGCTAGAATAAAGTGAGATAGATGATAAAGACAATAAGGGATAGAAAGGAAATTCTCACAACCACACAAGTGATGAAGCCTCTAGCATGTGAATTTCTTCAATACCTACATCTATAAGATCTAGAGAAATTGTTGGGGCTGTATACGGGTTTGCCTTAATCAAATCTCTATTTTCGTGTTCCCACTTCCATAGATAGCCAGAGAGAAAGAGAGATGAACTAAAATGGATGAAGGGTGTGGTGCAAGAAAAATCTACTTTAGGAGTAGAACCCACACCAACAAGTATGAGTGATAAAAAAATACCCTCTCAAGGAAGAGAATGTGTATCACAAAGTAAAACTGCAATAGAAAGTAGATATGGAATCCCAAAATGCTCACAAGTATGAGATAAGGGAGATGAAGCTACAAGAGCCAAGAGTGTTGCAAAGAGTGTTGTAGGAGCTTGAGAATGTTACAAAGAGGGATTGAAAAGATGTAAGAATGATGGTGTAGCAAGCCATATGAAGATGTGCAAGCAAGAGATGGAGAGTAGAAGGCTAAATCGAAATAAAGAGAGAAGGTAGAAGGATAAGAGAGTTGCAAATGAAGTAAAAAGATAACATTTAAGGAAGGAAAAGAAGCTTCTCGGGCAATTACAAGGAATATCAAGCCATTACCATTGACCAAGGGAGATGACAAGTGGAAAGCATGCACAAAAATATATGTTTGAATGTTGAAATGTTGCAGGATGCTAGTGCATTGTGCAGACGTCCGTGCAATGTACTAGTGTTTGAACATGTCACACTACAAAATGACACAAACGAGAAAGGCACAAAGTTTGATGAAAGGCTCACACGCAAGGTTAGTTGCTGAAAAGGGGTGTAGAGTATATTGAGAAGGAAAAAAGGATAATGTAGAGGATAAAATGAGCCTACACAAGTCCTAAGGGTGTGGACACTAAAGTGGATACAAGAATGTATGTGAAATTATGTGGTATGAGGGGTAAAATTTTACAACTATATATATGTGTGTGTGTGTGTGTGTGTGTGTGTGATGGACATTATCAACACTATGTGATTATTATGTGATGTCATGGATGTTTATTATGCTCATGTGATTATGATGGTTATGATGTGTGCATGTGATTATGATGATTTATGCTTATTTCTATGTGGATTATGTGGATTATATGCATTATGTCTAACAATGTGTGATGTAGAATGTGATGGATGATTTATAATTTTATGATGTATGCTATGGATTTGGTCCTAATGATGTGTAATGCAGGTGGCGGTGTTAATATAGTTGATTATGTATGCATATGTGATATGACATGATGATGAGTTATGCAGGGATGAAAAATAATGTATGGATGATGGCATTATAATGGTTAATTATGTATGTATGATATGATATGAAAATATGTAATGGATGCAATATGCATATGTGAATATGTTATGGATGGATGTGGAAAATATAATTTAATGCAATGTATATGGTGAGATGAACTAATATTTTTAGAATAAAAATTCCAAACACCATGAAATGATAATGAAAATGTACTCAAGATGCTTAGAATAACCAATTTATATTAATTTAAACAACTTAAGTTGATAATGAACATGATAATGCAATGAAATTAAATGAGATGAAATGAACTTAAGATTCTTAGACTAACAGTTATATATATTAATCTAAACAACTTAAGATGATAATGAAAATGATAACGCAATGAAATGAAAATGAAATGGAATGGGCTTAAGATGCTTAGACTAACAAATCTATATTAATCTAAAAAACTTAAGATGATAATGAAAATGAAATGGAATGGACTTAAGATTCTTAGACTAATAGATCTATATTAATCTAAACAACTTAAGATGATATTGAAAATGATAATGCAATGAAATGACAATGAAATGGAATGGACTTAAGATGCTTAGACTAATAGATCTATATTAATATAAGGGTATGTGCAGGATCATGGTATGCCAAAAAGTGGCAATATTTGTAGGGTATGTGGCTGACGACTTTTTTTTCACCCAAAATTAATGAAATGAAAAGGGTTTTTAGAGGAGATTCTCAGCTTTCCAAAAATATAAATTATGATTTAATTTGAATTTAATAAATAATTATTATTCATTTTCTATTAGAATTATGACTAAAGTCCTAATCGATAGGGTGATTGAAAACATCTATAACTTTCAAGCGGTGTCATATTTTGAATCCAAACATGCTGCATTCTATGCTTTTACATAATATGATTAAAAAATAAAAATTAAATTTCATATTTTGACCAAGTTAAGGTGGTCGACAGACGAGTTTTTATATTTCTAAAAGTTGTAATAAAAAATTCATAATTAATTATTTACTTGGAAAAAATTACAAAAAAATATGCATCACATGGACATGAGTCCTCTACTTATATATAAAATCTTATAAAAAAATATTATCATTTTATTATGGTTAGGGTGGTCAGACAGACACCTACTTCTTATTTTTCCCTGAAATTTAAGTACTCTTGCATTGAAATTTCAAATTTTCACCAAATAGATTTTATTTATTTTTAAATAAACCTAGTATTTTAGAAACTACATTCAATTTTCTACAAATTCTATTCTTACATATTTTTGAAATAATATAGATAACTTATTCAAATATTTATGTCAAGTTGCCTAACACTGATTTTTCTAAATTTTTTGCCACTTAAGGGCCTGTTTGGCATACCATGATCCTGCACATGCCCATAAACAACTTAATATGATAATGAAAATGATAACACAATAAAATGATAATGGAAATGAAACTAGGTGAATAATGATAAGTGTGGAAATGCATCACATAGTGTGATGAATGATGATGGATGTGAGAGTACACTTGTCAACATCATAGGAATCTTGTTTGGAAGAATAGGTGGATGGAGAATATTTTCACAACCAAAATAACTAACCATAGGCTAGAGAAAGAATTAGATGGGGGAGATGCAATGCAATGGGATGATAAATGAAATGAAAACCTAATGCCATTTTTCCATATTAGGAGCATTGATTTTTGCTATAGCATAAGACATGATACACTAGGGTATGAGGAACCAAGGAAGATTAGTGTCAAATGCATAAAACAAGCACAACAAACAAGAAGGCTATCCCAACACCCCAAAGCCACAATGGATTAGGTCAGGGTAGGTATCGAGATAAACAAAAGCATAAAGGATGCCCCAACATAACAAAAGACCATGGGGATCTTAGTGGGTACTATGTGAGACAACCAAGAAGACAAGAACAAAAAAAAGATCAAGATATGCCCCTATGTCTACTTGTCAAAGTACACCATGATATGATGGGTCATGGTGACCCTAATGAAGTATAATAGGAAGCTCAAATGATAAAAAAAAAATGTCAAAAGCATCAAAATATCATAATAGATTTCAAATGTCCTTTGCCATAGGATCAAAAGGTTGATAGGATTGATGCGGTCTGATTTAGGAAGGATACATCTTATTAAGACCAAGGATGGAAGATAGATTGGATGATCAACATGAATCGAGATATTCAAAAATGATTGGACGTCATGATACTAGTGACCTCTATTATTAGGCACTAGTTGAATAAGTTCATACTTGATGACATGAAACGGGACCAAAACACACCCTAAAGACCTAGGGGCTCAGGGGCTAATCAAAGATTAGCCTTTCCTACATGAAAGCATAGAGCCCTCATAGTTTGATAAAAGACTAATGATGGACCATGGATAAAATTAGAAAGAAGATAATAGAGACATTGATGGATGATGAAGACCAAATGGAAAAATACTCTGAGGGTTGATCAAATGATTAGCCTTTCATATGTGAAAGCATAGTGGCAATGTAGTTAAAAACAAATGATAAAAATGAGATGTGACCTATGATGACAAACATGATGAAGAACCCTAGATGAGGACACAAAACTAACAGATGACAACAATGTATGGGCGATGAAAATCTCAGATGTAGGATAAAAGCTCAAGATGTTGGATAACCAATTTGGATTGTCTAATGCTCAATCAAAACATACCAAGCAGTGGATAAGTGGGATTTCAATGGGGGGATGGGATCGATAGGATGTAAGGATAGGATATGAGGATATGATGGATGGAAGCAAAAATGGAAATGGGACGTAAGGTATATAATGATTAAGCCCACTAAAAATGGTACTTGTTACTAGGTTTTCACCAAACATACTTATCCAAGGCACCACTAGGGTGGTTTTCACCATAGGAAAAATTATTTCATTTTACTATTTTTGGATTATTTTGACTTTCTTGATTTTTTTGTATTTTTCTATATTTTTTACTTCTTTTTGGATTATTCTAGGTAGAATAACCCAACTGATTTAGGTATAGAACTGCTTTAGATACATGATGTTGATAGGCTCCTCCAAGGGTTCCCCCTTAGGTGTTGCAAGCTGATATTCCCTTGAACCATATTTTGTCATGATAACATAGGGACCCAAAAAATTTGCTTCAATCTTTCCTTTCTTTTCCCAATCCTATTGAGTGTGTTGATTCTCCTTTAGGACTAGATCACCAATGTTGAATTGGTGAGGATGAACCCTCTTGTAGTATTTCCTCCTAAGATGATGTTTGTATTCTTGAGGGTGATTGTAAGCCTTGATGGATTTTTCATCCAGAAGTTCAAGATAACTTAAGTGTGCAACCCGAGCATCTTCATCACTGATGAGATTCTTTAGAGAGATTCAGAGTGATGGGATCTCAACTTCAATCACTAAGATTGTGTCGATGCCATAAATGAGAGAGTATGAGTGGCACCATTGGGTGTATAGATGGATGTATGGTATGCCCAAAGGGAGGGATTGAGATGGAGGTTCTAATCTCTACCAATGTTATTGACCACCTTTTTGAGGATTTTGATGAGGGTCTTGTTGGTTGCTTCAACCTGGCCATTACCTTGTGGGTAATAGGGTGTTGACCAATGATGTTGGATATGGTATGTATGACAAAGGTGTTTCATATAATAATTTTTGAAGGGCTTTCCATTGTTACTGATGATGGTGGAGGGGATTCCATATCTGCAAAGAATATGGAAAAGGATGAATTTGGATATCTAAATACCCATGATTTGGGAGAGTGGAATTGCTTCCACCAACTTAGTAAAGTATTTAGTGGTTGTGATGATGAAGGTATGGTCGTCAGATGATGGATGGTACATCTTGTCGATCAAGTCAAAACCCCATTGCATAAAAGGCCATGGTGTTATGATGGGATACAAGTCTTGTGTAGGAGCATGTATGAGATTTGCATGTTGTTGACAAGGTAGACATTTCTTCATGAACTCATAAGTGGCATGCTCCATAGTAGGCCAATAATATCTAGCTCTAGGAATTTTCTTTGCTAAGGCCATGCCATTAGAATGGGACCGATAGACACCACTATGTACCTTGTTTAATGCAATGTGGGATTTTGATTCATTAAGGCATCGAAGAAGAGTGCCATCATACCCTCGATGATAAAGTGTATCTGCTATGATGGTTTAGTGAGAAGTACATTGGATGAATGATTTACGTTGGTTGCAAGTGAGGTCAGGTGGTAAGATTTCATGAAGGTAGGCATAAATGTCATGGTACCAGGGTGAATCAATAACTACGATATCGCACACCATCTCATTATCAAGAAAATCGTATGCTAGGATTAGTAGTTGTTCAACAAGAAACTCACTCCATTCGATCTTTAGGCATTTCGATGAGGGAACTTATCATAGCCATCACATCTGCTACCTTGTCTTGGACTCTGGGAATCTGTTCAAATTGGATATAGGTGAAATACCTTTTGAAGTCATCCACCATGTATTTTTATGGAAAAATATTATGATCTTTTATTTGAAACTTATTTTTGACCTACTTGATAATGAGTTGAGAATAGCCAAAGACATGAAGGTGAGTGATATTCCATTGGATGGCAATTTTTATTCCAATGACTACATCTTCATACTTAGAAATATTGTTAGTGCATGGGAATACCAACTTGAATGACTTTGTGATATAATCACCTTGAGGGGTGATGAAGAGGATGCCTGAACTAGCTCCATTATGTGTATATGATCCATCAAAGTAGAGTGTCCATGTATCTATTTTTATAACTGTAAGGACCCATTCATTAGGAAACTCAACTACTAGTGGATATGTGTCCACCAAAGGAGCATCAACCAACTTATCTACTATCGCATCTCCCTTGATTTCTTTTAGATCCACATACTCTATATCAAAATCACTTGGTAACATGACCCACTTAGCCATGCGACTAGTTAAATAAGTTCTAGATAACATATATTTGAGTGGATCAACTTTTGAGAATAGCTTGATGGGATGACTGAGCATGTAATGACACAAATTTTGTGAACTAAATATAACTTCCAAACAAGAATTTTCCATAGGTGAATAGTTGAGCTCATAACCCACAAGTGTTTGAATAATGTAATATATTGCATGTTCTTAGAGAATTCATCATGTCGTGCTAGTAATGCCCCCAATGCAATTGATGTAGTTGAGATGTATAGCATGAGTGGTTTTCCTAGAATGGGAGAAATTAGAATAGGTGGGTGAGTCGAGTACTCCTTAATCTTGTTGAAGCCTTGCTAACACTTTGGACCCCATTTGAAGGTGATGTCTTTACACAAAAGGTGTGTGAATGATTGACACTTGTCAACAAGTTGGGCTATGAAACACCTGATGGACTATAGCTTTCCTTGAAGGCTCCTTAATTTCTGTAAATTGCATGGTGGGGGCATTTCCATTATTGCCTTGACCTTGGCTGAATCTACTTCAATACCTCTTGTAGATACTATGAAGCCCAATAATTTTCCAGATGTAACACTGAACACACTTTTTTGGATTCAAATGCAATTTGTAATGTTCTTGTTATCAATTTTTTCACCATAGCTCAAAATTATAGTATTGGTTTATTACAAGTTCATTTTCAGTTGTTTTAGTAGTTGTTTAAACCATTGCATATTTTGAGTTTTGAGTTTAAAATAAAGTACAATGTGTTTCAGTTGTCCATGCATCATTTTCAACATTAAATATTACATAAGTGTAAAAGAAAGTACTTCATTATGTATTTAGTTTCTTAATACACAATGTTTCATACATTTGTTGAAAAAAAGTACAAAATTGAACAAGAAATATATAAAATGTTGTTTTGTATTCATTGGGATAAAAAGAGAATCAAGTGTCCCACACAAACTATGGGAGTAGCTAAAAAAATGAGCCATAAAGAGTACACTACGCTACTAAATATTAAAAAGAGAAAAGAGCACATAAGAGGGAACATAGCCATAATTTCCTAAACTTGTCCTCAAGTTTCCTTCAATGTTGAGCTCTCCTCTCTGCCTCCATCCTCCAAGTGAAACTGCAAGTGGATGAAAATGTTTGTTAGAGCTCGAGTTATGAATCCTCCTACATGATCTATCAGCAGTAATGTAGAATATTGTTTATGATGCATTTAATTGATTGAGCAAAGAAAAGAAGAGTGCAAGAGAATACCAAGGAAGAAACATCATGAGAAAATCCTAAATTTATTTTTTTAATCTAACATTGTTTGTTTCTTGTGCAGGTATAGGAAAAGCCATGTTTCTGATCTATTTTGAAGATTTTATAGCATGTGGCGTAAAACAGGCTCCCACAAGGGTTGAGCTCAACATGCTACCCCTCAACATTCCATAGAGAGGTTGAGAAAGGAAACAATTCAATAATGCTCAAAAGTGGTATGCATCTAAAGGAGTCCATCAAAAGTGTCATAAGAGCTCAAGTAAGTGATTATGTAAGACAATCAAGTCTAGAAATGCAATGAATTGAAGATCATAGATGATCAATTTATCGAGTGCATCATCATAACAATTACATCACCATGGAATGAGATAGTGAAAAAGCATACATAATGCCTTGTTTATATATCATTAATAGCAATTGAATCAATTTGAGATGCTTCAAAACACCTTCATCACGGTGTTGTATTTCAAAATCTTCTATGCATAGATCAAAATTTTATATCAACATTTACTATTTGAGAGGGAGAAAAATGCATGAATAGTACAAAAGAGAGATTACCTTTATCCAAAAATAGAATTGTAAAGGGAACTGCAAATGAAGCATGAAAATCAATAAGTAAAGGAAAATAAGTACTATTGAACTAAAAATGCAATGCACTAAGTGCTTGAGCTGAGTGTAAGGTGAAAAAACATCATTGATGCCAATGAAAGAAACTAAAGGATGGTTACAAAATAATTGATGCTATAAGAGTCATCTCTTTGCATTGTCACATGAAGCTATGATGAAGGTGGAATTAGAGGTGAATTACTGAAGCATTCAAGTGCATAAAATAAGTGACAACAAGCAACAAAGTAATCTATAGAAAATAACATGATGGTTAGGTGCAACTTTGTAAAGAAAGTAAGTAAAATAGAAGCATTCACATACAATGCATTTGAAGAGCAAAAGTAGCTTCTATATGTTTTCACTAACTAAGAATGTGTGCAATTGTCACTACAATTCATGCTAAATAGTGAATTAAAATTTGCATGGAAGAGAAAACATGTTTTGATAAGTAATTGAAAGCATCAAATTAAGATAAGCTTCATTGTATCTATACATTTCAAGCAATAATGATAGGCAAGCAACTACTAACAGTGTGTGCATCATGTTGGAGAGATACAAACAATGCAAAGAGGATAGTTTATTCCATTAAGAATGGTCTTTGAGTTAAGAAATTTGTGTTGTGAGAACGAGAAAGTGAAGCTATAATAAAATAATATGTATCCGAACTAGAAGAATGAATTCTTTGTTTCCTATAATGAGCTAATACCATAAAGCTAAGGTTTCAAAATGAAGAAAATGCAATGGTACCTAGTTCAATCCTTCAAGAGATAATCCACATTGGTTTAAATTAAAAGGTTTCAAAATGTAGTGATAAAGGTATTATGAGCTCATAAATGAATGTCAAATGAGCCCAGCTAAGCTCTCATGACTACAGCCTGAGATTAAATCTCTTTCACAAATGGTGATACCCATTTAGGGTATTGAGCTCTAAATACAAATATATAAAGGAAATAACCATGGTTCAAGCTCATGACAACACTAGAGCTCTAAAAAATGAAGTTATTGAAGTTAATGTTTGTGACCTTGATGGGTTCATAAAATCAAAAAATAAAGTAACAAATTGCTTCTACATATTCAGTGGAATATATAAGAGATAAAACACATTAAAACCCTAGTTGGAACTCTCATGGTTGCGGCTTGAGAGGAAAATTTTTTCTCCACCAAGAAAACCCACTTGGGGTTTTGAATTCAAAATGAAAATTTCAGAGAAATAATAAGGTTCAAGCTCATGAGCTCTCATAAAATGGAGATTTTAAACCTAATGGTCATGGCCATGAAGGGTCTACAAGCCCTTGAAAACAAGAACAAAATACATAGTTTTCTCCCAAGTTGTCATCTTTGTAATGCCATTCATTTCTACATCATGGGTAGAGCCCAAAAAAGGTTATTTTTTATAGAAAGAAGAGAAACATACATGGTGAAGCCTCGACCAAAATAATGGCCATTCTTAGAAAAAAATAATTCTCTACTTGTTTGATCAATAAGCTCAAGTTGAGATTTTATTTAAGAGGAAAATGCATTTTAAAATGGAGAAAGAGAGCTTACCATGGTTGTAGGTGAAAAATATAGTCCAAGTCCATGACCAAACTTTCTCAAAAAGCATGAACCAACCATTCTCATGGTGGCCAAACAAGCAAAGAAGTAACAAAATAAAAAAAACACACAGAATGAATCAAAATCTAGTCATGAATTCAGCCTAAACGCCCATTTTTCTCTATCAAATGAAGGAAAAAGGACACCAAAATGAAAAAAAACAATTCACCATCAAATGTAGAGAAAGATGCATCAAGAACCAACATGAAGGCAGCTCGAATGGTGAAATTTCCAGCTCAAACCCTAGTTCTCCATGATGACTAGTAGTAGAGCATTATTTTCTTCAAACTTGGCCAAGTGAAATGATGATCAAAATGTGAGATAGGGGTCATTTTGGTGTTAGGGTTTCCCTATGTGCTTCATTCGAATGTGATTTTAATCACATTCTTTTCAAAATCAATTGCCATATTAATGCCTTATGAGTGGTCATGCTAGGTCGAGCCTAACCTTATTTCTTTTTTTTCTTATTATTTTTAGAGAAAATCATATATGCTTTGGCCCTTTAATTCTAGGGTGAGTCCTCCTTGTACCTTAGAAATATTTCATGCCTCACATAAAAATCAAGTTAAGGACCTTAGGTCTCATAATTTTGTCTAAGTTTTGAGTACCCTAGGTTTCCCTCTTTAGCTATGGAGTGAACATAATATGTGCTTGAATTAGTTTTATGATTTTTTATAGAAAAATCAAATGAATAGGGGTCTTGTCTTTAATATTTTTATTTTGCAAAGTATGAAGTTCTACTCAGAATTGAAAAATTAAAATATTTAAGTTCAAACTAAAGTTGAGTTGGCATAAAAGGGGAATGTAATAGAGCTTTCTATTTTTGAAACTACAAATTGCAAAAAATTAATTAAGAAATATTATTATGAATTGCTTAATTATTTTTTATCTAAAACAATACTTGAGTTTTCATTGAAAGTTTAGATGGTTTACTAGAGGGAACCAATCCACTCTGAAGATTCTCTCTCACTCATTGATTTACCCACAAATCAGAGAGTGTTCCATGTTGCAATAGGATAGCCAAGCTTAGCTTGACTAAGGGTGCAATCCTGATTTCCAATAGTTCTACCCACTTAAATATTTTCTTCAAGATCATGGGATGCTCTTCTCTAGTCTTGGACTTCCCCAATAAGTCATTGACATAATCTTCCATTATGATATAGATGAGGTCATGTAAGATAATAGTCATTGCACGTTGGTAAGTTTCCCTTGCATTTTTTTGACCAAATGGAATGACATTGTAGTAGAAGGTGCCCCAAAAATTAGTGAAGGCAATTTTATGCTGATCTTTAGGTTCTATTCTAATTTGATTGTAGCCAGAAAATTCACCCATAAGGGATAGCATAGCATGCCCTATTGTAAGATCTACTAGCATGTTGATGTTGGGAGGAAAAAAATCATCCTTTGGGAAAACTTTATTAAGATCCCAAAAGTATGTACAGATTCTGATATTCCCATTTGGTTTGGCCACATGCACTATGTCAGATATCTAGTCAAAGTAGTCAATAGGTCTTATGAACCTAGCCTCCAATAGTTTCTCCAATTCTTTCTTGACAAGAAAAACCACCTGGGGATGCATTTTTCTTACCTTTTGTTTAACATCTTTGACATATAAATGAATGTAGAAATGGTGTACAACTAATGCAAGATCTAATCTTGGCATGTCTGAAAAGCTCCATGCAAAGTTAATGATTCCTTCCTTTACCAGGTTGACAATGATGGAATGCTCTTTCTCTAACAGTGACTTGGCCACATAGGTAATCTTAGGCTCCTCTTTTGTTCCCATATTTAATTCTTGTGTTTCCTTAATTAGAATAGAAGACCATTTGGATAAATGAGCTCGAATAGGGGAAAGATGAACATCCCCATCCTCCAACACCTCATCAATGTTTTCACTGCCATATACACCCTTTGTTTTTTACTTTTGATGAGTCAAGAAGTGCCTTAGAGAGGTTTTCACTAGATGACCCAGTTGTTTTTTGTATTTTTTTTCTTTTGTAGTTAGGGTGTTCATCATCCCCCAATACCACGAGGTGTACACAAGTTTTCACTAAAGGAAAGGTGTATATAGTTGTGCTACCTCATAGGTCCCAATCAATAAGCACAAGGTGATAGATGCAAAGGCTGATGGTAAGGATTGATGTGGAGTCAAATAGGGAAGGGAGATCAATGTCATCATAAGTGAGTATGATGGCTTCTTCCTTAGGTATGTCCTCAATACAATCATTATCCACATTGACATTATTAGAGGTACTAGTTGATGATATGGGACCATTTTTATTATTGTCATAGCCTAGGCCCACATGCTTAGGTCGCACGGGTGTCTCAATGGGCTACAATCTTCCATTTTCCTCTATGCCAAGGCCTCCCCCTTAATAATTTTATTTTTCTACTAACTTTGACACACAAGGATAAGCCTCTTGTAAATACTTGATAAGAGGGGGTGAAGGCTAAGGTTCTTCCCTATATATCCATTGACCAATTTCATCATCTAGTTGATCTTGTTGTGTTCCTATGAACTTGAAAGTAGTAGAACCCATGTTCTTATATCTGGTAGTTTTTGTCTTCTCTTCCTCCTTTGGTGTAGACTGAGAAGGTTGTCTATAAGTGTAAGGAGATGGTGGCATGGTTTCCAAATTAAGAGCTGTATATATCTCATATTCTTCACAACCTTTATCAATGATCTAGACTTTTGTAATAGTAGACTAAAATGAATTGGATGGAATGGATGATGTGGTGGATGATGAATTGGAGGATGGATTGGAAGATGATGCTTGAGGTGCCCCCCACTTCTACTCCTAGATAATGTTGAGAGTGGGCAAAGGAGGCTTCTAGAGCATGACAATACTCAAAGGGGTGAGGATTAGCATGAATGGTCACTTTGACCCCTATTGTATGGGAACTTTAGGCATTGGTGATAGGTGGATGGAATAAATTGCATGGCATGGATCCATGGTCAGCCAAGGAGAAGGTTGCATGCTATATCCATATCAAGAATATGGCATGTGATGTATTACACAATGGGACCAACCTAAATAGGAAGACAAATGATACCTTCAAAGTACCTTTCAATGTTGTCATAGGCCTTGATTGTAATAGTTTGACCATCCAAGTCAGTGTTAATAAATCCTACCTATTTTAAAAACTTTAAGGTACATAAATTGAGGGAAGAGCCATTATCTACTAGGACCCCTTTTACATTATGGTGGGAAACAATGAACTCAATGTGCAGGGCATGGTTATGTGATGAATCAATCAGTGGCATGTCATTCTGGCTAAATCCTAGCTGATAAGTGGATGAAAAATGTCCTACTAAAGCTTGGAACTACATAGGATATTTTTCATTGGACACATGTGTATCTTGCAAAGCTTTGGTAAGGATCTCTTGATGGATGGGGGAAGACTTAAGAAAATACAAGATGGATATTTGAGTGGTATTATTTCCAAGATGATCAAGAATATTATAGTGGTAGCTCAGAGGAGCTAGCTGGGTTGAAGTGGAAAGCCCAGGAACTATTATGTGGTATGACATCTGATAACAAAACATTTAGGGTCTTTACCCTTGACATGAATCATGGACATGTGTGGCTTTACTTGAGTAATAGACATAGCAATGTCATCATAGTTATAGGGTACATTCTTATAGATAATGTTATTCATGTTGCTATTTTGGCAATTGTTATTGCTAGGCCCAGGATTAGCATTTGAAGTACTAGGACCTTGTTTGTGCTTGAGGAAAGCATTTTGATATATCTATAATTGAGTATTGGATGATGTAGCTTTATTTGCATCCACTTGGATATCACCTCGATCTATAAGATCTTGGACATAAGTTTTAAGTCCTTGACATTTATTATTGGAATGCCTTTTAATTTTGTGAACATCCCAATACTCATTTTCCATATACTAGGTGGGTTTTGGTTTTAAATCATCAAAAGGATTTTTCAAAGGATAGGTAACTAGATAGTTCACTTGAAGTAGCATCTTGAAAAAAACATCTAAGGGTTCTCCCAAAGGAGTGAAAGAGTGTTTATTGTTCCCTTGATTTTTTTGATTGGACTATTGGGGAGGACAAGGTGTAGCATGTAGTACAACTATGACATTAGAAATTGATTGTTGATTGGGGACATATTGTGGTATTTGTGAGGTGTTAGATACTTGGATTTGTTTGGTGTTGGTAATTCCATGATTGATAGTGTTCTTGTTTTTGTTCGAGTAGAGAGGTTTATCTCTAGATGATTTATCTTTATTTTGGTTAAAGATCTTGATTTTTCCCCTAGCGATGAGGGCCCTTTGAATGGTAGTGCCCTTCTCAATGACCTTGGAAAAGGTGGTAACACAACAAAGTTGTAGATTATGAGCCAGTTTAGGATGGGAATTGGCAACAAAGATAGTCACCAAATCTTTCTCATTGAGATGGGATTTTAACTGGCTAGTTCAGGCTCACCACCTTTGTAGGTAACTTGCAAGTGTTTCTCCCTATGTTGGCTATATTTTAGGAGATCTAATGTATCAATATCCTTCTCCAAATTGAAGGAGAAGTGTGCCAAATTTTTTTCTAAAAAATCCATGAAGGAAGACACTGACCCCTTTTGGAGACCCATGAACCAGTTAAGAGCTTTCCCCATTAGACTCCTAGGGAACAATCACAAAAGGTAATTTTCGTTATGCATGACCTCATGAAAATGCATGTAGAATTCTTGCAAATGATTCCTAGGATCTCCCCTTCCCTTGTATTTATCGAATTTAGGCATTCTGAAGTGCTTAAGAAATGGGATGAGTGAAATTGAAGGATTTTTTGGAGGTCCCCATTTGCAAGTCTTTTAATGTGGCTTTTATCTATTCCCATTCCTTGTTGATGGGTTTTGATGAAGAGGGACCTACTGGATTGGATTGATCATAAGGGATATATTGTTGATGCGATGGAGTTCGAGGCAGAATGGATTGACCATATGATGGTGGAGGTGCATATGAAGGGGCTTATTGATATTGATTGGGATACATGGATTGGGGATTGACATAAGCTTCTTGGTATGATGGAAGGGCTTGGTAATATAAGGAAGAGGCACCCTACTAGTATGATGGTGGTTACTGGGAATAAGGTGGATTGGATTGGTAATTGTAGGTAGACTATTGTTCAGAAGCATATGGGGATTTATGTGGGTTAGATTGGTAGTTGTAGGTTTTTTTTTGGTTGGAAAGTATATGGAGGTTGTTGTAGATTGGATTGTTGGTAGTAGGTGTGTTTTTGTGATTGTGAAGGAGTAGCGTAAGACAACTATTGTTGGGATTGGGATTGGATGTAGTGACTTGCACATAGTAATTTCTCTGAGGATGATATAGATATTGGGCAATAGGTTACCTGGAATTCGTTGGAAGTCTTGTTGTGATTGTGTGGAGATTTGTGAATGCTGAGGGGGTTGCTAATAGGATGGTGGTTGTTGGTGCAAAGGTTGAGATAGGATTTGAGATTGGTGTGGTGGTAGCTAATATGATGGTGTTTGCTAGTGGGAAAGGACCTATGATTGGTGAAGGGGTTGCGATGGATTACCTTGCAGTTGGTGTGAATTTTTTTGTTGATGTTGTGATGGAATTTGTGTGTGATACGAGGGATGTTACAGAATTTGGGTATATCGTTGATGTTGTGATTGGATTTCGGTGTGCTGCTAAGGTTGTGATGGGATTTTTTGTGGATTACCTTGGGGTTGTTGTAGGGGTGGTTTTTGGTGAATGGTTTAGTGAAATTTTTATTAACATTGCCCCCAGTATTCCTTGAAGGATGACTTGATTGATTCGGTGGGAGAGGTAGTGAGAATGGTATGGGGGTTTAGCCTTGTGAGATGTTCATACCTTTCAAATTGGGAGGACCCTACAACATACTAAGACCAAGAGGGTTGTTAGGATCAGGGCCTTAGGGATTTTAAGGATTAGGCGGTGCTCCCTTAACCAAAATTGGAACCCTAGGGGATGTTATTTGATAAAAAACAACATTCCCAAGTCTAGGTTGGTACCAACTGTCTTGTGGTGGGGGTGATCCCATAATATTAGTTTACAATTTTTGGCCAAATTGGACACTAAACTAATTTTTTCTAAGTAAATCTTCACTTTCGGGTACCTATAGTGGCTAAAATGTGAGGAATTTGAAAATCATGAAAACTAGTGATTTGTGACATTTTGTCTATAGATTCCAATTTTGTTTTTCAAAATTGTTGGAATCAGACTGCACTTCTTTTTCCATCTTCAAAAACTAGTTTTTTTTAATAAACACCATTTTTAAGGAGTGATTCTCATCATATACAACATAAATTATTTTCCATGAAGGATAAAATTACACTTTTTTTGAATTTAGATTTGTAACTACAATAGCCAGTGCTTTCATTTGGCTTCGTAGTGTTTTATTAAATATTTTTTCCTTAATCAAGTTTTGAAGTCAAACCAATCACAAGCCAAGGAATTCAATATCTAGTGCACTAATATTTTTAAAATATTTTTTTGATAATCTACTACTTTTCCACATGTGTAGAATAGAGAGTTTGGTTTTGGGTGAAAAACCTACATTCACAAGAAATAAAAATAAATATAATAATTAAATTAAATTTATTTAAAATTATACTTTTTGGGAAGCTTATATAAGAACTACATAGTAAAATAAATAAATAAATGAATTCATTTGATCCCCAAAAAGGTAAATGAAAAGGGGTTTTTTATTAGCATTTTGATAGGTCTAAAGGAGACTTGATTATAGGTATGGTTTAAAACTAGCAGGGTTCTATCCAAGGGGGTTTGATCTAAGGTTGTTCATTAAAACCCTCTTCAATTGGAATCGTTTAAATGAAACTTTTAAAGGATTAAATCATTATATTTTCTAAAAATATGTGATTTCAGCAAAAATCACAATCTCCAAGAAATTGTAAACTAGTATTGTGCGATCACCCATGAACCTTGGGGGATGTATGAATTGCCTAGATCATTTTGAGAATTTTGAGGATCTTGTGACATTAGGGGTGTAGGAGATGTTATGTTGAAATATTTTGATAAGTCAAACCTTAAAGGTGGCTTGATACCTTTTAGGAGTAGTGTGGAAAGGATTTTATCCCCAAGCTCATCAAGAAGATGATTTGTCATTTGTACATTGGTGGGATTGCTAAGGTATTCATCAACTGCAAGCTCATGTTGGTTAACCATAATTTCATTAGGAGGAGATTGGGTATGAACCTTAGTGTTAGGTTGTGATAAGCCACCATTGGTGGGTTTATCCTAAGGAATTTGAGGCTGAGCAACTTGGGGCTATTGTTCCATGAGTTTCCTTGCTTGTGATTGGGTGATAATGGGCATGAAAATTTTAAATGATTAGGTGACTAAGATGACACTACTCCCTAAGATGAATGTAAATGATGGCCTAAATGATGAATAAAATATTTCTAAGGTGATTGATTGATTGATCAGATGATTAATGGGATAACTTCGATTAGTGATTGGATTGGATTCAACTGGGTTGATTGATTAGATTGGATAATTGATAAAATTGGGTGATTGCTTTGATTGGATTGATAATACTACGTATAAACCAAGTTCAGGGGTTTAACAAGATGACATATGATGCTGATGATTGGACTAGATTAAAAAAAGGATCGTTATGACATCGAATCTACCTCAAGATGGAAGTAGATTGATTGGGTCATGAGTGATTATTGACTCAGGATGGATAAAAATCCTAAGTAAGCGTGAATGATAATTATTAGGATCAACCACCTAAGACAACTTGGATAAAATCCCTAAAATGAAGTCTAAGAGATTTAGATTGACAAACTAACAATGGTTATGCAATCTAGAGATATCCTAGGATGTACCTATGTGATTTGATTAAGGATTCGATGACTATTGGAAAATGTAGATGGACTAAAATGACAATTATGGGAAGATGGATGGTGATAAAAAGTTTTGATCATAAGAAAAACCTCAGAAAACAATAGGCTTTCAGTTGTCCAAAGGATTAAATTTCATGAGTTTTGTATGGGACATGCATGCACCTTTGTCTATGACAAGATTGAACCTCCAAGTGACGAGATCACCATTCCAAGGGTGAGAAGAATTTCCTCTGTGTAGTGTAGGTTCATCTATCTAAGCAATGAGATCACCTATATCTTTGGATGCTACAAAGAAATAAGTGGGCATGGGACATCTTATCACCTATCTTAGGTTCAGGACTACTTATGTCTTGAACTATAAAAATAGGGATGTTACAGATGGACACAAGATTGCCCTTAGGGATAATAGGTTCTTCTATTCTAAGGGACATATGAATGGTGAATGGAAATTCCTTTGATGAGATCACCTATCGGACAAGTAGGCCCACCTATATCTTGAACTATATGAAAAAGGATGGTATGGATAGCCACATGACCGACCCTATGGATAACAAGTTTTCCTATTCTAAGGGATGTATGGATAGAGGAGACATGGAAAAGACATAGAATCACCCCTATGGATAGCAAGATTGCTTATCTAGGGAACACACAGGTAGAGATTACATGGACTTGACACAAACTCACCTAAAAGGATGACATGATCTCCTATTTTTAGGGAATGAGTGAAATCAAATGACATGTATGGGACATAGAATCATCTATGGATAGGGTAGGATCTACTATTTAAGGAACAGGCATATGTGGGGTCACCTAACCAAGAGACCTAGAGGAAAACTTTCCCCTAACAAGGATGAATTTTCCTAAAGGATGACCTAGACTAGACTTAGGATGTAGAGCCACCCCTTTTAGGGTAGGACCGCCTATTCACAATGTAAATTATCCCATGTCAGAAGAAAAATCACCATTAAGGGTAGGGGAAGACTATAGCAAAGGACAAAAAAATGGTAAACAACAACTAGAAGGTTGGACTAACTCGTACTAATGATAAGCACTGGTATCACACAAGAAGACACTCTAGGTAGAAAAATCCTAAAATTAGTATTATGGGTTCAAAGCTAACTCAATGTAGGCCCCCCACCTTGAGGGGACACCAAAAGGTTAATACTCTGTGATATCAGGGTGGTTCTTTGTATCACTCTTTCTCATGAAGGTGAATAGCTAGCAATTCAATGGTACAAGGTCATCAATAGATGTCATGGGCTCACCTTCATGCTCTCTCTTAGAGACTATTGTAGTCCACCATGAGTATTTCTATCTCAACACAAGGGAGCACATGGTAACTTCGGGGTACAATGTACATCCCTTGCACTACATCAAGCCACAACTTAACATGGGTCTCTATCTATGTTGAATAGGCTATCTCATGCACCCTCGATATACACTAAGGTACATGAGGCACAACCATGGACACCAGCTTGTCATGAGCCTGGATTGTGATCCCCAACAAGGACTAGAAACTCAGACCAACCCTACATGTCTTATCTAGGTATCACTCTAGCTTTGATGCTTCGCTAGACATAACATGACTAGATTGGGGTATAGCTTTGGCTCTCCCCCTTTTATATACCCTACCGGTAACATCTGGTTGAGATGGTTCCCCGAGTGATGAAATCTCAAGCAAGTCTCACTAAGGGAAGAAAATACTAGATGCTTCAATTGGTCCTTAGGCTCGCACATAACACAAGGGGAGAGCTTAGACACACTAGTACTTCCTAGGTAGACTAGACTAGATTGGAAAAAATCATGATTTCTCATCACCTAGGATCATCAAAAGGAGAAAGGGGATTGGATACATCAAGAAATTTCTCCTAAACATGACAAACAAGTAAATTGACCCTTTAATTAATCTACATGTGCCTAGATTAATGTGCAAAAGATAATAGATAGAGTTAACAAAGGGGTCTTTAATTGATTTTCTTACAAAAAACAAATTAGTAATTTCAAACTCCAGTCTTGGAAAAATGATTTGCTACAAAACCATCAATAAAATGACACAACCATAGACATATGAGTTAGTTGATTATTACCCAAAACGAAAATCAAAATGTAGCTAAAATTAAAAATTTAAAGATTTTGGATTACCACAAATTCACCCCTACATCAAACGATTTTTCCTTTTTCTATGACACAAGTTCATCTTTCATATGTAGAGGCAGGATTGAATTCACCTTTTAGATGGAGGGGTATATGTGCCTTTTCCCCTGTAACTTGGGCAAGTTCACCTCTATATCAATCAAGTTCACTTGCTTAGGTTGTCTTATGTAGATTCACCCTTTTTATTGGTGATCTAATTGGTCGGAGGCAAGTCCACCCTTTTGCTAGAAGGGAAAAAATGTTTCCACCTATCTGTAGTGTAGATATGCCTCTATATCTAGCAAAGTCACCTGCTGGCAGTAGATTCACCCCTATGCCTAAAATCTAAAACTGCAAAAATTCAAACAACAACAAACATAAGCAAGACCCATGACATGGGTACCACCGGGCATGCTAGAAATGTGTGCAAGTGTTTCTCTCCCTAAAAATGCAAAAAAAAAAAAAAAAAGCACAGGAAAGAACACCAACAATCACCTCAAGATTGGCCTAGTTGAATTTAAATAAAGCACAATGAAAATGAACATTTTACCTTGTTCAAATTGATGGTTTGGTTGGCCCTTTGGATGCTTGATTTTGTGGCGCTTCTTTGGAAAAATTGCATAAAACCTATCTCTAAATGATCATGTAGTGATGAGGAATGCAATGGTGTAAATCAGAATTGGCATGAATGAAAGATTGTGGCTCTGAGTGTTACAACAATGGTGATGGATTGATGGCTTGAAAATGGCTTTAAGTGTGTTTTGATTGCTAGATTGTGGATGATCCAAATGGAGAAATTTTCACCATTTTTATGGGAAGTGCCTCTAAATAATTGAGGTTGATGATTAAGCCATGGTGAGGGAGATCAAGGGCTCGGGTGAGTTGAGAACTCACAAGCCCTCACAAACTAACATGTGGCAAGTGACATGGAGGTAATTTTATGTACCTTGGTAAGGGACAAGATCTCCTCATAAAGGAGGTATTTTTCCACATGTGATTTGAGAGGACATGTGAGGAATTAAAAATTCCTCACATGTCCTCATGGGGATGGCTGAAGGAATTTAAAATTCCTTAAAATGCCTTGGAGAAAAAAATGTGAATTAAAAAGTCACATAGGGAAGGTAGAGAAATTTTTTAATGTAGTTTGAATAAGGACACATGCCATAAATGGCATGAGGATTAGGTTGGATTAATTAAGTAATTAAGGTTGTGAAAATATGGGATTAGGTAGGGTAATGATAGATTAAGGGCAAGTGGGAGATTGTGGAGGACGTGACCCTAATGATGATTAGGGGTGTACACATCCTAATCATAGATTAAATAGATTAATTTGGATTAAGGAGGATTATGGAGGATGTGACATGAGGAGAGAGAATAAAATGAATTAAAAATTTATTTAGTTCATTTGGGTTAATGACTAAATTAAATAAATTTGTCTATTTATTTAATTTAAAGATGAATAAGGTAAAGTATTTAATTGGTTAATTAAATACTTTACGAGACATAAGGTTGAGATGAAATATTAATTAAATAATAAATTATTCAGTTAATTATTTAAGGATGTAGGATAGAGGAATGAAAAGGGTGAATTTGACCATATGGGGGTGGTCAAATTCATCTTTGTACACCTATACAGAAGATAATATGTTAAAACCTCAAATATATATTTAAAAGGTCCCTAAAAAATTATATAGAAGATTTAGTAAAGTTTACAAACTCAAATGATATGACCTCATGCTCATGCACCTTAGATTTCCCATGCATAAATGCTAACCATGTCTTAGGTGCCCCCACCATGGGTATCACATGAAATCCCTGCATATAGATACAAAAATGTATAGATCATTCACACATGTGTACAATTTCAAATTAAATTAGATCTATGATGTGTACTTAATTTAAACTTAACAAAATTTTGAAAGCACACACCTAAGATGATGATGACTCAAGAGCACTCACTGCAACTTGTGCTTGATGGGTATTCAATATCATATGACCTCCTTGCATCTAGATATAATATATCATTTCACACATGTGTACAAATTAAAATTAAATTAGATATGTCCACATACATTGAAATATATATTGGTTTGTACTAGAAAAAAAGGTGATCCGAAATCAAGACCACTTGAAATATAGACATGATCATATTGAGTTTTAGGCATTGTGTGATCATGCATCTACAACGAACATTTCTTGAATTAATATTATATTATATATATCATTTAATGTTATTGTTTACATGAATTTTACACATCTCAAACAAATTATTTAAATGTTCCTAAGTTCAAAAGATGAACATACCTATTTAGGATGATCATCAAAATATAGTAAATCCATATATGAATTCATCCTAGGTGCATGTGGGTCACCTGAAGTGGATTCCTAAGTATGCCCATAGCTTGAGCCTCCATGCTCTCTATTGCCCACATTAGCGACAATGTGTGTAGTCTAATGAGTGAGATGTCCTGAAAGAGAACACAATGCTCCTAATGTTGACAACATCATCTACTACTAAAATGTAGTGGGAACAATAGGAGAAGGAGGAACAACAATAGAAGTAATCATAGCACATCTCTAAGTATAGACATGCGCTCCTAATCTATGTTGGGGCATGCCACACCCAGGTCCTTGAAATGACCTCATATAAAAATAGTTGGGTTTTAAACCGAATTCAAACTCAATCCATAACTTTCTCAAAAAGTATAGGGGCACCTAAAAATTTCCATGTGGAGGAGTATCAAACACCATCCGCCATCTATCCCAAAAATTTGTGGCTATCTTTGGGTGCCTACACAATTTAATTGAAATTTGTTCTTTGGTGGGTGGAATTGGTTCATTTGTTTAGGGGCTAATTTTTTTTTGGAAAATGGCTTATTTGGTAATTTTAAGGTGATTAATTTCTTTATAGGACAATCCATCTACATATAATTTTCTCCTCTCTTCTCTTGATTGATGGAACCTATCTAGGTCCGCATCAATAGATCAAACAAATCAACAAAAATTTGTGCATTGAAGATTCAAACCATGTGAGATTGGGGGAAAAATTAGGCTCATTTTTTTATCAAATCTATATTTTCCTAAATCACATTAAGGTTTTCTCTAATGCTCTCTCTTAATTGAGCCTGATCTACTATAGGGCATGGTGGGTTAGTAGGTGGGGAGTGTGGAGGTGTGGGGTTTTTCTATGGTGGTAGATCTAGATGTATGGGATCTTCAGGTTGTGTATTAGGCTTAAAATTCTCTATGCTAATTTAGGCTCCATGTGAACAATGAAATGGAAACTACATGTTAAATAATTAAAAAATATATATCAACAAACTAATTAAATAATGTGTACACAATTTTAAAGTTATTTAAATCAAATTGAACGTCCAAACATTCAAAATTCATTTCATTTGAAGACACATTCAATTTATAACATTAAAAAATCCATAACATAAAAATCGATAGCATGTGCACATTAAATTATATAATTAAAGTCAGGTACATACATACCATTGGTTAAATTCAAGCACTTTATCTTCTAATAACCATATGGTTTCATTTTCCTTGCAAGGTTAAATTGAGTGGTGTGTGGTTATTAATTTCAAATTATTGTATCATTCTATCTTAGACTAATTAATTTCATGCCTTAGTGATGCTTTTTAGATGATTCTATGTATGTCCTAACCTATGCATTGATTGTCAATCAAAGATTCCTCTTAGGCATCATGTCACTCATCAAAGTGGGAATGAGAGGAAGGCTAAGAGCGCACCTATGAATCCTATTGGTGGTCCTCAAGTTATTGATCTCCTTCAAGATATAATAGTAAGGGGACCTCATCAAGAGGCATCTATGTGTGACAATTTGTAAATTAATTTAATAAAGAAGGTGGATACGAATATGTGTAGATTGAATACATGTTTAAAGGTTTTTTAATGGTAGAAATTGAGAGATTCTTAACATGTATTTGTGGGTAACTACAAAGTATTATATTTTCTAGCAAGGAGGTACTATAGGACACTTGAAATAAACGTATTACTAGAAATCACTTGCAACCTAAAGGTCACAATTTCTTGTAAAAAATGGGAAAAGGTACAATAGGTGACTTATATCATAGAAAGGTTAGAGGCACTTGAAATTTTATTTTGAGATTTAGATATTTATTAACTTAGATTTATTATGAGATGTAGATAGTAGGAGGCCAACTAGTGTTTGTGTTTAGTTTGTTTAGTGGTACAATAAATTGGATGAGTGAGTAGCACGTTGTGGTTTCTATATCTACTATAATAACAAAGTATGTTGTAGCTACTCTTGTCTTTAAGGATTTTAGTTATATAAATATAGATTTTGTTTAGATGTTGGGTTGGGTCTTGTTGTATTTAGAAATTAATACAATATTTAGTGTGCCATTAGCTTGGAAAAGAACCTAAACTTTCATATATAAATGAAGCATGTTAATGTAATGTATCATTTTTTTATAATGTGGTGTGGATGGGAGAGAAATGTTAGATAAATTTTACAATATGAAGAATGTTACAAATATGTTAAAAAATTTAACAAAAATAATTAGGTTTGGGTAGTGCGATGAAACTATTAGTCTCATGTCCCCTAGTAAAATGTTCACAAAAATGATTGTAAATGAGAATAAGAAAGATAAGTATAATACACAACTTACAATCCTAATGTTTAGCTATCTTTTCTTTTTTTTAATGTGACCTCATTATTTTGTTCTCCACCTAAGCATGAATAGACCTATCTAGGGATTATAATTTATGACATTATAAATAGACCTATCTAGGGATTATGTGTCGTTTTAGGGCTAGTAAGAAGAAAACAAATGTAGATATTATAAATCTAAGTTAGGTTTATATTTTGGGGTTTATGATATTAGTTTTAGGTTTTAGGGTTAAAGTCGTAGGATTAAGGGTTTTAGTTTTTAGGTCTATGTTGTTTGGAACCTAGGGTTTAGGGTTTTGATTTCTAAGTTAAATGTGCCTAATTTAGGTTAAATTATAGTTAATTTAGGTTTAGTTTTTATGGTTTTCAATTTAAAATTTAAATTTTTTGGTTTGGTTGATGTTTTGGTTTTAAATAAAATTTAAAAACTATAAAATATTGAATGTAAAACAAAAAGAAAACAAAAAAATCCTAAATAAAAATTACAAAACAAAAATGTAAGATATAAAGCAAAAAAAAAAAGTAGAATTCAACCAACCTCGCTACTATATTTGACTCCAATTTATGACAAAATTTTGTTGAAATATCAACAAACTATTGTCAGAATATTGACAAAACACTTACACAATTTTCATCACTTTCTCGACCAAATTTTGAATGTTGAAATCATTCAACCCAACATCATCGGTCATCACCACGAAAAATGGATCTGGTGTTCGTTAGAATATCGACGAAAACTTCATCTATCTACCGATGAAACATAACCAAAACACAATTGTCATGCCTCTTCCAAAGGAAGAAAAAAAGCACTAGAATTTCATCACAATTTAGATGATATGGGAAAGTCATTATGATGAAAATTTCATTGTAACTATAGTAAATTCGTTAGACATGCATCTAAATCAAGTTGAAAATTCATTTTGTTTATGATATATAATATGATAATTAGGAAATACATCTATTGCTTGATACTCCATTCCAATATCTTTCATAATGCCTGATAAATCTCAGTATGAGTTGGGTAAAATATTTGATGGTGGTAACAAAAATTAACCAATCAATTTACAAAAAAATAATAATTTGTTAATATAAAGAATATTAATGGTACATATTTCATCCTTTAACTACTAGTGATGAACTAAAAATAATTAAAATAGATTAAAAAATATGACATATATGACATACCTTGACATTTGTGAGATTGTTATATTGGATAAACCATTCATAATCGTCAAGTTCACCAACAAAAATACAACATATGGGAGCCTTCATAAATGGGATCATATGCCTTCTCAAATACAGGTAAATCATAAAAATCATCAAATTCATCTTGATCATCATGATTAGCTATGCCACTAAATGTGTCATGGATCAATGTATTTGTACCATCATCTTCAATTGTGTTTTTTGGCGCATGATCATCTTCTTCCATAGTTCATTAAATTCATCTTTGATATACATAGCTCCATGTTCCTCCGCTTGCAAAACCACATTCTTTGGGTTGTGATAATCTATATCATGTGCCCTAGGGCACTCCACCTTTATAATAATGATAGAAACAAATAAACCATGATCATGATCAAGTGATTTTTTTTATATATAAAAAATGTTAAAATGATATAAACATTTAGAAATTCAATCAATATAAACACATATAATGAACAACTTACCAATGGACGATAATCATGGCCCTCTTCAACATGACCATGTTTCCTACAATGCTTCTCAGCTGTTGTGGTTAAAAGCATTCTCATCTTTAAGCCCTTGCAATTATTGCAAGGACAATAACATTTCCCATCACCCTTTCTTTTGAATCTAGTCCACAATCTAGCAAGTTTCTGTTGATTTTGTTCTAGACTAATATTAGCTAACATGATTTTTCTTTACCAAGCTAGAATATTTTAGATCTTCAAAAAATATCAATCTCAAACTCCAATAATTTTTAATCCTAGACAGGTAACAAAATCTAATATTTTTGATATTTTACAACAAAAAAGTTCAACACGCAACCACCCCTACAAAAGAGAAGATAGCCTAAAGTTAATGACCCCAAAAAAAACTTTAAAATGCTAATTCTAGAACTTATTAAATTCTTATTTTACTATGATTTCCAATTGTTAGAATCCTAAAATTAGAATATTGAACTTGCACAACAAAATCTAGAAATGAAATTCTAAAAATGCACAAGCCTACAAATTAAATATGATGAGATGTTGCTTGAAAATATGATTTTCAAACCTAGAAGTACAAATTTTACTTCACAAAATAATTCTAGAAAACAACAATGACTACCCTCAACCTAGCGATATCTTCTTGAATTTTTTCTAATTTTTCCCAAGAAAATTGTCCAAGTAGTTCTCCACAAACTATCACAAGTATCAAAAATTGGCAAGTAGAGAAAATTTGCAAGTATAGAAAAAAATTGTTGCAATAAATAGTCGAGCTCAATTTTATTTATGTCGGACACATTTTGACTTTACAATTTTGTCAAAATTTTGATGAAAAATTAGGATCGTCGAAATTTCGATGAATGTCTGGCATAATTTTTTTAAAAATTAAAAATTTCACATTAAATATCATAAGTACTCAACAATACATCTAATTATACATCCTTCATAATTTTTTTTTTTCATATTTTGTAGTCAAATGAGTTATTTCTTGGAGGGCTTTGAGTTTGGTTGTGTTGACATGAGGAGGTGGTAGTGAAAATTTAGTTGAATTGGACCCTTAGAAACATGTACATGAATTGAGCTCCCCCTTAGGCACACAGACCAAATGAACTCAAAAAAATGGATAACACAGTCGTTAATATAAAAAATTAAATGGCTTTAAGAAGCACATACATATCATGAACACATAGGAATTTTGTAATGGATACGTGTTTTAGGGTGCGTACCCAAATCTAAACACACGTGCATTCTAATTTAGACTTGGGTACCTGATCCAAAGTATGTATGTGTTTCGTACAAATTTTTTTTCATTTTGGCCAAAACTTCCCCTCTTTGTGGACCCAACTTCTTGCTTTTACCTGATTAGAGTAGTCTTATTTGTTAAATCAATATACAAACTATATTGCACATATAGCTAATAAGGAAAGAAAGAGTCCAATTGGAAAGAATAATGAGAATTTATGGGAAGGATCCAATGAAGAAAAATAAGTCCCATTAATTGGTTGGTTGACTATTTGTAATGACAATGAGAGTGGTGGTGTTGGAATTGAGAAAATCAAAAAACCAAATTTAGCTCTTGGGGAAAAAATTGTTTGGAAAATGTATTCTAGTCAAACAACAAAATGGTGTTCCTTATTAAAGAAAATGGGTGGATATTCACTAACTATAATCCTCCACATGGACCAAACATATGGAACTTCATGATGAGTTGAAAAATATTGATAGTAGATCATATGTCATGGATGATAAATAATGGACAAAAGAAAAGTTATGGGTGGACTCATTGAATTCCAACCAACCATTGATAGAGCTACCATTTATTATTGATTATGAGGACCAAATTCCACATGTCCAACACAAGTTCTTAAATGACTATCTCAAATAGTGTCCAATTAGCTATGAGTGTGATTGTGTAGAAATAGATAATATTCAAATCTTGGTTGATCATAGGAAACAAATCATGGAAAAATTCAAAAATAAGGAATATATTCTTAAACCAAAAAGATGACAATATAATTTGTACTAGATATTATAATATATTAAATTAATTTTAGTACAAGAAATGATTTTCCTTGAGAACCAATCTCTTATAGTATCATTAGGATGAATAAAACAATATGTTCAATGTCTTGATAAATCCTTTTATTCTTATAAGTAGAAATTTAAATCAAATAATCACAACTTCAACACAACATATCCAATTATATTAGATTGTCCAAAATATCTTTTTCTATACTAAAATAAAATATAAATTCTATAGAAATGAAATTACAATCCTTAAGGATTATTTTGTACCCTTTGAGTAGAAAATAACAAAAGTATACAATAGGAAATCTTAATTAAAAAGGATCTAAGGAAGAAATGATGGCTCGAAGAAAATGTTACCTAAAATTTTCTTTCTTCCAATGTAAATACCTCCACATAGAAAAGGAGATAAGAATGTTTAGGTGGCTATTTAGGGGTTTTCCTTTGTCAAACCCTTGTCTTTGTTTTTTAACCTCCACAAACAATGAAGATTGTTTTGATGATTGACTTTGATAAAAAAAGTATGCAGACAAGTAATTTTTAGTTAAATGATAAGAGTACTATCATGGCTACTTTTATGAATTTGAGTAGTAACATGCATAAAATAAGTATGAATTTATTCTATGAAAAATATTGATGAAGAATGGTTTGAATGTGATAGAAATGGTGGATTTCGATCTTGTTTGTGATAAGCTAGAGATGGATAATTTTTTGGTTTTTCTTGGGACAAGGGTAGGGGATATTGATATCAATAGTGGTGGGGTAGAGAAATATAGAAATACATAATGATAGGTATGCTAAAATGGTACTAGGTTAGAAAGTGTACCACAAGAGATTATAAATGTGTATCATATTTATCGACTTAAAAATGGTGGAATACTGGGAAGGTGGAAAATTAAAGGTAGTTCCATTGAAGGATCTAAGAACACTTAAACCCACTTCAAGTGAGGTTAATTGGGATCTTGATAAGGAATAAAAGATGGTAAAAAAGAAACAATCACTAGAAATTGAGATGGAGGAGAAGGAATCACCAAATTTAGAGGTGGCCACATTGAAAGAGGATGCTCAGATTCAAGAATTTGCAAAGAAACATGTTCATGGGACAACACACCTCACTAACACTTACACTCACTAGAAAGTTCATTACATCAATGATGGGGTTCATGTATAGTTTATTGAGGGGGACCACTCTTCTTTTTTTTGTGGGTATTTCCATAAATTAAGTGATCCCACTACATCCTAGCCAAATATTGTGGTGATCTTGCCAAAGCATGTAGTGCCCTATAAGAGCTCTATTGACATCCTCAACATCTAGTTGATCAAAAGTGGCATGCCAATATAATAAATCTCCACACTACAAAGGTATCCTAAGTGGATAACAAAATAAATGATTATATGTCCATGGTTCCTCCACGTGATAGCCCATAGGCCACATGCAAGCAATGTGCTTGAATACCCATAACTATAGCAATGTGTAGATCATGAGGGTCTATATCTCATAGTGAATATATCAACAAAAATTGTAATAAAGATGCGACAACATGAGTTGACCCTCTCTAAACATAATTTGATGGTCCTTCATAACCTATATCATATGGAATAGGCCCCCATGTAGGTGTGTGCCTCACCCATTTAAATAAACTATAGGTTCTATCATAATAATCAAAATCCATCAAAGAATTTGAACATCAACACTAGCATGTAGCAACCATTAAAGACGAATCTGAACATTAACATCATGGGGTGTATCATAGCTAACACAACAACACTGGTCATCAATAATCTCAAATATAGTCTTTCCAACATATTTTATCACACTCATCCATTGAATAGGTAATCATAGAATTCAGTACACATCCTCTAGTGCGATCATCATCTCTCCTATCAAAAGATAGAAGGTAGAGGTGTTTGTATCCCATATTTCCATGAGTTTTATGAGCATAGTGTCATGGTACCTCATCATCAACATAGTGTATACCTAGTATAGTCTTACTACACATAAGTGTTAATGCTCTAAAATAGAGAGCTATGTATCCTAATATTAGAGAAGTGTAATTAGGTGTCCTGCTAGATTCTCTCACATGCATGGTGGACCTTAGTGATCAAAAGAAATATTCATTATCAAAATTACATAAAAAAAAGAGAGTTAAACATAGTCTTAGAACTCCATGCTCGGTTAGGGGTTCTCTTGTTGGTCTAGGGTGCCCATGTCGGAAAAGGGCACCTTTAGAGGTCTAAGGTTACCATGATGGTCTAGGGCACCCTATTCTTAGAAAAATCATTTAAATTAAATAATTTAAGGTTACCAATCACATGGAAAGTGAAAACATAAATTACCTCTCTTATTGGTGTGTCATGTGCAACACACTCCCTAAAGGCATCAAGTCTTGAGGCTCAATATGGTCATCATTGTGATATTTTCACTCCTTAGGTTGATGGTGTCAACTCTTAAAATTCTTAAACTATAAATGTGAAAATGAATTTCAAAAAGATAAAAAATGTTCACTTATAGATAAATTTAGCACTATATTTGTCATACCATACTCTATTAAAATATGTATAACTTGAGCTTGTGACCACTAATTTCAATGTCATCTATTACATACAAGTCACAGTTCTTCTCTTTCTCATGTTGTTCTTGTTAGTCCATGGTGTTATGATTTCATGACTCCCTCAATAGAATTCTCATAAAAAAACATAATTTATTTGGTGTGGTGAGATTGCTACCTTGATTCCATGTCCATAAAGTAAGCAGAATCAAGAGAAATACATCTACCCTCAAATTTCATTATCTTTAGAAGTTTGAACTAACATATTTGTTGGTGTGTGAAAAATGTTTTTAGATTTGTAAATATTTTTTTTTAATAATATATGGCTCCTAACTTTGTGGTGTTTCAAATTACCACACTTGGGGCTCCATTCTCTCACTTGGAAAACAATCTACATCCCCTATAGTATCCTTTTTGGTATCCTTTTATGATATGATTTATATTCAGTACTTTTTTCATATGCATGTGTCAAACAATCACTAAAATGGGGGCTGAATATAGTGTAAAAAAATGTACTCCCTTTTAGGTGATAGTATAATTTAACACTCTATTTGGAACTCACTTCTATGAATTTTTAGATCAACACATCTTAGACAATCCCTAGCCTTGAAAATTTCAATCAGCCAAGGAGAATATGTCTATAGTACCCTAGAAATTTTTTTATCTATTAAACATCATCAAATTGACTCTGAGAAGTACCCTTATCTTGAATAAGTCTTGATTTTAGGAGACTCAAAACACCTAATGTAAATCTTATTGAGTGTGAGAAGGCCAGTCTAGGGTGCATTGTTCCCTAGACCATCTATTTTTCTCAACAGATTTCATATTCCATTTTTATTAGTCTCTAATTTTAGAGATACAATTTAAAAATTAGGTTTTGTTAGTAACTTAATCTTAAAAATTCAAATTTAAATGAGTCAACCTAAACTTTAATTTTTCTTAAGTTTCACTATATAAACATGAATTATTATTTTAAAATTATCGAAAAAATCATAAGATAATTATACTGTACTAAAAATATCTGCTCTAACTTGTATGCTTGATTGAATAGGTACTAGGCTACATATCCACCTAAATTTGTAGGTTTGACAGTGCATCTCATCCCAATGGTGGTTGAGGAGATAATTTCTAAGCCCAATTTATACCCAAACCCTAGCCATTGTCCCCAATTAGAGACAAATGATTCATTGTGTTACCACCTTTTTGGATTGTCATGGGAAAATGCTCAATCTCCTATACCTTGTGGTTGGAGTGTTGCACTTGTGTGAATGCTTTTGTTGGGTTATGTGACTATGTAACTCCAATGTCTAGCTTTGAGTATGGATTCAATTCAAATGGTGTTAAGTCCTTTGGTAAGTCAGGGTAGTCACTATTATGATCATTTTCATTATTTATGTTTTGATGTGAATGTCTCCTTTTAGTAATAAGTTATTTTATGGTTTATGCTTAGTCTCTGATTGTGATCTATTTAAGTGAAGTTAGCTTCTAGGCTGAATATCTTGATGGTAACTACAATTTTCATGTGTGTGTTAAAGTGTGATATAATGTTATTATATATATGCATATATATTGCTATGGTTATTATTTGGTGTGTGTAAATATTGGTTATTAATATTATTATGATTATATGTGTGATGATGGTGATTTAATATTGTCATGGGTTTACAATAATAAGGTATTATGTTAATATGTGTAGACTATTATATGGTATAATGCCACTATGTATGTTATTATTATTGGTGCAAGGGGATATTGGATTATTATTATTATTATTATTTATGTAAGGGTATTATTTACTATTGCTAAGTGTTAATATTAATTAGTTGTTATGTTAGTATTTGCATATCATTATGTGATTATTTAATTGTGGTTTATTGAATAATATTTGTTTTATTGAGAAATGGAATTAAAAATTAATTAGTGTTTATTTGATTGGAAAGGAATTTGGAATAGGGATTTATTTGTTAATTAATTATTTTTGAAACTCTTGTGGGAGTGACATCTCATGTTCAGTTTCCTTTTTAGTTGGAAGTTGTGTGTCGAAATGGAAAAAAAGGGGGATGAGAGAGTTGTGAGTTTTTGAAAAAGGAATTTTCTTCTATGTGGATTGGAGGTGAGAAATTATGCATTTTGGGGGATTTGAGAATGGAGAGAAAATGGAGAGATTTTACATCATTTTGAAGTAATTTTTCAAAGGTTTTTGGGAAAGTTTGAGTGGTTTTGAATTGAAATTTGGAGGAGAGTGAATTGGATTTCAATTATGGCTTGATGGGAATGGATTTGTTGCTAGATTCTGTGGAATTTTTTTTTTGATCGTGCTTTGGATTAGAGATTCAGGTTTGGAAAGCTTCTTAAATTTTTAGCTTCTTGCATTCAAATTTTTCATGTTTTGAGGTAGGTTTTGTACTTAATTTATAAAAAAATTCAAATTCATAGATATTTATATGGATGTTATAGAATAGGTTATTTTAATATTTTTAATTTTTTATTTGAAGTGATGAAATGCTGATATATGCTCGATTTCTCATTTTGATGTTTGATTGTAATCAAGTATGCCAAACAGAGGGTTTTAAGGGAGCTATTTATTTGTTTCAAATTTTTTGAAATTTTGATTTATTTTTGGTCAATTTTACCTATGGTGTTGAGTAGTCGAGGGTCAAATCTAAAATGGGTTTTTGATAGATTTGGATTTTGAGTTGATTTGACTATTTTATGGCTAGAAAACTTGACTGTTGTCAAGAGGGATTTAGCTCAGTTTGGAAGGATGTATAGGAGGATGTAGCTCTATCCTTTGATTTGTATTATTTTGTACCATCTATGCTTGAATGTGTTTATTTTTTGTATGTTGACAATCCCTTCCTATTTGTGAAATCTTGTGTTGGGCTTCTATACTGTGTAAGGATCAATTGTACCAAGGTTATTCATTGCTGGTCTTGATTATGAACTATTGAGAAAGAGAAATTAAAGTTGGCTATCATGTTAGAATATTGTGAAAATGATTTAATTTTCTTCATTGTATGTGTTTTGGTCTAATGATCATCTTTTTGGTTTCCTATTCATTTGTATTATGTGTTGGGCCTATTGAAGTATCTGAAAGTATTTGTGAAAGTCCTTTTGATTTTTGGTTGATTCCTTGTTTAGGTAGTCTCCTTTGGTGTTTAGTGTTAGCCACTTGTTGTTTTTGTCGATTGCTTGTGCATGGGGCCTAGTGTTGTCTCCTAGCATAGAGGGAGTGTATCTCAAGGTTCCACATGGTAGGGTGGTATTTTCCAACCATCCATTGGGGTTTAGGTGGTACATTTCATGTGCATCATGGAGAGTCTGTCCAATATATGTTATATATATATATATATATATATATCTACCTCTCAAATGAATGAATCTTGTACATTGTAGCATTCTTGCATAGGAAATGTAAATGAATTGATGTAATCTTGAAGATGTATTTATTGTTGTTTATTATTAATGTAGGAATGTTGTATTTATGATGCATATGAACTTAATCTAGTAGTAGATGTGATATATGTGTGTGTGTGTGTGTGTGTGTGTACCTATTTCATGGTGTTGATTAGGACTACGTTCATAATGGCATAGTGTTAGATGAGGTTTAATTATAATTAAGTTATGTTATCATATGTAATTTGATGTATGATATTTAATTTACATTCAAAGAATTGAGCTGATGTATTCTTAGTATATCAGATGTCTTTCTATAGGTTTAATTAGTGTAGGTGTGTTGTAGTAGTGACGTTAGCAAACCATGGTGGATAGGTGTGTAAGTGGGCTACGATTAATGTTACTTTTAGTTCATAATGTGATTATGATACGATGTTAATGTAATGATGCTATCCATGTAAATTTGTTGAGTTGCATTAGTTAGTGTCACTTTAGTTTCTTTAAAAAAATGAATTATTGGGATGATGTTTAAGGTCTTTTGTGTTAATCCACCTGGTCCCTTAGTGGGGCATTACATGCAATATAGCAGAGAAATTGGATAGATTCCTGTTCAAAGGAGATTTAATCCTCTTTCCATTTACCTTGGAAAGAAAGATCATTCCTAGCCCAGGCTCAGATCACTTTCCTATGTCTTTGGAGATTGTGGGGGAAAGGATCCCAACAAGATGTCCATTTAAATTAAAAAACATATGGTATAGAGACCCATAATATTTTTTGCACATGATCAAGGTATGGTGGAAAAATTGCAATCTAGGAGGATCTAAGATGTTCAATATTGTCACCAAATTAAGAGTGATTGAATAGAATTTGAATATTTGGAATAGAGAACATTTCAAAAATATTGTTTAGGAAAAAAGGAAGATAAAAGAGGTTTTGGAAGCTTTATTAGAAGAAATAATTAAGAATGGGATGGAAAACCGCCATTTCTTGGAAGAACAAGGTCTTTTAAAGAAATTAAATGATGTCTTGGAAATAGAAGAAATTTTCTGGCATTAGAAGTCAAGAGAGACATGGTTCTCCACATGTGACAAGAATACAAAGTTCTTTCATAACTCAACTAAGGTACGTAGGGAGATCAACAGAGTCACCAACATCAAAATAAGTGATGGAAGAGTCCTGGATAAGATAGAGGATGTAAAGGAATCCATCGTGGAGGTTTTTGAGGACCTTCTGAATGATTGATTGGGATCAAACTTAACTACATAGTAGGAGCTATTGGAATATATCCTAAAGATAATCACACAAGATCAAAACATAAGTTTGAATAGTAAATTCTAAGAGGAAGAAATTAGAGTCCAACACTCTTCCAAATTCATCTTGATAAGGCTTTGGGCCTAGATGGATTTCCCATGGGATTTTTTAGAAGTGTTGGGATGTAGTGGGCAAGGATATTTATGAGGTGGTGTAGGAGCACCTTGGTCATCAAATGTTTTTTTCAAATTTGTAAAAAGATGAATGTTCAAAATTACTTTGTAAAGGTCATGAGTTCATGAGTCAATCACAAATGTAATGGAAAAGTGATGTAAAAGGTCTTATTTGAATGTATTTAAAGTCATGGGTAAGTCCTAGAGGTTCAAAAGTGGAAAACAATGTAAAACTTGCAATAATGTAGTGTTGTCAAGTTACTAAATTGATCAAAATAAGGAGATTAGTGATGTTAAGAGTTAAAAGGTGGTTTCAATCAATGGGAAGTTGGAATATAGTTGTTTAGAGGGAAAAAAATCTTTAAAAGGACATTGTTTGGCATGGGGAAAAGAGAGGATTGTATTCTTGTAATAGAAACTTGATAAATAAAAGGTACTATCAGCAAAATTTTATGTTTCTTCCTTTTACTAGTCCTTGTACGGACTATACTATAGTCTAGGGGTCACAAACTTGCTATTTCATTATCAAGCAATGAATTATTTATCCTCTTAAAGAGATTTAAAGTAGTTTTTTCTTGATTAGTGGATTTTGAAAGCATTTGTTTGATAAACCCTCAAAACAGGGTTTGAGAGTCTTTTAGGGCATAAAACCTCCATCCCATCGATGTAGGCATGAAGGGTCAATGGGATGTATTTATTTAGTGTCTTTTCATTGTCTTTATTGCTTCTTGTGCTAACAGGGTAATAGGAGATGAATATGTAGTAATACATGATGTTGTTTCAAGTTAAAATCTAAAGTTTTTCCTCTTAAAAATGGAGGCTTCAAGAATGAGTTTGAAGAAATAGTGAATGAAATCCCAAGGGAATGATGTTGAAAGCATAATAAAGCATATTTAATCATGTTCCAAGTGGTGGCTAGTGAGTTGGAGATTTGTAAGTGTTTCATTCATGAAATCCTCCTTATTCTTGGTGTTTTCACCCTATAATTAAGGTTTTGATGAAACAATATGTTTTTAATCTTTTCTAACCTTATGATCTAAAGTATCTTGAGTTTGGAGGTGTAAATAAGGACTAATTGATGTTCTTTTATGGATTGGTGGGGTTTAGAGACCACTTGCTTTGTTAAAATGGGCTAATTTAGTAGCCTTTTCTAGCATTTTGTCTGAGAACTTGATCATTTCCTTAAGGAAGACTATTATAAGCTTTTGTATATTATTATGTATGGTGATTGGTTTATAATTGTGTATTTATTTTGAAATCATGCTTTGTTCTTGGAGTAAAATCCCTCGATTAAGGGTGTATTGACCTACTAAGAGTATGTTGGTTTGATTACTCAAAAATGGTGAATCTATTGGAACAGTGAAAGGAAAGGTTGCTAACATTTGGAAATGGATATTTTTATGTTGTTACATATGAATCCATGTTTGGATAGAGTCTGGGAGGCATATTTGATGTTTTTGGAGTTGTGATTAGGGTATTTCCTATATGCTTCAATGATGTTTGTGTCCAATTATGCTGGGATAGTCATGTGGCTGATGGAAACTAAAATGAGTTCTTGAAGAATGAAGGTATGGAATAAATGGTTTTTTGATCAGTCTTCTTGTGTTAAGTTATTAATGGTTTCCTTATGAAAGGTGGAGAGAATGATGTGCGTCCGATTGATTGAGTCAAAGTTTTATAATATGGAACTTTTGCTTTGAATTAGTCAATGTGACCACAATGCAAGATTGATGAAGAAATTGGAATGACTAAGAGAAATTGATAATTTTGATTAATGAAAGATAAAGAAATTTAGATGCTTGTTCAATTTTATCTTCTCCTTATTTGTTTGGGATTGAAGTTCCCTAATGAAATGAGGTTGTTGATGGTTGTTATTATGATTCTCTACATCATAGTGGTATCAGAGCCTGAAGATGGTTTGGGAGATTTGTTTAATATTATGTTGTTGCTGATAATAGGAAGAGATTGCTGGTTGGTTGTAGGTGCTCATCCATCTAAGCTGCATTGAGAAAGTCCAAGATACTATGAGAGAGTAACCAAAACACCTTGGTGAGGAAAGCTGAGTTGTGTTGTAGTTAGAACCTGATGGATTCCTATCTGAAGAAGCACTGAAGAGTTGCAACCCTGATGAAGGAAACTCCACTGATGGGAGTAGTAGAAGATGCAGATAAAAGATTATTGTTGAGGAGAAGTAGTTTGCAAGGAAAACCTTGTGTCCTTGGAGGAAAGTTGAAAGTGTGCAAGGATAGTCCTGTGTCCTTGGGTAAGCAAAGAGTTGGAGGAGAGATGTAAAGGATAGTCCTATGTACTTTTGGAAGAGAAAATAGTTTGACAGCTTGATGATGAAGATTGAGAAAGGAAAGAGGTAGAGATGAAGATAGAAATGAAGGAAAGAAGATGACAAGAGAAAGCACCGTGAAGATGAAGACAAGTGAAAGAGATGAAGACAAATGGAGATGAAGAGGACAAAGGAAAATTGATTTTTGTTTTGCAGGTAAAATTGAGGATGATGCAGTGTGTTTCCAAGAGACTTGGAAAACTTTGTTGGTTGGTTGTATGGTGCAGAAGCACCTTGGTCATCAAATAATTTTTTCAAATTTGTAAAAAGATGAATGCTCAAAATTTATTTGTAAAGGTCATGAGTTCATGATTCGATGACAAACATAATGGAAAAATGATGTAAAAGGTCTTATTTGAATGTATTTAAAGTAATGGGTAAGTCCTAGGGGTTCAAAAGTAGAAAAACAATGTAAAACTTGCAAAAATGTGGTGTTGTCAAGTTACTAAATTGATCAAAACATTGAGATTAGTGATGTTAAGAGTTAAAAGGTGGTTTCAATTGATGGGAAGTTGTAATATAGTTGTTGAGAGGGAAAAACACATTTAAAAAGACATCGTATGGAAATGGGAAAAGAGAGGATTGTATTCTTGTAATAGAAATTTGATAAATAAAAGGCACTGTCAACAAAATTCTATGTTTCTTCCTTTTACCAATCCATGTATGGATTGTACTATAGTATAGGGGTCACAAAATTGATGTTTCATTATCAAGAAATGAGTTTTTTATCTTCTTGAAGATATTTAAAGTATTTTTTTCCTAATTAGTGGATTTTGAAAACATTTGTTTGATAAACCCTCAAAATAGGGTTTGAGAGTCTTTTAGGGCATAAAACCTCCATCCCATCAATGTAGGAATGAAGGGTCAATGGGATGGATTTTATTTAGTTTCTTTTCATTATGTTTAACATTTCTTGTGGTGACAGGGTAGTAGGAGATGAATATGTAGGAATATGATGTTGTTTCAAGTTAAAATTTAAAGTTTTTCCTCTTGAAAAAGGAGGTTTCAAGCATGAGTTTGAAGAAATAATGAATGAAAGTCTAGGGGAATGATTCTAAAAGCATAGGTGGGAATATTTAATCATGTTCTAGGTGGTGGATAGTGAGTTGGAGGTTTGTAAGTGTTTCATTCATGAAACCCTCCTTATTCTTGGTGTTTTCACCCTATAATTAAGGGTTTGATGAGACAATACATTTTTAAGCTTTTCTAACCTTATGAACTGAAGAATCTTGAGTTTGGAGGTGTAAATAAGGTTTGTTTGATGTTATTTTATGGATTTGTGGGGTTTAAAGACCACTTGCATTGATAAAATGGGCTAATTTAGTAGCCTTTTCTAGAGTTATGTCTGAGAACTTGACCATTTCCTTAAGGAAGACTATTATAAGCTTTTGTATGTTATTATGCATGGTGATGGGTTTCTAATTGTGTATGGAGTTTGGAACCATACTTTTTTCTTGGAGTAAAATCACCCGATTAAAGGCTTATTGACCTACTAAGAGTATGCTGGTTTGATTACTCAAAAATGGTGAATCTATTGGAATAGTGAAAAGAAAGGTTGCTAACATTTGGAAATGGCTTTGTTGATGCTGTTACATATGAATCCATGTTTGGATAGAGTCTAGGAGGAATATTTGATGTTTTTGGAGTTGTGAGCAGGGTATTCCCTATATGCTTCAATGATATGTAGTAGTGCTAAGACAGTCATGTGGATGATGGAAATTGAAATGAGTTCTTGAAGAATGAAGGTATGGAATAAATGGTTTTTTTATTAGTCTTCTTATGTTAAGTTATTTATGGTAGCCTTATGAAAGGCTGAGAGAATGTATAGATGTTGATATGGTGGTTGAGAATGATGTGGGTTTGATTGATGGAGTCAAAGTTTTCTAATATTTTTTTTGCTCTGAATTAGTGAATGTGACCACAATGCAAGATTGGTGAAGAAATTGGAATGACTAAGAGAAATTGAGAATTTTGATTAATGAAAGATAAAGAAATTTAGATTCTTGTTCAATTTGATCTTCTCCTAATTTGTTTGGGATTGAAGTTCCCTAATGAAATGAGGTTGTTGATGGTTTTTGCTATGATGCTCTGCATCATTAGGAAATTGAAGATTCTAGGAGTTTTGAAAAGGTGATAAAAGAGCTAAACAACACCTTTATTTCCTTAATACCCAAGAAGGAAAAATTAGAGTCTCTAAATGAGTTTAGGTCGATTTCCCTTTACAATACAATTTCTAATGTTTTGGCCAAAGCAGTGGCTAACAAAATAAAGAAAATCCTTCCTACCATCATTTCAGAAGAACAAACTAGTTTCATTTTGGGTAGATAAATTCTTGATGGTGTCATAATTTCTTAGGAGGAAATACATTCTCTTCAAACCACTAAAAAAGTAAGAAATGTTAATCAAGCTTGACATAAGGAAGGAATACAACAAGGGTAGACTTTCAGTTTCTTTTCAAAACTTTTCAAGCTTTTAGTTTCAATAGGGTATGGTTGGATTGGATTTTTGTATGGATTGCATTCGCAAGATTCTTTTTTCTTTTGAATGGGTCCCTTGAAGGTTTTTTCATGCCTCTTGGAGTTTTTTCCAAGGGTATCCCTTGTCCGCTTTTCTATGTATTATAATGGCTAATGGCCCTAGCAGATGCATCACCAGAGCTTGGAGTTGTGGTAGGGTGGAAGGGGTGCAAATCACTTGTGGAATGACGATAATCACTCATTAGTAGTTTGTTGATGATACTATGCTATTTGGTGGGGCTCATGTGTGGGAGGAAAGGTGCTTCAAGGTAATTTTAGAGAAATACTCCCTTGCCTCAGGCCAGGAGGTATGTCTAGCTAAACTAAAGTTTTCTTCTTCAACATCCTTGCACATAAGGAGGATCAAATTATAAAAATCTTGAAATTCAAGAGAGGGAAGCTACCTTGTAAATACCTCGATCTCCCACTTGATAAGGGGCTGCAATCAAGAAAATTATGGGAAAATGTGGTAAAGAAGGTGGAGGATACATTCCCCTCATGGAAGTGTAGGTTTTTTTCTTGGGATGGATGCCTAACAAAATTCAAATCTATAATTTTTTCCTTGCCATCATCTATGTCATCTTGCCTCACCATGCTGGATAAGGGTGAGGAAGATTATAAATAAGAAAATGAAGGGTTTTTTTGGTAGGGATACTCTGCTCATCACAAATTTCCTTTGGTTAAGTGGGAGAAAGTGTGTGAAATGAAAGCAAGGGATAGGGCTGGAATGAAGAATATCATCTACCAAAAACAAAGCATTAAGTGCAAAAATGGTCTCAATGCTACACACTAGGAAAGATTCTAAGTGGGAACAGATTTTAAAGTTGAAGTATCTCGATGCAAATGAGCACAAAAGTTTTACTTCCAGGAACCTTCTCATAGGATCTAGGATTTAGAATTTCATATATAGTTGTAGGGAAGTGATTTTACACTTTTTAACTTGGGATTTAGAGATGGAAGTGATGCCTTCTTCTTAGAGGATTCATGGGAAGGTTTTCCCAAATTGTCCAATTTGGGTGAGCTTGGGAATGTATGGACTATCACTAAGTAGGCATGAGGGGATAAGGTAAGAGACTACATGTTGGTCAGAATAGAAGATGGTCAACCTAAGGCTGAGTGGAAGAGTGTGTAGGTTCTAGGTTTAGATCTTAAGGAAGTAGTTTTCTACGAAGGTGTGATGAAGGATTGAAATATCTGCTATAGGGTTGGATTAGGTATCTAAGATGGGGAGCTACCCCGAATGGGGAATACAATGTGAAAGAAGGTTATAATAGGATTATGGTTCGCACTGTAGAAAGTAGGTTCCCCAAAAATTTGTGTTGAAACAAGGCATGTTTGGCTAAGGATTTGATTTTTACCTAGGGGATAGCCTAGGGACAGGTACTCATGGTGGAAAAATTTTCTAGGTTAGGTTTTTTTGGCCCATCTAGGTGTTGTTTGTGTGAGAAAAATGAAGAAACTAGTAACCACCTTCTTCTTAATTGTCTCTACACTCAAAGTTCCTAACAATGGTTGCTAACTAAGTTGAATTGGAAAACTGTTATGTCAAATAAACTTTTGGATGTTCCATTGAGCTAGCCATCTTTGCAAAAACATGCATTATATAGTTGTGTATCGGTTGCTACCCTATCATTCCTGATCTAGGAAATCAAGAAAGAAAGGAATAGGAACATTTTTTAGGAGAAATAATTGTCACCTCAATCACTGCAAAACAAGATTAAGGTCTGCCTATTCAAGCTAGTGAACTCTAGAGTGAGGGAGACTAACCCCAAGAAGAGCACATTCACTAAATGGGATGCAAGGTTATGATGTAGTTTAAATGGCTTGTGGGTACCACCTATCATTAGGGAAGGTGGCTCAAAAACTATGGAAATGAGGAAGACCATACAATGGTCACCCTTGGAGTTAGGATGGTACAAACTCAATTTTGATGGTTCCTTGCACAACAACCCAAGAGAATCACATGCAGGTTGTGTAGTTAGAGATTGGCATGGGAAGGTAGCAGGTCAATTAGTTTAGCCTTTGCAAAAGGGGACAAATAATATGGTGGAAATGCAAGCACTGATCCTCAAATTGAAGTTGTTTCAGGATTTTAAGCTAAAAAATTTAGCCATTGAAGAAGATTCATCACTAATAATCAATGCTCTCAGAGTGCAAAAGGTGGTAAATTGGAAATTGGTAGCTAGAATGGAGGAGGCTTTGAATCTAATGGATAGTTTTGAATTGGTATCTATATCCCACATCCTCTATGAATCTAACATTGAAGTGGATCAGTTATCCAATCTGGGGGCCAATAAGAAATCACTAAAAGAGTTGTTGTTGTAATAGGAAGACAAGGAACTTGCGGGAGGCTGGGCGGGTGCCTTTCCACATATTTCTTGTGGAATGGTTGGGTTCTTGCAGAGCAAGTTGGCAATAATACTTGGCATGTCGAACTAGCAATCTGAGGTGGTAGGGGGAAGTCTTTTCATAGAGAGTCCATTTTGGAATGATGATCAAGTAAGTTGGGTTATTTGATGGTTGGTGATATGATGTTTTAATTAATGCATCTTGTCTATCATGCCATTTTTTTGGCATTAAAAATGGAATTAAGAGGTAAATATATGATCAATTAAAGAAGATATAGACTGCCTCCTTGTTGGAATCTCATGACTCCTCATCATGTACACTAGTCTCCAGGTGGCAAGAGCATAAGAAAAATTTGGTGGAATACACACTTTTACATAGTGTTGTAAGTGAAAAAATCTTTTACAGATCAAGAACCATAAATAAACTAAGGGTGGCACAGTTTCACCAAAGTTTGGCTTCATTTTCTTGGTTTGCATTATGTTTGTGGGTATGGTAGAAAGATCAAAGTTCATAGTGGATATGTCTATGGAGTCACTTGTGAGCTCAGGTCTCGACACCCCTACCCATCTGGATTACAAAGTTTAGTAGACTACTTTTAGGGTGATTACCAATTGACAGCTAAAGAGGATAATGCTTAGGATAAATCATCATATGATGGTGGCAATCAAAATGATACTAGGAAATGGACATTTATCCAACCTAGAGACATTTTGGGTTAACAACCACATTGTCTCTCAGTTCTTGGCTTCTATGCTTGATGTTCACACACCAAAAGTGGAGGCAAATGTGATAGTTTATAAACTCTTCAAGAAAGAGCTTTTGGGTGGGCTAGACAAGACCCTACATGTGACATTCCTAGGACGTGGCACACCTCAGCCTTGTGATCTTCCACTGGTAAGGGTACCTAGTGAGGTTGTCAAAGTCTATCCCCTACTTCTAGAGCTAAAATTAATGGCTCTAGTTAGGCACTGACAAATAGTGGCATATGGGGTAAGCTTCCTCAAGAAGATGTTGATGCTTGAGCCTATGAATATTTTTATTGGGTACTTGACTTTGATCAATTTTAGAAAATGAATGGTTTTTAGGTGGTGGTTAAGTAGTTTATGGTTCACCACCTTGTTGATGCATTTAATATCGATGTCAGTCAGATCGTAAATGGATTCATCAATATACTTCGGTTTGAGTTTCTCTTGTAGAAAATTATCGTCTTTGTGTCATCATGTTTCTCTCTCAGTTGTTGTTAAGTGATAAATTTCTTGCTTCTACTCTAGGGTTTTCCAATGTTTGTATTTAGCTACTTTAAAGGTATGCCACTAACCATCTGCTATGACTTAACAAGTAGGCAATCCCTCTGCAAGAATAGTGGTTTTTAAATTTTTTTTGAGCCCATTGAATGTTATATACAAGTTTTTGTTTGAAGGTGTAATTTGATATATAGACAGAGAAATTTTAGGTTCTTGTACTTCATATGTGACTGCTTGGACAACATGGCATCCTCTATATCTTGTGAATGAGATGACGTGACATTAATTTCCAGTGTTTCCCTCTGCACTAGTAGAGTTTCCTTTGGTGCCTCCAGCAAAGTTTTTAACACCTTAGGATTATGAGTTATATCATGTGACAAGGGTTACATTCCTAGTAGCCATGGCCTTGACCTACCATTGATCTTTCCCTGTATATTTAAATCCTCATTATCTCCCCCTCTTGTGCACACCAAGCTCACCATGAACTACTACAAATCCTAAAAAAAATCCCCATCATTCGTTAAATACAAACCCTAATACTCAGAATCACAGATCCAACCATTACCAGTATCTTAGCAGGTGAAAAAAAATGCAAGCATTTGAGCCACAAAAATAAGTGGCAAAACTATGACTATTTAAGCCAACAAAAATAAGGTAAAAATTCCTTATCTATGCAATGTTTTACCAAATAGTTGGCATAAGTTGAGTTTTGGATCTAGATATGTGTACACATCTTTCTACTATATCTAACAAAAATAAAAATACCTCACCCCAATCTAGCACATCCAATCTGCATTCAACCCATGGGGTTGTTGGAGTATATTAATTATTTATATAACCAAAGAAAAAGAGAAAAGTAGCTTCTCACTAATATGAACTTGTTTTTCCTTCATCTTTCTCATGGCATGATTTATGACAGGGTTTGTAGGGTTTCAATTTTTTTGACACATACAATAGAGATAAAGCCTGATGTGTTGTGCTACTTATGAAGATGAGAACCTTTTACGTTAGCATTATTTTTTTCCCCTACCACTCTAGGTTGTAAGTAATTATTTTTCTTGAACCAAATGATTCTAGATGTTTATTTTCCTTAAATGTAATAAAAATAATTTCTTTTATGCTTATAATGGAGACTTCTTATAGTTTAGATTACAAATCCTTGCATACCCCTATTATTAATCACTAGAATTTATGGTTAGAAAGTTCTAGAAATCCAATGTCTTGATTTTTTCTCTTATTTTTTCCTAATTGGGTGCTACTTGAAATAGAATGATAATGTTCCATTTATATATATTTCATTTGAAAATTTACTATTTTGAAATCTATACAGATGATCAACTTTGAATAGTTGTTACAATAACATTCATGTTTGAATGTTGTTTTTTTTTCTTTTTTTTTAGGGTATGTCTAAGTTCAACAACCATTCTTTTAGAGATAAATTTAAACGAATTAAAATGCTTCTCCATAAATGTTCATTTTTTCAATTCTTTGGCTAAGAAATGTGTTTTTATGTTAGATCTTCCAACATTTTTTGTTGAATGCTAAATAGCCCTTTGTTGGCTATGTGATTTCCAACTCTTTATAGTCATTTTATCATAGTCGCTTCATTATAATGTCTTCCTTAACATTGTTGTGTTGTTAGGTAGCCTGCTTTAACATAACCACTTTATCATGTTGCCTACCTTTGCTTGGAAAATTATACCTCTATTTGAGTTAAGAAAATTTCTCCTTACATGGAACATTAATTAGAGGATTATTCTTTTACCATATGTCTTTGTACATAATGATTTATGTAGGGTTTATCCATCTAGCTTAGCCATTACTTCCTAGGATCTTTTTCTTCTTAGGTCTAAGACTAATTTTAGTATTAGATTCATATTCTTTTGATAAAAATAGTTGTTGAATCCATTTGAACATTATTAATTTTCTGCTATAATTTGGTGAATGTAGTTTTAGTTTCTTTTCTTGACTTCTATACATAGATTCACTTGACTGCAACCACTAAAATTGCTCACAATTTACTATAGTGTGCTTTCCTAGTTATATATTATTTGATTGTCAAATATATTTAGAACACCAGTTTGGAGTTTCTGTTTAGAGTTTTAGCATGATAAGGAAGAGACATGTCATTCAACCATCCTTCAAATATTTTGTAAATATGCAAATATTTTTAAAATATTGGTACAATATTTGTATTGTTATACTTTATATATTTTTTAAATATTTCTAGCAATACATATCCATTTTAGATTGTATATTTATAAAATTGTGCTAAATTTTTAAGATCTATTTTTTAGTAGATTTATATGTAATGTTGTTTTTTATTGTTAAAATAGTGGTTTAGTTATATGTGCCCATATTTGTTGACATTAATTATAATAGCCTTTATTTCCCTACATTCATTTCTCTTGCTAATTTACTTTATAAACAACTACTGCTGCAAGTATATTTTGTTGTATTGTTTTTGGTAGAGAAGGGCCCTTTATCCTTACTTACAAATAATGTGGGGAAAAATTTATGGTTATAATTTACAATGTAATCATATTTTATATAACTATGTGCTTGGATTTTAGAAGAGTAGGTTCCTCTACAACACCCCTATCTAAGGTTATAAATGGCTTCCAATCGTTGTACAACTTACACAAGCTTCTTTTTAAATAGACACAACTCAATTGACATCTACATCGTGATTTGTGTAAAATTAAAACAATATTTCCTCCCATAGGACAATTGCAACATAACTTATATGGGATTCTATTTCAATATATTACAATCACAATGTGTATGAATTTTATCTAAGTCTGTATGAATCAATACTTAACACAAATTTTTTTGAATATAAATCAATTTTTTAGAGGGAATGAATTGAGAGTATTTAAGGGAAAAAATGAACATTTATATGGAAGTATTTTTATGCATTTACTGCAATTAGAAGGGAAACTATGCTCCAAACTACCATGCTTATCTTCTTTATCGTTTTGGTTGGGAAGGTAGATTTAGAATAGAACAAAAGGCTTTTAATGTTTAGAGTCAACAAGATCAATGTAATGTACACCGCACAATCAAAATTTATTGATATTAGAGACTAAAAATATTAGTCAAAGTCAAAGATTCTTACATAATAGATGATTGGACTTTTACTTTTTAAGATATTTATAGAAAAGTTGACTAATTTTTTATTATTTAAGATATATTGAAATCACAATGTTGTCTTTAAGAGAAAATATTCGTACCTAAAATTCTATAGAATATATTAACATACCTTCTATAATTTGAAATTATTGATCATCTCTCATGATATATATTGTAATAAAAAACTTCAAAATTAGCTACACATCGATAATTTATATTTCTCTCCATCAACAAGGATGACTCTCCATGTTGCTTGATATATTTTTCATTTCTTTATGTGTTTTCATTTAAATCTCTACATTCTAATTCCTAACTACTTCTCTAAGAATATGATAAATTATGGACATCTTTTGAATTGTCAACTGACTTTGCTACTTGTTCAAATTCATCCAGGTTTTCAAGTGAAAGTGGATTTTTTGGAGGAAGAGGTGGGGTAAGTTTTGTAGAGGTCATTATATTCTAATTGAACTATTGTCTCAAGGAATTATGCCGCAAATTGAAATCAAGAAATGTGAATTACTATGCACTCTTTCAAAGAATTTATTTGTAATTGTTTCTAAATGAGATCCCTTCAATTGATATAGGTGCAACATATACCAGTTGCCATAACGAATTTTGACACAATTTGAAATTCAATTTTGTTATTCTTAATAATATTATTCAATACTACTACTTTTACCATCTCCTTTAATATACATATATCAAGTATTCAAATCATTTGCAACTTGTAAAAAAAAATTTGTTGGATGCAAAGTTCTCACTACTAAACCACATTTATCCATTTTCTACCTTCCACAAATCTTTGGCACACCCATTACACGCAAAGGTGCTATTGCTAGTTTATATAAATTAAAAAACAAGTACAAAGTAAATGATAAAAATTACAATAAAATATAATAACAAATTTTAAATAAAAGTAAAGTAATTCTTAAATAGAAATAATTATCAAATAAATAGAAAATAATTAGAATTTATTTTATTTCATTTTTTATTTACATTATTCAATAATTCTATTTAAAATTAATTTATATAAATTAAAAAATGACTTGAAAAGTGAACTATAACAATTACAATGTTATCATTTTATAATAATAGACAGTCATTGGTAATGTCATAATGTGATCATTAAATCATGGTGTTGCGGGTTTTATCACTCAAAACAAATCCCTTATCAAATATTATTGCTGAATGTTCATATTGAAAATGAGGTCCCAATCTTCGACCTAAAATATATTTACGACCATTTTGGAAAAGACCAGCTGTGTGGAATGGAAACGTTCAAAGGTGAAGCAGGACGTAGAGAGGTTATCACGTGTCCATATTTTCATCGACAAACTCACAGTGCTTCTTAGCCGTGTCCATATTGCCTATGAACCAGTTCGGTTATATGAGCCCCTTTGGTGAGCACTGATATAATATGGAGAGATACAGTCCTCATTGCAATTGCTTGTCAATGGCGTGTATATGATCGAGATATTTTAAGTGGGCGAAGAGCATATTTTTCTTTCTTTCTTCTATCCTGTCAAGAGAAAATTGTATCCAATCATGGCATAGTGGAAAATATCAAAGTGATATTCCGTATTGTGTTTTGATTCTGCAATTATTATTCTCTTTACCAGATGTGAATTTTGATACTAGACGATGGTGGATGAGAAAACAAAGGGAGAAAGGTCGTCGTAATAGATTTTTCACGATAATACTATTTATAGGCTGGAAAATTTAGTTGGTGTGAATGCAAGTTGCTTTTTTAAGTCGGTCAAGAAGAATTTATTGTTCTCAAATGGTATGCCCCACTTTGTCTGTAGAAATACATAGCCACAATAATGTACACATGATTCAAAATACACCCTAGTCATAAGAAATGGTTCTGTTTTTTATGAGAAGAAGAGATTTCTCTATATTTGAATGCTTTTTAAAAACAATAATGCACGCAGAGACAAGTTTGTAACAAACCTTCTTGCTTTTGGTCGTTGACTTACATAAAAATGGATTGTATTCTTCGTGGAAAGAATCCAAAGTTGTTGAATGTCAGTTCTATGATAAGGAACAGCGCTTCGAAGGTCATAACTGGAACACTAAACATTGTCTTTGAAAAGAAATCCCGTTTCCATTTCCGTGATGTCATTGGCAGTCCTCTCCACCGCAAGGTCTTAAAAGCTGTCAGAGACATTTTGGAAGTGGAGACCAATATTCTTCACAGATTTCTCTTCTTCCCGTCGAAAGCAAATGGCATGTCCGTGTCATTGCAGTGTATTCTATAAAGCCCGATTCACATCATGTAGTAAAAATCAGTCATTCTTAAGCAGAGACTGTAAAAGGTTCTTCTCCATCTTGTGTGTTACGTTGTAAATTTTGGAATTCTGTGGTAAGAATTCCAATTAAATTCTGGCACCGCCAAGGGCTGGACATAGCATATAATACAAAATTACATGTGCAGCCCATCGTATCAACATTTTAACATTGGCTTGACAACCAACGACGTTGATGGGACCCATAATAGTCAGCAATTTTCATGTTGAATGCTGAGCTATTATGGTGGGACCTACATTTCGACCTTGCCATTTTTCGTGAGCTTAGTTTTGTTAAGAATTGAAAAAGGAGTTTTGCATGACAGCCTCAACTTGACCAAATTGAATTTCCTTTAACATTTTGTTTCACTTGATAAGCAATTCATCCACAAATTTAGTGTGGCTTAACAATCTTGTTTGGGATTTTAAACAAATGACACAATGCATCAAGTTTCTATCGTCAAGCAAGAAGTTTCTAGGTTGGTAGGAGAAAGGAAAATATAGTTGAAGATTTGTAAAATGAGTTGTAAAACTTAAATGTAAGTTTCTAGTATATGTTGATTAATTGTAGTTGAAATTTAGAGTTTTGTATTGAATACAGAAAAGTAGAACCAATGAAATAGAAGACTATAGCATGTGAGAAGCAACATATAGGGGCTAGAGTTTGTTATTGATACTATGAGATGTGTCTATTGTTTGTCTGCACTAAAACTTGTTAGAACAAGTGTATATTAAAATTCATATTTTTTGTATGCTTGTTAAATAATATCAATAAATTTTTATATAAAAGTAATTTACTAATTTAAATTAGTTTAGTGTGAAAGTGGAGATTTTATTTGTCAAGGTAGTAATAGGGAAATCAACAAAGCGAATGTCATATTGAAAGAAACAAAGAAGACCATATTTAAAAAATTATTTAGTAAACATAGTTATTTGTTAACATTTTAATTGTTTTGACTAGATATGTAAGCCATATAAAATAAAAATTAAAAAACATTTTACAAAATAGAGAAATTTAAAATGTAAAAGTATTTTATTTTATTTTATATATAAGATATATAAAATATAAATATTAGTAATAAGTTAAAAATTCAAAATTCAAAAGTACTTTATCTTCTTTAGAACCATATTATTATGTCTATTTTTTATAATATATTTAAACACTATCTCTAAGTTAAATTCATTTAATTAAATAAGCTAATTATAATTAATTTTATTTACCTTGAATTTAGAAAAGAATATATTCCCATGAAAAATAGGCCATAGAAAGTAAAGTCAGTAGGAATAACAACTTTATAGCTAGACTAGAGGTTTAAATATTAATTAATTTCCTTTCAAATATTAATGCACTTACATCATTGAGAAGTCCCACCAAAAACAATATGGTAAGGCTAGTGGTATGGAGCAATCCCAATACCTTGTAGTTTGTTAATGGTGAACAAGTGTAAACAAGAATGCTTCTCTATGCCTCATTGCGTTGCATACATATCAGATGTCGACTGAGTGCATAGATGGTGAGAATGGCAAGGATGTTACATGTAAACATGTGAGAATATATACTAGAAACAGATTTATCCTTTGATTGATGCATTATAATATGATCTACAAATTATGTGAAGAATGTAGAGCCACATAGAAGTGTTTTATTATTTCGAAGGTGGAGGAAATTTGTAGAAGAACAACTAAATATTGTAGGATTTCATAGAGGTGAGTTGTTATTAAAACTTTCACTATTTGGTAAAACAAATGGAGATGGCTATTTCTGCATTATTTAGAAAACCTAACCTAGTAATCGTACCAAAGTAACTACACATGAAATAGTAAAATCCAAGAAGCAAGCCACTTATGCAAAATTAAATGTCGTGGGAAAGATGTTGTTAACTATAAATGCATCAGATGCATTGATTATGGATTGATTGCACAATTTTGCATTTTACTTGTCAATTTTGTCATGTGCTTTTGTGTTTTATGTTTATGAATAACATATTATGTGTAATCGACTGTGGTCATTTGTTTAAATTGGCCTTGTAACAAGAACCTTTTTTTGGAATTGGAGTGGAGACAAAGATCTACAAAGCTAGAAATATACTTGATTCTTGAAGGAAAGGCTGGGAGGTTAGAATATTAGATGTTTTTTCAACTTTGTTTGCAATGAAGATTGATTCTTCGAATGTTTGGAAATATTTTGCAAATTTTTTGCATTTGTCTATTTTTTTCCTATAAGCAAGCCACCTTTGCAATAATTTGATTGCAATAATGCTATGGCCAAAGATGTGCATAATTGCAACGATGTGATATGCAATTGGAGTGGCTATAATTTTGAATTTGTTTCAAGTAAATCTGGAAAATGGGTGATCCCACAAAGTTGTTTTAAAATTTTTGGGAGATTCTAATTTTTGCTAAAATCACATATTTTTAGAAAATATAATAATTTAATCCTTAAAAAGTTTCATTTAAATCATTCCCATTGAAGAGGATTTGATTAAACTACCTTAGATGAAACCCCCTTTGATAGAACCCCACTAGTTTTAAACCATACCTATAACATAGTCTCTTTTACACCTATCAAAAATGCTGATAAAAAACCACTTTTGATTTACCTTTTGGGGGATCAAATGAATTCATTTAAAATTTATTTTTTGTAAGTATGTAGTCCTTATTATAAGCTTCCCAAAAAGTATAATTTTAAATAAATTTAATTTAATTATTATATTTATTTTTTATTTCTTGTGAATGTAGGTTTTTCACCGAAAATCAAGCTCTCTGTTCTGCACATGTGGAAAAATAGAAGATAATAATTTTTTTTTTGAAAAATATGAGTGCACCAAATATTGAAGTCCTTGATCCAAAAATAAAAAAGAATTTTGAGACATAAAAAAAATGTTATGTGTTATATAGTCCACCTATGTCTGAATTGTAATTGGTTTGACGTTGAAACTTGATTAAGGAAAAAATATTCAATAAAACACTATGAAACCAATTGGAAGCACTAGATATCGTAGTTACAATTCTAAATTTGAAAAAAATAGAATTTTATCCTTCATGGAAAAATATTTGTGTTATACTGTGAGTGTCACTCCTAAAAAATGGTGTTTACTGAAAAAAACTAGTTTTCAAAGGAGATAGAAAAAGAAGAGTAATCTGATTCCAAAACAATTGAAAAAAATATATTTAAAATCTATAGACAAAATGTCACAAATCACTATTTTGTATCATCTTCAAATTCCTCATGGTTTAACCACTATAGGTGCCAAAAAGTGAAGATTTAGTTAGTAAATATCAGTTCAGTGTCTAGTTTGGCTCAAAATTGTAAACCGGTATTGTGGGATCACCCAAATAGAAAGATTGTTTTACTAAGAGGCAAGTCACTATTGCAATCAGGGCAGGTCACTATTGGAATTGTATGATGTGCATTAGATATGGGATGCTTGTTGATCAATCTATAGCTATTTGTCCAAAGTATTTAGCTTTCCTTTTCATAATTCTCATTTGCTTATTGTGTATGAATTTCAAAGGAAACAATTACAGATATCTACCATTGTAACCCTAGTCAAAAAGCATTTTTGTACATGTGAAATTAGTCAATATGTTTATTGTTGTAGGATGCATTAGGCTAAGAGAAAAACCTATATAATTTGCATTTAACCTACTCCTTGGCTTCAACTATTCCATGTTTATTTGTTGCATAGTATATGCCATGTATTGTACCCATTTCCCCCATGGGGGCTTGTAACAACAAGCAATACCTCTAGTTGCAGGACCACAAAAGCATGAGGACATTTTTCCTCTATTTTTAAGAAAGAGCAACAAAACCAATGAAAAAGGAATAGTAGTTAATAAAAACTTTATTGTAAGAGCTAACAACCTATTTAATAATGAATAACAAAGTTTTGACGAGTTATAAGAATTGATTTGCAAAATGTTATTCATATGATTTGTAGATTCAACTGAATATTGTCACATGTTTACACATTATAGTCCTACTATTCTTAGCATCCACGCACTTGGTTCTTCTATAAAATGGGTGTAGGATGTGAAATCATGCACAAGAATTCATGTTTAGGATTGGTCTCTTTGATTAACACCAATATATATCTTGTTTGTCAAGGAATTTTTGGGTGTTGTTGCCTCACATAGTTTGCATCCATTGATTAAATATTTGCAACAATATATAATGTCCCTCTATTTTTCCTAATTTACTTTAATAAAAAGAGTAATAAACCTACTACAACCAATAGGAAAAGAGATGAATCATAATTTTCAAACACAAAAGATATGTCCTTAAATCCCAACTATAGGAAAAAGACAAAAATATTTCAAATAGTACAATTTCATTGGCCAAGCAACTATTTCAAAAACAAATTCAATGAATGTGATAGTAAATATCCATGGTGCATTCATTATGTTTTGTTATAAAGTGGATATTGTTGCTTACTGATTTTTCCAAAGAAACTAGGTTACTGGGAAAATAGCTCAAAGAGAACTCAATCAAGTGTCAAGCGAATCTTTCATGTCTCAAATTTATCATTCATCTCTTTTCCAATCGGGTGGAGAAGGTCTTCTAGTCTTCTTTGTGTATGCAAATAAGTGAAATAGAAACACATTATAAAATCTATCAAATAAATTTGATTGGCCAACCAAGTATATCAAATTGAAATGCAATAATTGCAGTAGTAACTTGCCCAATAGAAACATGCATGTTTTATATTTGTGACATATAGCATACTTAAAAGTTGTTACGATATTGGATTTTAATCCATTTTCACATGAACATTAGAAGATAAAGTATTTCCTAGCATATAAAGGGAAAAGATGTCAACTATAAAATAAAAGTGGAAAGATGTTTAAAGCCATAAAACATGAAATAGAGTGATATATGCGAAAGAGCTAGGAACAAAAGAATAGAAAAAAGAGAAGTGTAGGTTGGTGCAAAGGCAAGTAGCTTTGCACTTGCTTGAGTCTCTTTGTCACCTGTAATGTCATTATTATGATTAGTATGAAAGCAATATTTTTATATAATTTTGAACATATCTTTGAAATAGAAGAGGGAGAAAAGTATTTGTATCAATATTGTTTCTTACCTCACTATAGAATATGTTGTACATTCAGTTAGGAAAATAGAATCTATGATGACATTATTTTGATTCAGGCTAAAATGAACTTTGGTGACAAATTCTGGTAGTGACAAATTCTCGTAGTCCAAATATAACTGCTGATTTTTCCTTGATGTAGTCTTCATATTTCATGTTTTAACAACGAGCAAAAGTTGTTGGAGGACATGGTTTTGAATTGAACAATGGATTGTCTACTTGTCATTTGTTATGATGATATCTTTAGGATGAAGTTAGTATATGTAGCTCACTTGGTTGTCACATTGGTTGTAATGAGTAGTTTCCTACTGAAGCATGTCGTAAGTGTTGAATTTATAATTGTAAGTTGGGAAAAAAAATTCAAATGGATTTGAAAGTGCATTTGATGCTTTTAATGTGCATGAAACCTGAAACATGTGAACGTAGATTGTTAGAAGGGGCAGTTTTGAATATTTTAAATGAGAGAGCGAAAAGATTTTTAAAAATTAACCTTAAATGTTGATTGCATCAAAGTAGTTACCTTTTCCATTATTCTTTTGTTATTCAATTTGAAAATAAATGTTGATCGGCTGATGTGGAATGTGCCCTTTTGATATGTGTCTTTTATGATATTCTTGAAAATAAATGATGGAGTTTTGTTCCTATGTAGTTGTTCCTCTATTTGCAAGTATTGTTGTTTATGAGATGGACATAGTAGTAGCTGCATGGAAATAACAAAGTTAGTCTTTGTTGCATAGAAATTTTAGTGGAGACCACAATGTTACAAAAAACCTTAAAATGGATTAATGGTGTATGTTGGGTAGACATTTCCACCTGTGCTTTGTCAGATATTGATCTGCCATCTTTGATATCAATTGCATATTGGTTGCCTAATCTCTTAGCACCAACAACCAAAGCACCTATTGTTCCAATTGGATATGGATTTGTGGCTGGAAATAGTTGGTTGATAGTTGTATGTGGAATAAAGTAATAGTCTATAGAAAAGTGAGGCATACTTTCAACTATGCTTGTTTTTGTCAATATCCATATGTAATCACAATCTCCTCTATCATAATATGTTCTAGGTGCAATTTAGAAGCCTGATATTGAAACTCCCAATCATGGAATTATTTTGTGCTCATTTCCTGCACAAGGGTTCCATTTATATTTAGTGTAATTGTCATTTCTACTTTAAGATCTATGAGATCTACATGCAACACTTCACCTGTTCTATTGATTTTGTCCAATGTTGCTTTCTAGACAACAAGGACATCACCTTGGAATCTGTCACCAACTTTTTTTTGCATTTAAGTATTCAATTGATATGGTCTTTTCTACTTTTATTCTACAAAAATCGAGAGAAATGTAAATCTGATATTTGGGCAATGCAGGAATGCATGTGATAGGTAAATAGGATAAGTTATTTACTGTTTGCTTGTGTCTTGTTCCATTTCTTGCACTTAGTGCGGCGGTCTTTTTGTTTGATCCATCATTTTCCTACAAAGTAGTGATATAGTATTGGAGAATCCATTGGAAAATGTATTACTAATATATGCTTATGTATCCTATCATGTTGAGCTGATTCAATGAGTAAGATGGAATTTTAGGAAAATAGGAAAGTGGTTAGACCAATATGCCTCTGATCAATAAATGTTGCATACACTTGTGGTTGAATTTTACCAAATATGGTCAATGAGCAGCTTGTGTAGACTATGTGATTTTTTTTTTCAAAAATGAATGTTGTTAGCTTGCATGAAATTTTGGAGTGTCCTTTTGCTTTTGTTTTCTAAACACATGTCAATATTGAAGTCACCTACAATGTACAATATGTTTTTGGTATCTATGTATGGAATTACAACTTATAGAATTGTTATTATTTCTTGTAATCAGAGTATTAGACCTCTCGCATAAACATTAGAGATATTAATTTCATTGGTGTGTTGTAGTATTGTGACTGTGATGGCTTCAATATTTGTAGAGTTGTGTTATTTTACTTTTGATAGGAACAAATGGTTTTTGGTAAAAAAAATTATGCGATATATCATATTCATACCAAAGGTATTAAAATATTGTGATAATATATTAGGTTGTAAGATATGCATGTGTACTTTGTGTAAACACAAAAGGTTAGATTGCATTGTGTCATAGTCATTGGCAATGCCTTGTGGATGTGATTTTAATGTACGAGTGTTTAGTGTGCATAGAATCATTTGTGCTTAATCATGTGGACATGTAGTTTGAATGTCAAGTTTCCACTATGCAGTTGACTAGAGATGATGCATTTCTAGACATATCTTGTCCTTAACTTTAAAGATTTTGTAGTTAAAGGTTTTAGCAAGAATAACGAGTCTATTGTCTTTGTTCATGATCGTGTTGTATAAGTTAAGCCATGTTGCCTTATGCTTGTTGGGTCAAAATCCAAATCTTGTATTGTTAGCCCGTATGATCCGTGAATGGTTTGTGCACATGCTAGTTGTATTGGGAATTGTTTTCTAATTGTAATTTTCTTGTTTGTTGAAATATTTTGCATGGCTCTAGTAATGCCCAATATAGGTGTATAGGAGCAAATTTTCACCACTTATGAAAATTTATCTTTTACATTTCCTCCCCTTAGAAAATAAAATCCAAAGGTAAAAATCCACATCAACTCGCTACCTTCATTCCACTTGGCATAAATTTTGTGTGTTAGCAGAAGAATAATTGTCAAAGACACCTAGACGATGCCCAAAAATTTGCGTGGTGTACTTACATACCTGATGGATTCCTACGTCTGGAGCTTGCAAATGCATTACACTTCCCATTGGGGTTGATTTGTAATGCCCCTCTTCGACTAACCGACCTGAATATGGCCATTTTTCTCATCCCACCTTCAAAAACACTCTTCCTTCATGCATTTCATCTTCTTTATGCAACTTGATCTTCTACACAATTCCTCTAAGCATTCAAGTAGTCACTTCCACTCTCAAACAACACTTTGGTACTCCATAGCAGCAACAACAACACTCCATCAACTTTGTAGAGCAAGTGTGGAACAACACAATTGCAGCAGGAGCTTGAGTCCTCCTTTTTCTCCCCCATTAGCTAGTGAGATCTTGGTGGAGGTGGTAAGAATTTTCACTCCTCTCCTCTACAATTTGGTTGAGTAGCACAATACTATTTTTTAGTGTTTATTGTGTTCTTTAATTTCATTCTTCCTTCATCATACATTTATCTATTGTTGCTATCTTGGCTTTCCATGGAGGTGGAAACACTAAAATTGGGGTTTGACAGAGGCAATACCTTATATAGTCCCCAAAAATTTTCCCTCTTTCTTGTGTGTAGGTGGACGTGCATTTGGAGCTAGCTGGCGAAGTAATATCTTTGTGAGATTAGTCTTGTCATCTTAACACTCATATATTTACTTTATCATATTCGATCATATCTTTCCTACTTCATAATTCTATTTTGTACCTTTGGAAGTAACTAGCTAGGCCATAAAAATTTTATTTGGAGGTTCATACTATCCTTTTGGTCCTCTAGTCATACATACACTAGCACACCTGAGAGGCACTAGTACGTTGTGATGTAATCCTAGAATTCAACTTTCATCCTCAGGTAGAGAGCTACCTGAGTTATAATGTTCAACACAAAAATTTCCTCACCTAGCCCCGTTCTAGATTTTAGATTTGTAGAGTGATCGAAGGGATCTATAGTGCTCATCATTCTTATCCATCATTTCAAGACATTCCTTTAGAGTGAGGTAAGTTAGGGCAGCCTTCCGCTCTTGGGTCTCAATGACCTAGGGTCTTGAACATGGTTGGTCCCGCTCTCATACATTTTTCGTGAACATGACATGAACAATCAAGTGGTTCCACTTTTGCGATATTGAAAGACCATTTCCTTGTATTCTAGGAATGTTGTAGGTGTGATTGTTGTGAGGCTCCTTTCCTCACAACCCAACCTACAACCCCTAGGAGGCATAGTTTGAATGTTATGAAATTGCTGCATAATGAAACCTTAGTTGGGTTACTGTCCTACCTTGACACTTTCAAAAAGGTCCTAGAGAGTTTCGTTCATTGCATGCAATGGCCTCTTTCCTGCATCAACCTATCTCCTCTGTGCATCCTGTGAGTAGTGGCATTGGTATAACCTTCACCTTGTAGGATTTGTCGATGGGTTTTAATAGGGAACCATCTCCTCTCTACATCCCTATGGAAATCAACATAAACATTGTAATAGATGTTCTCATTGATCTGACATCTCAAGTAAACATTATAACCGAGGAGATCATGTTAATCAAATTTTTGCATAAAGATGGGTACGATACACCTATGAGCACCATCTACATGCATGATGGACTTTTTGTATCTCCTTTGGGTAGTATTGTCTTATTGGTTTTGGTTGGACCTAAATTCATGAAGATTTTGTTTGACATAATCCCTAGATATTAAATCTTCAGAGTGAAGCTCAGTATCCATTGGCTAGTATCTATAAAGGTCGTGCCCTCGATCTTGCATAAATGTTTCAAATTTATCCATAAGGGTTTTGTGCAAGTAATTCAGGACACTAGTTATAAACCACCGCTTTCCAGTGGTAGTTACTCCTTAGATGACTCTTAGCTTGTTCCCATTGGTCCTCTCCTACCGACGAAGGACCTGCTATATTGAACATATAAAAATTATAAGAAAGGGTTTCTAAGGATGAAAGTGAGATAACCTTCATCGCCTTATGCATTTTCACATAGGGCTTGATTAAAAGCTTATAGAGATGCCACCAAAGTATGTAGAAGGGGAGAAGAGAAGTGGCCCTGAGACCCTCCTTCCTCTTCCATTGTTCACTCTAACACTCCCTCTCACCCTTTTGTGGTGCCATCAGATTCTGTGGTGCCCACTTAGAAGAAGTCTAAGCATCCTATGTTTGAGCTTCTTTTTTTCCCCATGAAGCTTAGTCTCATTCGATATAATAGGAAGAAAGGTCCCCACAGGGAATCCTCTATGTCCTAGCCTTCACAATCTCCTACCCCTTCTGCTTCCAAAGCAGTAAGTGAGAAGAGGCCCACTATTGAGGCACTTGAGCTGACTCTCTCGTCTACTTCCCAACCTGTTCCACCTTCTGCCGTTCAAGAGTTTGTTCCTCCACCAAAAATAGTTGTAGTGGACACTCCCATGGCTGAGCAAGATCCGTATGTGCCTTCGTAGCCTCTCACCTCCACTTCGAAGAATCACAGAAACTACCTTGCACATGAACAAAAGCATCAAAAAAAGGCTCTTATGGCAAAAGAGTTTCCTTACAAAGTAAAGAAGAGGAGATGATCGCCCCTGTATCAGGGTCCTCTACTGCGCCCTCCTCTCTCCTCCCCTCCTCTTCCACTTAATCTAGCTCTACATCACTTCAAGCTTTTGTTATGAGTATGAATGCGCCTAACCCTAACAAGATGCAGCTGTTCCTTGATCCTTCGGTCGATCCACCTTTGTTGATCTCCCTTCAAGATGTCCCACCTTCGCTAAACCCATATATATGCCGAATACTTCAATGGTACCTGATGTGGTTCTCTCTTCCTCCTCTTCCTCCACACCTTTCACCTTGTTTGTAAGGAGCTCACATCGCCCAAAAAAGTAGAAAGTGGAGAGTAGTCCTTGTAGAAATGGAGGATGTAAGAGGATCCCACCTTCCCCAAAAGGTGGTCATGCACTGACTTGTTATGTCCTAGTGATCGAACCAATGCTAACTTCCCTCGAGTTCGCCACCACTCCTGAATCACTCAATGACCCTAGCAGTGAATCTCAGGCACAACCTTCTCCATCCATTGAGGTATGGCATGGAACTCCAAGATTTGCATGTTCAAATCTCTAGATGAGGTTTTGGCCGTATCAATGATTTTCATAAAGTCATTGACCTTAGCTCCACAAGAGCTTGGTGGATAACACCTTACAGGGGGCTTCTTCCTTAGCCCTTCTTGTAGAAGGTTTAGACACTCCTCTTCTTAACATTCCACCACTGCAGTCCCATCCTCCTTTCCCCTATGATGATCTAGAGTGGGAAGTAGATGAACTCTTAGTTGATCAGTGTGAGGGGGAGGCCCCTTATTTATCTTTAGATTAGATGTGTGTGTTTTTTGTGATGTGCTCCCTTGTGATTGTGGTATGTCTTGCTTGATGACCATTTTCACCCTTTTCATGTCATAAACCTTCTTTTATTTGTATCATCATTCTTCCACATTTGTGACTTGATTTTCAATAAATCGGGGATAATGCAAAGCATTGGGGGAATTCAGGCTTCCCTTTCATGTTGACACCATTTTTATTTTTACTTTGTCTTCTCGTGCATTCTTCACATGGTGTGATATAGTAGGAGGTTGATGATAGTTCATTTTATATACTATTATCATACTTATATATATTTATAAGTAGTTTTAACCTTGAAATATCAGGATACCTCTATTCCATTTGTTGGTAATGCCTCTTGTTTCCCTTTTCTTCTATCTTTCTCTCTTCTTTTCTTGAGTTGTCCCTTTCATTTCTGAAAATGCCACTTCTACAACACTTTGATTCTCAAAAAATGCATTAATCACCAATTAATATTTTCTTGAGAATCTTCACAAAATTCTTTTCAAGAATTGCATTCTTGACTTGAAACCCTAATGGAATGTGTTTCCTTCATCATCGATTCATGAAGAAAGAACTTAAGAACCTTACTCAAAGGTGGGAACATTTTCGACCTTCCCTTCATAGGGGGAGCATTCTTCTTCCTTTTTAATTCCTTGATTAAGTGAACATCTTTCAAAAGGATTCCTTGATGATGAATCAATTCAAGAATGAAACATCTCTTTTGCACTTTCAAATAGTGTGTGTGTTGAGTAGACCCCTTTCTTCATGCTAGGTTCCTGAGGGACCCCTTTGAATGCTTTCCAATCTATCAAAGGTATGTGTGACTATCTACTTACTTGCCTACATGGCTACTTTTAAACACGTTCTATCTACGGGTAAACATGTCACTTTCGAAATGCGCTTGTGAAGCTAGTTTCCAACTCTAAGGAGTCACCTTCCTTTAGTTTCGTCCATGCGAGAGATCTTGGAGGATACCTCCCTATTGTTCTATGCATTTTTAGGTTGCTTCTTTCAAGCTTCCTCCATGCAGGAGATCTTGGGGGTGGCTCCCCTGCAGGTTTGCAGGTCTATAGGGTACTTTCTTTGGGTACCCTTCTTGTGAGTGATCTATAGGTTTGCGGGTCTATAGGGTACTTTCTTGGGGTTTCCTCCATGTGAGAGATCTTATAGGACACCTTCCTTGCAGGGTTGCAAGTCTATAAGGCACTTTCTTGGCTTCCTCCATTTGAGAGATCTTGGGGGACACCTCCTTATAGGTTTGTGGGTCTATAAGACACTTTTTTGGGTTTCCTTCATGTGAGAGATCTTTGAGGATACCTTCCTTGTAGGTTGGCTGGCCTGTGAGGTACTTCTCGAGGATTCCTTCATGTGAGATATCTTTGGGGTTGCCTCCTTGTAGGTCTGCAGACTTGTAAGATGCTTTCATTCATCAGCTTTATAGTTTTCCGGGGCTATGGAGTCATTTTCTTGTCCATCACTCTTGAGTTCACCAGATCATGGCCTATTTCCTTGATAGTTTAGGTATGCATTTCTATCCCTATTTAGTCTTCGATGTACTTTATCGAAGCACTCATTAGTATTTTTGCTCACTAAAGCAGGGAAAAAATGTATAGAAGTGAATTTTCACCCCTTATACAAATTCCCCTTTTACACTCCTCACCTTAGAAAATCAAATCTGAAGGAAAAAATCCACATCATCCTACTTCTTTTGTTCAACTTGCCATCTAATTTGTGCATCACTAGAAGAATCACTATTGGGGACGCCTACGTGGAACACAGATATTCATGCTGCATGTTTACGTCCCTAACAGATTCCTATGTTTGGAGCCTATAGAGGAGTTACACTTCCCATTGGGGTCAATTTCCAATGCCCCTCTTTGACCAACCAACCTGAATATGGTTGTTTTATTCATCCCACCTTCAAAAACACTCTTCCTTTATGCATTTCATATTCTTCATGCAACTTGATCTTCTATACAATTCCTCTAAGAATTCTAGCAGTCATTTTCACTCTCAAACAACACTTTGGCGCTCTATAAAAGTTGCAACAACACTCCATTAACATCGTAGAGAAAATGTGGAACAACACCAATGCAACAGGGGCTTGATTCTTGTCTTTTTCTAACCCATTAGCTAGTGAGCTCTTGGTGGAGGTGGTAAGAATCTTCCCTCCTGCCTTCTACAATTTGGTTGAGTAGCACAATATTGTTTTGTTGTGCTTATTGTTTTCCTTACTTTCATTCTTCATTGATGTAGTCTTCATATTTTGTGTTTTAAGAGTGAGCAAGAGTTGTTGGAAGACATGGTTTGGAATTTAACAATGGATTGTCTACTTGTGATTTGTTATGATGATAGATTTAGGATGAAGTTAGTATATGTAGCTCACTTGCTTGTCACATTGCCTGCAATGAGTAGTTTCCTATTGAAGCATGTCATAAGTGTTGAATTTATAATTGCAAGTTGGGAATAAAAATTCAAATGGATTTGAAAGTGCATTTGATGCTTTCAATGTGCGTGAAACTTGAAACATTTGAACGTAGATTGTTAGAAGGGGAAGTTTTGAATATTTTAAATGAGAGAGCGGTAAGATTTTTAAAAAGTCACCTTAAATGTTCATTGCATCAAAGTAGTTAGCTTTTCCATTATTCTTTTGTTATTCAATTTTCAAATAAATGTTGATCGGCCCATGTGGAATGTGTTCTTTTGATATGTGATTTTTATGATATTCTTGAAAATAAATGATGGAGTTTTGTTACTATGTAGTTGTTCCTCTATTTGAAAGTATTGTTGTTCATGAGATGGACATAGTAGTAGCTGCATGGAAATGACAAAGTTAGTCTTTGTTGCATATAAATTTTAGTGGAGACCACAATTTTATAAAAAATATTAAAATGGATTAGTGGTGTATGTTGGGGAGACATTTCCACATGTGCTTTGTTAGATATTGATCTGCCATCTTTGATATCAATTGCATATTGGTTGCCTACTTTCTTAGCACCAACAACCAAAGCACGTATTGTTCCAATTAGATACTGATTTGTGGCTGCTAATAGCTAGTTGATAGTTGTATCTCAAATGAAGTAGTAGTCAATAGAAAAGCGAGGCATGCTTTCAACTATGCTTGTTTTTGTCAATATCAATATTCAATCACAATCTCCTATGTCATAATCTATTCTAGGTGCAATTCAGAACCCTAATATTGAAACTCACAAACATGGAATTATTTTGTGCTCATGTTCTTTCACAAGGGTTCAATTTATATTTAGTGTACTTGTTATTTCTACTTTAAGCTCTATGAGATCTACACGCAACACTTCACATGTTCTATTGATTTTGTCCAATGTTGCTTTCTAGACAACAAGGACATCACCTTGGAATCTATCACCAACTTTTGTTTACATTTAAGTCTTCAATTGATATGGTCTTTTCTACTTTTATTCTACAAAAATTGAGAGAAATGTAAATCCTATATTTGGGCAATGCAAGAATGCATGTGATAGGTAAATAGGCTAAGTTATTTACTATTTGTTTGTGTCTTGTTCCATTTATTGCACTTATTGTGGTGGTCTTTTTGTTTGATCCATCATTTTCCCACAAAGTAGTGATATAGTATTGGAGAATCCATTGGAAAATGTATTATTGATATATGCTTATGTATGCTATAATGTTGAGCTGATTCAATGAGTAAGAAGGAATTTTAGGAAAATAGGAAAGTGGTTAGACCAATATGCCTCTGATCTATAAATGTCGCATACACTTGTGGTTGAATTTGACCAAATATGGTCAATCAACAGCTTGTGTAGACTATGTGATTTGTTTAAAAAAAAATGAATGTTGTTTGCTTGCATGAAATTTTGGAGTGTTCTTTTGCCTTTGTTTAATGAACACATGTCAATATTGAAGTTACCTACAATGTACAATATGTTTTTTGTATATGTGTATGCAATTACAACTTATAGAATTGCTATTATTTCTTGTAATGAGAGTATTAGTTCTTGGATAAATATTAGAGATATTAATTTCATTGGTGCATTGTGGTATTGTGACTGTGATGGCTTCAATATTTGTAGAGTTTTTTTCTTTTACTTTTCATAGGAACAAATGGTTTTTGGTAGAATTTGTTATGCGATATATCATATTCATACCAAAGGTATTAAAATATTGTGATAACATATTAGGTTGTAAGATATGCATGTGTAATTTGTAAGATAATATATGGTTGTAAATTAATAGAAGTATTTATGTTGAATCATGTGACCATGTAGTTTGAATGTCAAGTTGCCACTATGTAGTTGACTAGAGATGATGCATTTCTAGACGTATCTTGTCCTTAACTTTAAAGATTTTTGTAGTTAAAGGTTTTACCAGGAATAACGAGTCTATTGTCTTTCTTCATGATAGTGTTGTATAAGTTAAGCCATGTTGCCTTATGCTTGTTGGGTCAAAAGCCAAATCTTGTATTGTTAGCCTGTATGATCGGTGAATTATTATCACACATGCTAGTTGTATTGGGAATTGTTTTCTATTTGTAATTTTCTTGTTTGTTGAAATATTTCGCATGGCTCTAGTAATTCCCAATATAGGTGTATAGGAGCGAATTTTCACCCCTTATGCAAATTTCTCTTTGACATTTCCTCACCTTAGAAAATCAAATCCAAAGGTGAAATTCCACATCAACCAACTACCTTCATTCCACTTGGTGTACATTTTGTGTGTCAACAGAAGAATAATTGTCAAAGACACCTAGACAATGCATAGACGTTCGGGTGGTGCACTTACATCCCTGATGGATTTCTACATTTGGAGCCTACAAATGTGTTACACTTCCCATTGGGGTTGATTTTTAATGCCCCTCTTCGACCAACCAACTTGAATATGGCCATTTTTCTCATCCCACCTTCAAAAACACTCGTACTTCATGCATTTCATCTTCTTTATGCAACTTGATCTTCTACACAACTCCTCTAAGCATTCAAGTAGTCACTTCCACTCTCAAACAACACTTTTGCACTCCATCAACTTTGTAGAGAAAGTGTGGAACAAGACCATTGTAGCAGGAGCTTGAGTCCTCTCTTTTTCTCCCCAATTAGGTAGTGAGCTCTTGGTGGAGGTGGTAAGCATTTTCACTCCTCTCCTCTACAATTTGGTTGAGTAGCACAATACTGTTTTGTAGTGTTTATTGTCTTGTTTAATTTCATTCTTCCTTCATCATACATTTCTCTATTGTTGCTATCTTGGCTGTCCATGGAGGTGGAAACACTAAAATGGGGGTCTGATTGAGGTAGGCCCCTATATAGTACCCAACAATTTTCCCTCTTTCTTGTGTGTAGGTTGATGTGCATTTGGAGCTAGCTGACAAAGTAATATCTTTGTGAGATTATTCTTGTCATCTTAACTCTCATATATTTACTTTATCATATTCGATCATATCTGGCCTACTTCATAATCTATTTTGGCCCTTTGGAAGTTACTAGCTAGGCTGTCAACATTTTTTCTAAAGGTTCATACTATCCTTTTGGTTCTCTCATCATATATATGCGAGCACACCTGAGAGGTACTAGCACACCATGTTGTCATCCCTGAATTGTACTTCCATCTTCAGACAAAGAGCTACAAGAGTTATAGTGTTGAACACAAAAATTGCCTCACCTAGCCCTGTTCTGGATTTTAGGTTTGTAGAGTGATCAAAGTGATCCACAGTCCTCATCACTCTAATCCATCATTTCAAGATATCCCTTTAGAGTGAGGTAAGTTAGGTCAACCTTCTGCTCTTGGCTCTTAATGACCTAGTGTCTTGAGCGTGGTTGGTCTCCCTCTCTTACATTTTTGGTTAACCTGACATGAACCATCAAGTGGTTCCATTTTAAGATATTGAAAGACCATTTACTTGTATTTTTGGAATGTTGTAGGTGTGATTATTGTGAGGCTCCTTTCCTCACAACCCAACCTACAACCCCTAGGAGGCATAGTTAGAATGTTCTGAAAGTGTTGTATAATGAAACCTTAGTTGGGTCACTATCCTACCTTACGACTTTCAGAGGGTTCCGAGAGAGTTCTATTCATTTCATGCAATGGCCTCTTTCCTGCATCAACCTATCTCCTATGTGCATCCTGTGAGTAGTGGCACTGGTATAACCTTCACCTTGTAGGATTAGTTGATGGGTTTTAATAGGGAACCATCTCCTCTCTACATCCCCGTACAAATCCATAGAAACATCGTAATAGGTGTTCTCGTTGATCTGACATCGTAAGTAAACACTATAACTAAGGAGATCTTGTTAATAAAATTTTTGCATAAAGATGGGTACAATGCACCTATGAGCACCATCTACATGCATGATGGACTTTTCGTATCTCCTTTGGGTAGTAATGTCTTATCAATTTTGGTTGGACCTAAATTTGTGAAGATTTTGTTTGACATAATCCCTGGATATTAAATCTTCATAGTGAAGCTTGGTATCCATTGGTTAGTAGCTATAAAGTTCGTGCCCTCGATCTTGCATAAGTTTTTTAAATTTATCCATAAGGGTTTCATGCAAGTAATTCAGGACACTAGTTATAAACCACCACTTGCAAGTAGTAGTTACTCCTTGTATTATTCTTATCTTCTTCCCATTGTTTTGTCTCCTACCAAGGAAGGACCTGCTATACCGAACATATAAAAATCATAAGAAATGGTTTCTAAGGATGAAAGTGAGATACCCTCCATCGCCTTATGCTGTTTCACATAGGGCTTGATTAAAAGTTGATAGTGATGTCACCAAGGCATGTAGAAAGGGAGAAGATAATTTTCCCTAAGACCCTCCTTCTTCCTCTTCCACTATTCACTCTAGCACTCCCTCTCACCCTTTTGTGGTGCCATCATATTCTTTGGATCCCACTTGGAAAAATTCTAAGCATCCTATGTTTTTGCTTCTTGTTTTTCCCACATAGCTTAGTCTCATTCGATACAATAGGAAGAAAGGTCCCCATAGGGAATCCTCTATGTCCTAGCCTCTACAACCTCCTACCCCTTCTTCTTCCAAAGCAATAAGTGAGAAGAGGCCCACTACTGAGGCACTTGAGCTGACTCCCCCCTCTGCTTCCCAACCTATTCCACCTTCTCCCGTTCAGGATTTTGTTGCTCCACCAAAAATAGTTGTAGTGGACACTCCCATGGCTGAGCAGGAGCCTTATGTGCCTTCATAGCCTCTCACCTCCACTTTGAAGAATCACAAAAACTTCCTTGCACATGAATGCAAGTATTAGAAAAAGGCTCTTATGGCTAAGCAGGTTTCCTTACAAAGGAAGGAAGAGGAGATGATCACCCCTGTATTAGGGTCCTCTGCCGCATCCTCCTCTCTTCTCCCCTCCACTTCCACTTAATCTAGTTGTACATTACTTCACACTTTTGTTATGAGTATGAATGTGCTTGACCCTAAAAAGGTGTAGTTGTTCCTTTATCCTTTGGTGGATCCACCTTTGTTGATGTCCCTTCAATATGTCCCAACTTTCCCTCATCCCGTAGATATGCCAAATACTTCGATGGTACCTGCTGCATTTCTTTCTGCCTCCTCTTCCTCCACACCTCTCACCTTGTCTGTAGGGAGCTCACATCCCCCAACAGAGTAGAAAGTGAAGAGTAGTCCTTCAAGAAATGGAGGATGTAAGAGGAGCCCACCTTCCCCAAAAGGTGGTCATGCACTGACTTGTTATGTCCTAGTGATCGAACCAATTCCGACTTCCCCTGAGTTCACCACTACTCCTGAATCATGTAGTGAGCCTAGCAGTGAATCTCAGGCACACCCTTTTGTTTCCATTGAGTTATGACATGGAACTCCAATGAAGTGCACATTCAAATCTCTAGATGAGGTTTTGGCCTTATCAGAGATTTTAAAAATTTCATTGACCTTAGCTCCACAAGAGCTTGGTGGAGAAGACCTTGCAGGGGGATTCTTCCTTAGCCCTTGTTGTAGAAGGGTCAGACACTCCTCCTCTTAACATTCCACCATTGTAGTCCCATCCTCCTTCCCCCTACGATGATCTAGATTGGGAAGTAGATGAACTCTTAGTTGATCAGTGTGAGGGGGAGGCCCCTTCTTTATCTTTCGATTACATGTGTGTGTGTGTGTTGTGATGTGTTCCCCCGTGATTGTGCTATGTGTTCCAAGATGACCCTTTTCTCCCTTTTCATGTCATAAACCTTCTTCTATTTGTATCATCATTCTTCCATGTTTGTGACTTGATTTTCGATAAATCAAGGATGATGCAAAGCTTTGGGGGCATTTAGGCTTCCCTTTCATGTTCACCCAATTTTTAATTTTTCTTTGTCTTCTCGTGCATTCTTCACATGGTCTAATATAGTAGGAGGTTGATGATAGTTCATTTTATATACTATTATCATACTATATATATATATATATATATATATATATATATATATATATATATATATATATATATATATTTATGTGCAGTTATGACCTTGAAATATTAGGATACCTTTGTGCCCTTTGTTTGTAATGCCTCTTGTTTCCATTTTATTTTATCTTTCTCTCTTCTTTTCTTGAGTTTTCCCTTTCATGTGTGAAAATGTCACTTCTATAACAATTTTATTCTCAAAAAATGCATTCATCACCAATTAATATTTTCTTGAGAATCTTCACAAACTTCTTTTCAAGAATTGCATTCTTGACTTCAAACCCTAATGGAATGTGTTTCCTTCATCATCGGTTCATGAAGAAAGAACTTGAAGACCTTCCTCAAAGGTGGGAACATCTTTGACCTTCCCTTCACAGGGGGGCATTCTTCTTCCTTTTTAATTCCTTCATGAAGTGAACATCTTTCAAAAGGATTCCTTGATGATGAATCGATTCAAGAAAGAAACATCTATTTTTCACTTTCAAATAGTGCGTGCCTTGAGTAGAACCCTTTCTTTATGCTGGGTTCTCGAGGGACCCCTTTGAATGCTTTCCAATCTATCAAAGGCATGTGTGACTATCTACTTACTTGTCTACATGGCCACTTTTAGACACGTTCTATCTATGGGTAAACATGTCGCTTTGCAGGTGCGCCTTTCAAGCCAGTTTCCAACTCTACAGAGTCCCCTTCCTTTAGTTTCCTCCAAGTGAGAGATCTTTGGGGATACCTCGCTATAGGTCTATGCATTCCTAGGTTGCTTCTTTCAAGCTTCCTCCATGCAAGAGATCTTGGGGGTGGCTCCCTTGTAGGTCTATAGGTCTATAGGGTTTTTTCTTTGGGTATCCTTCTTGTGATTGATCTTAGAGGATGCCTTCTCTATAGGTCTATGGGTCTATAAGGTACTTGCTTGGGGTTTCCTCCATGTGAGAGATCTTAGAGGACACTATCCTTGCAGGTCTACAGGTCTGTAAGGCACTTTCTTGGCTTCCTCCATGTGAAAGATCTTGGGGGACACCTCCTTATAGGTTTGTGGGTCTATAAGAAACTTTTTTGGGTTTCCTTCATGTGAGAGATCTTCGAGGATACCTTCCTTGTAGGTCTGCATGTGTGTGAGTCACAAGTTACTTCTTGGGGATTCCTTCATGTGAGATATCTTTGGGGTTGCCTCCTTGTAGGTCTGTATACTTCTAAGATGCTTTCATTCTTCAACTTCATAGTTCTGTGGAGCTGTGAAGTCCTTTTCTTGTCCATCACTCTCAAGTTCACAAGATCATGGTCTACTTCCTTGACATTTTAGGTATACATTTCTATCCCTATTCACTCTTTCATGTACTTTATCAAAGCACTCATCATTATTTTTGCTCACTAAAGCGAGGAAAAAATGTATAGGAGTGAATTTGCACCCCTTATGCAAATTCCCCTTTTACACTTCCTCTCCTTAGAAAATCAAATTTGAAGGAAAAAATCCACTTCATCCCACTTCTTTTGTTCAACTTGGCGTTTGATTTGTGCATTAGTAGAAGAATAACTATTGGGGACACCTACGTGCCAGATAGATATTCATGTTGCATGGTTACATCCCTAATGGATTCCTATGTTTGGCACCTACAGAGGTGTTACACTTCCCATTGGGGTCAATTTCCAATGCCCCTGTATGACCGACCAACCTTAATATGGTTGTTTTATTCATCCCACCTTCAAAAACACTCTTCCTTCATGCATTTCATCTTCTTAATGCAAGTTGATCTTCTACACAATTCCTCTAAGCAATCTAGTAGTCATTTTCACTCTCAAACAACACTTTGGCACTCCATAACAGTTGCAACAACACTCCATCAACATCATAGAGCAAGTGTGGAACACCACCAATGCAACAGGGGCTTGATTCTTGTCTTTTTCTAACCCATTAGTTAGTGAGCTCTTGGTGGAGTGATAAAAATTTTCACTCCTCTCTTCTACAATTTGGTTGAGTAGTGCAATATTGTTTTGTAGTGTTTATTGTTTTATTTACATTCATTCTTTCTTGATGTAGTCCTCATATTTTGTATTTTAAGAGTGAGCAAGAGTTAATGGAGGACATGGTTTGGAATTGAACAATGGATTGTCTGCTTGTGATTTGTTATGATGATAGCTTCAGGATGAAGTTAGTATGTGTAGCTCACTTGCTTGTCACATTGGCTACAATGAGTAGTTTCGTATTGAAGCATGTCGTAAATGTTGAATTTATATTTGCAAGTTGGGAAAAAAAATTCAAATGGATTTGAAAGTGCATTTGATGCTTTTAATGTGCCTGAAACCTGAAACATGTGAACATAGATTGTTAGAAGGGGAATTTTTAAATATTTTAAATGAGAGATCGATAAATTTTTAAAAAATTCACCTTAAATGTTGATTGCATCAAAGCAGTTATCTTTCCCATTATTATTTTGTTATTTAATTTGCAAATAAATGTTGATCAGCCCATGTGGAATGTGTTCTTTTGATATGTGATTTTTATGATATTCTTGAAAATAAATGATGGAGTTTTGTTCCTATGTAGTTGTTCCTCTATTTGCAAGTATTGTTGTTCATGAGATGGACACAGTAGCAGCTGCATGGAAATGACAAAGTTGGTCTTTGTTGCATAGACATTTTAGTGCATACCACAATGTTATTAAAAATATTAAAATGGATTAGTGGTCTATGTTGGGGAGACATTTCCACCTGTGCTTTATATGATATTGATCTTCCATCTTTGATATCAATTGCATATTGGTTGCCTACTTTCTTAGCACCAACAACCAAAGCACCTATTGTTCCAATTGGATACTGATTTGTGGCTGCTAGTAGTTGGTTAATAGTTGTATCTGGAATGAAGTAGTAGTCTATAGAAAAGTGAGGCATGCTTTCAACTATGTTTTTTTCTATCAATATTAGTATGCAATCACAATAACCTCTATCTTACTCTATTCCAAGTGCAATTTCAAATCCTGATATTGAAACTCCGAATCTTGGAATTATTTTTTGCTCATGTTCTTGCACAAGGGTTCCATTTATATTTAGTGTAATTGTCATTTCTACTTTAAGATCTATGATATCTACACACAATACTTCACATGTTCTATTGATTTTTTCCAATGTTGCTTTCTAGACAACAAGGACATCACCTTGGAATGTGTCACCAACTTTTTTTTGCATTTAAGTCTTCCATTGATATGGTCTTTTCTACTTTTATTCTACAAAAATCAAGAGAAATGTAAATCTTTTATTTGGGAAATGCAGGAATGCATGTGATAGGTAAATAGGATAAGTTATTTACTATTTGCTTGTGTCTTGATCCATTTCTTGCACTTATTGTGGTGGCCTTTTTGTTTGATTTGAACATCATTTTCCTACAAAGTAGTGATATAGTATTGGAGAATGCATTGGAAAATTCATTACTGATATATGCTTATGTATACTATAATGTTGAGCTGATTCAATGAGTAAGATGGAATTTTAGGAAAATAGGAAAGTGGTTAGACCAATATGCCTCTGATCTATAAATTTTGCATACACTTATGGTTGAATTTGACCAAATATGGTCAATGAGAAGCTTGTGTAGACTATGTGATTTGTTTAAAAAAAAATGAATGTTGTTAGCTTGCATGAAATTTTGGAGTGTTCTTTTGCTTTTGTTTTCTAAACACACGTTAATATTGAAGTCACCTACAATGTACAATATGTTTTTTGTATCTGTGTATGCAATTAAAACTTATAGAATTGTTATTATTTTTTGTATGAGAGTATTAGGTCTTGAATAAATATTACAGATATTAATTTCATTGGTGCGTTGCAGTATTGTGACTGTGATAGCTTCAATATTTGTAGAGTTGTGTTCTTTTACTTTTGATAGGAACAAATGATTTTTGGTAAAATTTATTATGTGATGAATCATATTCATACCAAAGGTATTAAAATATTGCGATAATATATTAGGTTGTAAGATATGCATGTGTACTTCGTGTAAACACAAAATGTTAGATTGCATTGTGTGATAGTCATTGGCAATGTCTTGTGGATGTGGTTTTAATGTACGAGTGTTTAGTGCGCATAGAATCACTTGTGCTAAATCATGTGGACATGTATTTTAAATGTCAAGTTTCCACTCTGTAGTTGATTGGAGACGATGTATTTCTAGACATATCTTATCCTTAACTTTAAAGTTTTTTGTAGTTAAAGGTTTTAGTAGGAATAACGAGTCTATTATCCTTGTTGATGATAGTGTTGTATAAGTTAAGGCATGTTTCCTTATAATTTTTGGGTAGAAATCCAAAGCTTGCATTGTTATCCCTTATGATTATTGAATGGTCCGCGCACATGCTAGTTGTATTGGGAATTGTTTTCTAATTGTAATTTTCTTATTTTTTTAAATTTTTCACATGGCTCTAGTAATGCCCAATATAGTTGTATAGGAGGAAATTTTCACCCTTTATGAAAATTCCACTTTTACATTTCCTCACCTTAGAAAATCAAATCCAAAGGCGAAAATCTACATGAACCCACTACCTTCATTGCACTTGGCATAAATTTTATGTGTCAGTAGAAGAATAATTATCAAAGACACCCAAACGATGCGTAGACATTCATGTGGTGCACTTACATCCCTAATGGATTCCTACATCTAGATCCTGCAAAGGCATTACACTTCCCATTGGGGTTGATTTGTAATTCTCGTCTTCGACCAACCAACCCGAATATGGCCATTTTTCTCATCCCACCTTCAAAAACACTCTTCCATCATGCAATTCATCTTCTTTATGCAACTTGATTTTCTACACAATTCCTCTAAGCATTCAAGTAGTCACTTTCATTCTCAAACAACACTTTGGCACTCCATAGCAGCAACAATAGCACTCCATCAACTTTGTGGAGAAAGTGTAGAACAACACCATTGCAACAGGAGCTTGAATCCTCTCCTTTCCTCCCCCATTAGCTAGTGAGCTCTTGGTGGAGGTGGTAAGCATTTTCACTCCTATCCTCTACAATTTGGTTGAGTAGCACAATAATGTATTGTAGTGTTTATTGTGTTCTTTTCTTTCATTCTTCCTTGATCAAAAATTTCTATATTGTTGCTATAATTGCTTTACATGGAGGTGGAAACACTAAAATGGGGGTCTAAATGACCCAAGCCCCTATATAGTCCCTAACGATTTTCCCTCTTTCTTGTGCATAAGTGGACGCGCATTTGGAGCTAGTTGGAGAACTAATATCTTTGTGAGAATATTCTTGTCATCTTAACCCTTATATATTTAATTTATCATATTCGATCATATCTTTCCTATTGCATAGTTCTATTTTGGCCCTTTGTAAGTGACTAGCTAGGCCATCAACATTTTTTCTAGAGGTTCATACTATCCTTTTTTTCCTCTAGTCATTAAGATGCTAGCACACCTAAGAGGCACTAGCACACTGTGCTTTCATCCTAGAATTGCACTTTCATCCTCGGGCAGATAGCTACCTGAGGTATAGTGTTGAACACAAAAACTACCTTGCCTAGCCCCATTCTAGATTTTAGATTTGTAGAGTGATTGAAGGGCTCTACATTCATCATCATTATCATCCATGATTTCAAGACATCCCTTTAGAGTGAGTTAAGTTAATGCAGCCTTCTGCTCTTGGCTATTAATGATGTAGGGTCTTAAACATGGTTGGTCCCCCTCTCTTAAATTTTTGGTGAACCTAACATGAACCATCAACTGGTTCCATTTTGCAATATTGAAAGACCATTTCCTTGTATTCAAGGAGTGTTGTAGGTGTAAGATTTGTGAGGATCCTTTCCTCACAACCCAACCTTCAACCCCTAGTAGGCGTAGTTGGAAGGTACTGAAAGTGTTGCATAATGAAACCTTGGTTGGGTCATTGTCCTACCTTGCGACTATCGGAGGGTTCCAAGAGAGTTTCATTCATTGCATGCAATGGCCTCTTTCCTACATCAACCTATCTCCTTTGTGCAACCTATGAGTAGTGGCATTGGTATAACCTTTTCCCTTGCAGGATTTACCGATGGGTTTTAATAGGGAACCATCTCCTCTCTACATCCCTATGCAAATCAATAGAAACATTGTAGTAGGTGTTCTCATTGATCCAACATCTCAAGTAAACATTATAACTTAGGAGATCATGTTAATAAAAATTTGGCATAAAGATGGGTACAATGCACCTATGAGCACCATCTACATGCATGATGGACTTTACATATCTCCTTTGGGTAGTATTGTCTTATCAATTTGTGTTGGACCTAAATTCATGAAGATTTTGTTTGACATAATCCGTTGATATGAAATATTCAGAGTGAAGCTCGATATTGATTGGATATTAGCTATAAAGGTTGTGCCCTCGATCATGCATAAATGTTTCAAATTTATCCATGAGGATTTCATGCATGTAATTTAGGACATAGGTTATAAACCACCAATTTTTTTGTGCCCATTGGTCCTCTCCCCCTGAGGAAGGACCTGCTATAACGAACATATAAAAATTATAAGAAAGGGTTTCTAAGGATGAAAATGAGATACCCTCCATCGCCTTATGTTGTTTCACATAGGGCTTGATTAAAAGGTGATAGTGATGCCACCAAGGCATGTAGGAGAGAAGAGAAGTGGCCCTAAGACCCTCTTTCCTCTTCCACTATTCACTCTAACACTCCCTCTCACCCTTTTGTGGTGCCATAAAATTCTGTGAAGCCCGCTTGGAAGAATTCCAAGCATCCTATGTTTGAGCTTCCTTTTATTCCCACGAAGCTTAGTCTCATTTGATATAATAGGAAGAAAGGTCCCCGCAGGGAATCCTCTATTTCCTAGCCTCTGCAAACTCCTACCCCTTTTTCTTCCAAAGAACTAAGTGAGAAGAGGCCCACTATTAAGGAACTTGAGCTGACTCCCCCCTTTGCCTCCCAACCTATTCCACCTTCTCCTATTCAGGAGTTTGTTCCTCCACCAAAAATAGCTATAGTGGAAACTCCCATTGCTGAGTAGGAGCCTTATGTTCCTTCACAAACTCTTGCCTCCACTTTGAAGAATCATAGAAACTTCCTTACACATGAACACAAGAATCAGAAAAAGGCTCTTATGGCTAAGCAAGTTTCCTTACAAAGGAAGGAAGAGGAGATGATTTCCCCTATATCAGGGTCCTCTGTCGTGTCCTCTCTTCTCCCCTCTGCTTCCATTCAATCTAGCTCTACATTACTTCCAGTTTCGTTGTGAGTATGAATGCGCCTGAACCTAAAAAGGTGCAAGTGTTCATTGCTCCTTCGGTGGATCCACCTTTGTTGATGTCCCTTCTGTATGTCCCACCTTTCCCTAAACCATTATATATTCCAAATACCTCGGTGGTACCTACTGCGATTCTCTCTTCCTCATCTTCCTCCACACCTCTCACCTTGTCGGTAGGGAGCTCACATCCCCCAACAAAGTAGAAAGTGGAGAGTAGTCCTTCTAGCAATGGAGGATGTAAGAGGATCCCACCTTCCCCATAAGGTGGTCATGCACTAACTTGTTCCGTCCTAGTGATCGAACCAATCCCGACTTCCCCCGAGTTTTCCACCGCTCCCGAATCACTTAGTGAGTGTAGCATTGAATCTTAGGCACAACCTTCTCTGTCCATTGAGGTATGCCATGGAACTCTAATGAAGTGCATATTCAAATCTCTAGATGAGGTTCCAGCCTTATCAATGATTTTCATAAAGTCATTGACCTTAGCTCCACAAGAGCTTGGTGGAGAAGACCTTGCAGGGGGATTCTTCCTTAGCCATTGTTGTAGAAGGGTCAAATACTCCTCCTCTGAACATTCCACCAGTGCAGTCCTATCCTCCTCCCTGCTATGATGATCTAGGGTGGAAAGAAGATCAACTCTTAGTTGATCAGGGTTAGGGGGATGCCCCTTCTTTATCTTTAGATTAGATGTGTGTGTGTGTGTGTTGTGATGTGTTCCTAGATGACCCTTTTCACCCTTTTTGTGTCATAAAAATTCTTCTATTTTTATCATCATTCTTCCATGTTTGTGACTTGATTTTCAATCAATTTGGGATGATGCAAAGCATTGGGAGCATTTAGGCTTCCCTTCCATGTTGACCCAATTTTTATTTTTACTTTGTCTTCTCGTGCATTCTTCACATGGCCTGATATAGTAAGGGGTTGATGATAGTTCATTTTATATACTATTATCATACTTATTTATATATTTATGAGTAGTTATGACCTTGAAATATTAGGATACCCCTGTGCCCTTTGTTGGTAATGCCTCTTGTTTCCTTTTTATTTTATCTTTCTCTCTTCTTTTCTTGAGATGTCCCTTTCATGTGTGACAATGCCACTTTTATAACACTTCGATTCTCAAAAAATGCATTCATCACTAATTAATCTTTTCTCAAGAATCTTCACAAAGTTCTTTTCAAGAATTGCATTCTTGACTTGAAACCCTAATGGAATTTGTTTCCTTCATCATTGGCTCATGAAGAAATAACTTGAGAACCTTCCTCAAAGGTGGGAACATCTTCGACCTTCGCTTCATAGGCGGGAATTATTCTTCCTTTTTAATTCCTTGATGAAGTGAACATCTTTCGAAAGAATTCCTTGATGATGAATCGATTCAAGAAAGAAACATCTCTTTTGCACTTTCAAATAGTGCATCCCTTGAGTGGACCCCTTTCTTTATCTTGGGTTCCCAAGGGATCCCTTTGAATGCTTTCCAATCTATCAAAGTTATGTGTGAATACCTACTTACATGCCTACATGGCCACTTTTAGACATGTTCTATCTACGGGTAAACATGTCACTTTGTAGGTGCCCCTGTGAAGGTGCTTTCTGACTCTAAGGATTCCCCTTCCTTTAGTTTCCTCCATGCAAGAGATCTTGGGGGATACCTCCCTATAGGTCTATGCATTCGTAGGGTGCTTCTTTCAAGCTTCCTCCATGCGAGAGATCTTGGGGGTGGCTCCCTTGTAGGTCTGCAGGTCTATAGGGAGCTTTCCTTGGGTATCCTCCATGTGAGAGATCTTGGAAGATTCCTTCTCTATAGGTTTGCGGGTCTGTAGGATACTTTCTTGTAGTTTCCTCCATGTGAGAGATCATAGAGGACACCTTCCTTGCAGGTTTGTAGGTCTATAAGGCACTTTCTTTGCTTCCTCCATGTGAGAGATCTTGGGGGACACCTTCCTTGTAGGTTTGAAAGCCTGTAAGACATTTACTTGTCGAGGATTCCTTCATGTGAGAGATATTTGGGGTTACCTCCTTGTAGGTATGTAGACCTATAAGATTCTTTCATTCTTCAGCTTCATAGTTATGTGGGGCTATGTAGTCCTTTTGTTGTCATGCACTCTCGAGTTCACCAGATCATGGTCTACTTCCTCGATGGTTCAGGTATAAATTTCTATCCCTCTTCACTCTTTGATGTACTTTATCGAAGCACTCATCAGTATTTGTGCTCACTAAAGTGGGGAAAAAATGTATAGGAGTGAATTTGCACCCCTTATGCAAATTCCCCTTTTACAGTTCCTCAACTTAGAAAATCAAATCTGAAGGAAAAAGTCCACATCAGCCCACTTCTTTTGTTCCACTTGGCGTCCATTTTGTGCATCAGTAGAATATATTCATGCAACATGTTTACATCCCTAATAGATTCCTATGTTTGGAGCCCACAAAGCCATTACTCTTCCCTTTGGGGTCAATTTGTAACACCCCTCTTTGACCAACCAACCTAAATATGGTTGTTTTTCTCATCCCACCTTCAAAAACACTCTTCCTTCATGCATTTCATCTTCTTCATACAACTTGATCTTCTACACAATTCCTCTAAGTATTCTAGCAGTCATTTTCACTCTCAAACAACTCTTTGGCACTCCATAACAGTAGCAACAACACTCCATCAACATCGTAGAGCAAGTGTGGAACAACACAAATGCAACAGGGGCTTGATTCTTGTCTTTTTCTACCCCATTAGCTGATGAGCTCTTGGTGGAGGTTGTAATAATTTTCACTCCTCTCCTCTACAATTTGGTTGAGTAGTACAATATTGTTTTGTAGTGTTTATTTTTTTCTTTACTTTCATTCTTCCTTGATGTAGTCTTCATATTTCATGTTTTAAGAGCGAGCAAGAGTTGTTGGAGGACATGGTTTTGAATTGAGCAATGGATTTTCTACTTGTAATTTGTTATGATGATAGCTTTAGGATGAAATTAGTATATGTAGCTCACTTTCTTGTCACATTGGCTGCAATGAGTAGTTTCCTATTGAAGCATGTCGTAAGTGTTGAATTTATAATTGCAAGTTGGAAAAAAAAATGCAAATATATTTGAAAGTGCATTTGATGCTTCTAATGTCCCTGAAACCTGAAACATGTGAACATAGATTGTTAGAAGGGGCACTTTTGAATATTTTAAATGAGAGAGCGATAAGATTTTTAAAAAGTCACCTTAAATGTTGATTGTATCAAAGCAGATAGCTTGTCCATTATTCTTTTGTTATTCAATTTGCAAATAAATGTTGATCAGCCCATATGGAATGTGTTCTTTTGATATGGGTTTTTTATGATATTCTTGAAAATAAATGGAGTTTTTTTCCTATGTAGTTATTCCTCTAGTTGCAAGTATTGTTGTGCATGAGATGGACAAAGTAGCAGTTGCATGGAAATGACAAAGTTAATCTTTGTTGCATAAAAATTTTAGTGGAGACCACAATGTTATAAAAAATCTTAAAATGGATTAGTGGTGTATGTTGGGGAGACATTTCCACCTATGCTTTGTTAGATATTGATCTTCCATGGGTATGTGCAAGATCATGATGGGCCAAAAAGTGGTGATATGATGGGTATTTTTAGGGTATGTGGCTGACAATTTTTTTTACCCAAAATTGATGAAATCAAAAGGGTTTTTAAAGGAGATTATCAGATTTCTATCAATATAAATTATGCTTTAATTTGAATGTAATTAATAATTATTATTTATTTTCTATTTGAATTAACTAAAGTCCTGATTGATCGGCTGATTGAAAACAATCTATAGCTTTCAAACAAGATCACATTTTTGGAATCCCAAACATGCATCACATTCTATGCTTCGCATATTATAGGATTAAAAAAAGAAAAATTGAATTTCATGAAGTTTTGACCAAGTTAAGGTGGTCAGACATACAAGTTTTTATATTTTTTAAAAGTTGTAATAAAAAATTCGTAATTAATTATTTACTTAGAAAAAAATTACAAAAAAATATGCATCACATTTGGACATGAGTCCTCTACTTATGTCTAAAATATTATAAAAAAATATTATCATTTTATTGTGGTTAGGGTGGTCAGACATACACCTACTTCTTACTTTTTACCTAAAATTTAAGTACTACTGCATTGAAATTTCAAATTTACACCAAATATATATTTTTTAAAAATAAATAAACCTAGTAGTTTAGAAACGAAATTCAATTTTCTACAGATTCCATTCTTACATATTTTTGAAATAATATAGATAAGTTATTCAAATTTTTACGTCAAGTTGCCTAACTTTGATTTTTCTAAATTTTTTGCCACTTAAGGGCCTGTTTTTTTCATGATGATCCTGCACATACCCCTATCTTTGATATCAATTGCATATTGGTTGCCTACTTTCTAAGCACCAACAAACAAAGCACTTATTGTTCCAATTGGATACTAATTTGTGGCTGCTAGTAGCTGGTTGATAGTTGTATCTGGAATGTAGTAGTCTATAGAAAAGTGAGGCATTCTTTCACCTATGCTTGTTTCCATCAATATCAATATGCAATCACAATATCCACTTTCATAATATGTTCCAAGTGTAATTCAGAAGCCCGATATTGAAACTCCCAATCCTGGAATTATTTTGTGCTCACGTTCTTGCACAAGGGTTCCATTTATATTTAACTTGTAATTGTCATTTCTACTTTAAGATCTATGAGATCTACACACAACACTTCACATGTTCTATTGATTTTGTCCAATGTTGCTTTCTAGACAACAAGGACATCACCTTGGAATGTGTCACCAACTTTTTTTTGCATTTAAGTCTTCAATTGATATGGTCATTTTTACTTTTATTCTACAAAAATCGAGAGAAATGTAAATCTTATATTTGGGCAATTCAGGAATGCATGTGATAGGTAAATAGGATAAGTTATTTACTATTTGCTTGTGTCTTGTTCCATTTATTGCACTTATTGCAGTGGTATTTTTGTTTGATCCATCAATTTCCTACGAAGTAGTGATATAGTATTGGAGAATCGATTGGAAAATGTATTACTCATATATGCTTATGTATGCTATAATGTTGAGTTGATTCAATGAGTAAGATGGAATTTTAGGAAAATAGGAAAGTGGTTAGACCAATATGCCTCTGATCTATAAATGTTGCATACACTTGTGGTTGAATTTGACCAAATATGGTCAATGAGCAGCTTGTGTAGACTATGTGATTTGTTTAAAAAAAAATGAATGTTGTTAGTTTGCATGAAATTTTGGAGTGTTCTTTTCCTTTTGTTTTCTGAACACATGTCAATATTGAAGTCACCTACAATGTACAATATGTTTTTTGTATCTGTGTATGCAAATACAACTTATAGAATTGTTATTATTTCTTGTATGAGAGTATTAGGTCTACCATAAATATTACAAATACTAATTTCATTGGTGGGTTGCAATATTGTGATTGTGATGGCTTCAATATTTGTAGAGTTGTGTTCTTTTACTTTTGATAGGAAAAAATGATTTTTGGTAAAAAAAAATTTGCAATGTATCATATTCATACCAAGGTATTAAAATATTGCGATAATATATTAGGTTGTAAGATATTCATGGGTATGTGCAGGATAATGGTGGGCCAAAAAGTGGCAATATGATGGGTATGTGGCTGATGACTTTATTTTTACCCAAAATGGATGAAATGAAAAGGGTTTTTAAAGGAGATTCTCAGCTTTCCACCAATATAAATTATGCTTTAATTTGAATTTAATAAGTAATTATTATTCACTTTCTATTCAAATTATGACTAAAGTCTTGATTGATAGACTGATTGAAAATCATCTATAGCTTTCAAACAGTATAATATTTTTTGAATCCAAAATATTTGTCACATTCTATGATTCACATACTATAGGATTAAAAAAATAAAAAATTGAATTTCATGAAGTTTTGACCAAGTTAAGGTGGTCAGACATACAATTTTTTTATATTTTTTAAAAATTGTAATAAAAAATTCATAATTAATTATTTACTTGGAAAAAAATTACAAAAAATATGCATCACATTGGGACATGAGTCCTCTACTTATATATAAAATCTTATAAGAAAATATTATCATTTTATTGTGGTTAGGGTGGTGGAATTACACCTACTCTTATATTTCTAAATTTAAGTACTTCGCATTGAAATTTCAAATTTTCACCAAATAGATTTCTTTTTTAAAACAAACCTAGTAGTTTAGAAACTACATTCAATTTTCTATAGATTCTATTCTTACATATTTTTTAAATAATATAGATAACTTATTCAAATTTTTACGTCAAGTTTCCTAACTTTGATTTTTATTTTTTTTGGCCACTTAAGGGCCTATTTTTTCTGTGATGATCCTGCACATACCCGCATGTGTACTTCGTGTAAACACAAAATGTTAGATTGCATTGTGTGATAGTCATTGTCAATGTCTTTTGGATGTGGTTTTAATGTACGAGTGTTTAGTGTGCATAGAAGCATTTGTGCAGAATCATGTGGACATGTAGTTTGAATGTCAAGTTGCCAAGTCTGTGCAGTTGACTGGAGACGATGCATTTCTAGACGTATCTTGTCCTTAACTTTTTTTTTTTTGAAGTTAAACGTTTTAGTAGGAATAATGAGTCTATTGTCCTTGTGCATGATATTTTTGCATAAGTTAATCCATGTTTCCTTCTACTTGTTGGGTGAAAAGCCAAAGCTTGCATTGTTAACCCTTATGATCGGTGAATGGTTCACGCACATGCTAGTTGTATTGGGAATTTTTTTCTAATTGTGATTTTCTTGTTTGGTGAAATTTTTTGCATGGCTTTAGTAATTCCCAATATAGGTGTATAGGAGTGAATTTGCACCCCTTATGCAAATTCCTCTTTTAAATTTCCTCACCTTAGAAAATAAAATCCAAAGGAAAAAATCCACATCAACCCACTACCTTCATTCCACTTGGCATACATTTTGTGTGTCAGTAGAAGAATAATTGTCAAAGACACCTAGACGATGCACATACATTCACTTGATGCACTTATATCCCTGATTGATTCCTACATTTGGAGCTTGCAAAGGCATTACACTTCCCATTTGAGGTGATTTGCAATGCCCCTCTTCAACCAACCGACCTCAATATGGCCATTTTTCTCATCCCACCTTCAAAAACACTCTTCCTTCATGCATTTCATCTTTTTATGCAACTTGATCTTCTACACAATTCCTCTAAGCATTAAAGTAGTCACTTTCACTCTCAAACAACACGTTGGCACTCCATATCAACAACAACACTCCATCAACTTTGTAGAGCAAGTGTGGAACAACACCATTGTATTAGGAGCTTGAGTCCTCTCTTTTTCTCCCTCATTAGCTAGTGAGCCCTTGGTGGAGGTGGAAGCATTTTCACTCCTCTCCTGGGTGATCCCATAATAGTGGTTTACAATTTTTGGCCAAACTGGACACTGAAATTATTATTTTTAACTAAATCTTCACATTCGGGCACCTATAGCAGCTAAACCGTGAGGAATTTGAAGATGGTGCAAACTAGAGTCTCATCAAATTTTTCTAGATTCTAAAATATTTTTTCAATTTTTTTGGAATCAAATTGCACTTCTTTCCATCTCCCACGAAAATTGATTTTTTCAAAAACAACATTTTTAAAAAAGGACACACCATATAATGCATAAATTTTTTTCCATGAAGGATAAAATTCTAATTCTTTCAAATTAAGATTTGTAACTCTGATATCTAGTGCTTACACTTGGTTAGATAGTTTTTATTGAATATTTTTTCCTTAATCAAGTTTCAAATTCAAACGAATTACAATTGCCAAGGACCGTATAACGTAACTTTTTGTATATGTCAAAATTTAATTTAATTTTTTTGTTGGATCAAGGACTTCAATATCTGGTGCACTCATATTTTTCAATTTTTTTTGATAATCTTCTATTTTTTCACATGTGAAGAACAAAAAAATAATTTTTGATGAAAAATCTATGTTTAATCAAACTTAAAAACAAATACATAACAAAACCAAAACATATTAAAATTATATTCATTGGATAGCTTGTTCTAAGGAATACCATAATCATTTGAAATAAATTTTAAATGAATTCATTTGATCCCCCAAAAGCTAATTCAAAAGTTATTTTTTATCAGCATTTTGATAGGTGTAAAGGAGATGCATTTAGGTATGGTTTAAAACTAGCGAGGTTCTATCCAAGGGGGTTTGATCTAAGGTGATTTGATCAAACCCTCTTCAATTGGAATCCTTAAAATGGAACTTTTTAAGGCTTAAATCATTATATTTTCTAAAAATATGTGATTTCAGCTAAAATTCGTTCCTCTCAGGAATTGTAAACCACTATTGTGACAGCACCCTCCTGTACAATTTGGTTGAGTAGCACAATACTATTTTGTAGTGTTTATTGTGTTCTTTACTTTCATTCTTACTTCATCATACATTTATGTATTGTTGCTATCTTGGTTGTCCATGGAGGTGGAAACACTAAAATGGGGGTCTAAATGAGGTAGGCCCCTATATAGTCCATGACAATTTTCTCTCTTTCTTGTGTGTAGGTGGATGTGCATTTGGATCTAGCTAGCGAACTAATATCTTTGTGAGATTATTCTTGTCATTTTAACCCTCATATATTTACTTTATCATATTCGATCATATCTTGCCTACTTCATAGTTCTATTTTGGCCCTTTGGAAGGGACTATCTAGGTCATCAACATTTTTTCTGAAGGTTCATACTTTCCTGTTGGTCATCTAGTCATATAGATGCTAGCACACCTGGGAGGCACTAGTGCGCTATGTTGTCATCCCAGAATTGCACTTTCATCCTCGAGTAGAGAGCTACCTGATGTATAGTGTTGAACACAAAAATTGCCTTGCCTAGCCTTATTCTGGATTTTAGATTTGTAGAGTGATCAAAGGGATCTATAGTCCTCATCATTCTCATCCATCATTTGAAGACATCCCTTTAGAGTGAGGTAAGTTAGGGCAGACTTCCGCTCTTGGCTCTCCATGACTTAGGGTCTTGAATGTTTTTTGTCCCCCTCTTTTACATTCTTGGTGAACCTGACATGAGCCATCAAGTGGTTCCATTTTGTGATATTGAATGACCATTTCCTTGTATTCTAGGAGTTTTGTAGGTGTGATTGTTGTGAGGCTCCTTTCCTCACAACCCAACCTTCAACACCTAGTAGGCATAGTTGGAAGGTTCTGAAAGTGTTGCATAATGAAACTTTAGTTGGGTCACTATCCTACCTTGCAACTTTCAAAGGGTTCTGAGAGTGTTTTGTTCATTGCATGAAATGGCCTCTTTCCTACATCAACCTATCTCCTATGTGCAACCTGTGAGTAGTGGCATTGGTATAACCTTCCCCTTGTAGCATTTATTGATGAGTTTTAATAGGGAACCATCTCCTCTCTACATCCCTATGCAAATCAACAAAAACATCGTAGTAGGTATTCTTGTTGATTCAAAATCTCAAATAAACATTAACTAAGGAGATCATGTTAATCAAATTTTTTCATAAAGATGGGTACAATGCACCTATGTGCACCATGTGCATGCATGATGGAATTTTTCGTATATCCTTTGGGTAGTATTGTCTTATCGGTTTTGGTTGGACCTAAATTCATGAAGCTTTTGTTTGACATAATCCCTACATATGAACTCTTTAGAGTGAAGCTCAGTATCCATTGGTTAGTAGCTATAAAGGTTGTGCCCTTGGTCATGTATAAATGTTTCAAATTTATCCATGATGGTTTTGTGCATGTAATTCATGACACCGGTTATAAACCACTGGTTGCCCATGGTAGTTACTTCTTGGATTACTCTTGTCTTGTGCTCATCGTTCCTCTCCTACTAAGGAAGGACCTACTATACCAAACATATAAAAATTATAAGGGTTTCTAAGGATGAAAGTGAGATACCCTCCATCACCTTATGTTGTTTCACATAGGGCTTGATTAAAAACTGATAGTGATGCCACCATGGCATGTAGAAGGGGAGAAGAGAAGTGGCCCTGAGACCCTCCTTCCTCTTCCACTGTTCACCCTAATACTCCCTCTCACCCTTTTGTGGTGCCATCAGATTCTATGGTTCTTTCTTGGCAGAAGTCCAAGCATCCTATGTTTTAGCTTCCTATTTTTCCCAAGAAGCTTAGTCTCATTCGATATAATAGTAAGAAACATCGCCGCAAGGAATCCTCTATGTCCCAGCCTCCGCAACCTCCTACCCCTTATGCTTCCAAAGTAGTAAGTGAGAAGAGGCCTGGTAGTGAGGAAATTGAGCTGACTCCCCCCTCTGCTTCCTAACCTTTTCCACCTTCTCTTGTTCAGGAGTTTGTTCCTCCACCAAAAATAGTTGTAGTGGACACTCCCATGGTTGAGTAGGAGCCTTATGTTCCTTTGCGGATTTTTACTCCACTATGAAGAATCACAAAAAATTCCTTGCACATGAACACAAACATCAGAAAAAGGATCTTATGGCTAAGCAAGTTGCCTTACAAAGCAAGGAAGAGGAGATGATCTCTCCTATATCAGGATCCTCTACCACATCCTCCTTTCTTTTCCCCTTCACTCCCATTCAATCTAGCTCTACATCACTTCGAGCTTTGGTTATGAGTATGAATGCACCTAAACCTAAAAAGGTACAAGTGTTCATTGCTCCTTTGGTGAATCCGCCTTTGTTGATGTCCCTTCTGGATGTCCCACCTTTCCCTAAACCTATAGATATGTCAAATACTTGAATGGTACCTACTGCAGTTCTCTCTTCCTCCTCTTCCTCTACACCTCTCACCTTCTCTATAGGGAGCTCACATCCCCCAACAGATTAGAAATTGGATAGTAGTCCTTCTAGCAATGGAGGATGTAAGAGGAGCCCACCTTCCCTAAAAGGTGGTCATGCATTGATTTGTTTTATGCTAGTGATCAAACTGATCCTGACTTCCCCCGAGTTCGCCACCACTCCCGAATCACTCATTAAGCCTAGCAGTGAATCTTATGCACAAACTTCTTCGTCGATTGAGGTATGACATGGAACTCCAATGAAGTGCATGTTCAAATCTCTAAATGAGGTTCCGACCTTATCAGTGATTTTCATAAAGTCATTGACCTTAGCTCCACAAGAGCTTGGTGGAGAAGACCTTGCAGGGGGCTTCTTCCTTAGCCCTTGTTGTAGAGGGGTCAGACACTCCTCCAATTAACATTCCACCACTATAGTCCTGTCCTCCTTCCACCTATGATGATCTAGAGTGGGAAGTAGATGAAATCTTAGTTGATTAGTGTTAGGGGGAGGCCCCTTCTTTATCTTTAGATTAGATGTGTGTGTGTATTTTGATGTGTTCCCTCGTGATTGTGCTATGTGTTCCTCGATGAACCTTTTCATGTCATAAACCTTTTTCTATTTGTATCATCATTCTTTCATGTTTGTGACTTGATTTTTGATAAATTGGGAACCATGCAAAGCATTGGGGGCATTTAGGCTTCCCTTCCATGTTGACCCAATATTTATTTTTACTTTGTCTTCTCATGCATTCTTCACATGGTCTGATCTAATAGGGGGTTGATGATAGTTCATTTTATATGCTATTATCATACTTATATATATATTTATGAGTAGTTCTGACCTTGAAATATCAAGATACCCATGTTCCCTTTGTTGGTAATGCTTCTTGTTTCTATTTTATTTTATCTTTCTCTCTTCTTTTCTTAAGTTGTCCCTTTCACGTGTGACAATTCCACTTCCATAATACTTCGATTCTTAAAAACTGCATTCATCACCAATTAATATTTTCTTGAGAATCTTCACAAACTTCTTTTCAAGAACTACATTCTTGACTTGAAACCCTAATGGAACATGTTTCCTTCATCATTGGTTCATGAAGAAAGAACTTGAGAACCTTCCTCAAAGGTGGGAACATCTTTGACCTTCCCTTCATAGGGGGCATTCTTCTTCCTTTTTAATTCCTTGATGAAGTGAACATCTTTCAAAAGAATTCCTTGGTTATGAATCGATTCAAGAAAGAAACATTTCTTATACACTTTCAAATAGTGCATCCCTTGATTGGACCCATTTCTTCATATTGGGTTCCTGAGGGACCCCTTTGAATGCGTTACAATCTATCGAAGGTATGTGTGACTATCTACTTACTTGCCTACATGGCCACTTTTAGACATGTTCTATATTCAGGTAAACATGTTGCTTTGCAGGTGCACTTGTGAAGACACTTTCTGACACTACAAATTACCCTTCCTTTAGTTTCCTCCATGTGAGAGATCATGGGGGATACCTCCCTATAGGTCTATGCATTTGTAGGGTTCTTCTTTCAAGCTTCCTCCATGCGAGTGATCTTGGGGTTGGCTCTCCTATAGGTCTGTAGGTCTATAGGGCACTTTCTTTGGGTATCCTTCATGTAAGAGGTCTTGGAGGATGCCTTCTCTATAGGTCTGCGGGTCTGTAGGGTACTTTCTTGTGGTTTTCTCCATGTGATAGATCTTAGAGGACACCTTCTTTGCAGGTCTACAGGTCTGTAAGGAAATTTCTTTGCTTCCTCCATGTGAGAGATCTTGGGGGACACCTCCTTGTAGGTTTGTGGGTCTATAAGGCACTTTTTTTGGTTTCCTTCATGTGAGAGATCTTGAAGGATACCTTCCTTGCAATTCTGGAGGCCTGTGAGGCACTTAATTCTCAGGCATTCCTTCATGTGAGAGATCTTTGGGGTTGCCTTCTTGTAGGTTTGTAGGCCTGTAAGATGCTTTCATTCTTCAGCTTCATAGTTCTACGGTGCTATGAAGTCATTTTCTTGTCCTGCACTCTCGAGTTCACCAGATCATGGTCTTCTTCCTTGACGGTTCAGGTATACATTTCTATCCCTATTCACTCTTCCATGTACTTTATCAAAGTACTCATTAGTATTTGTGCTCACTAAAGTGGGGTAAAATGTATAGTAGTGAATTTTCACCCCTTATGCAAATTCCTCTTTTACACATTCTCACCTTAGAAAATCAAATCTGAAGGCCAAAATCCACATCATCCCACTTCTTTTGTTCCACCTAGCATCCATTTTGTGCATCAGTAGAAGAATAATTATTGGGGACGCCTACGTGGCACACATATATTCATGTGGCATGTTTGCATCCCTAACAGATTCCTATGTTCGGAGCCTATAGAGGCGTTAAACTTCCCATTGGGGTTGATTTGTAATGCCCCTCTTTGACCAACCAACTTGAATATGGTTGTTTTTCTCAGATGTCCCACCTTCAAAAACACTCTTCCTTCATGCATTTCATCTTCTTCATGCAACATGATCTTCTACACAATTCCTCTAAGCATTCTTGCAGTCACTTTCACTCTCAAACAACACTTTGGCACTCCATAATAGTAGCGACAACAATCTATCAACATCGTAGAGAAAGTGTGGAATAACCCCAATGCAACAAGGGCTTGATTCTTGTCTTTTTCTCCCCCATTAGCTAGTGAGCTCTTGGTGGAGATGGTAAGAATTTTCACTCCTCTCCTCTACAATTTGGTTGAGTAGCACAATATTTTTTTGTAGTGTTTATTGTTTTCTTTAATTTCTTTCTTCCTTCATCATACATTTATCTATCATTCATATCTTAGGTGTCCATGGAGTTGGAGACACCAAAACAAGGGTCTAATTGAGGCAGACTGCTATATAGCCCCCAACAATTTTCCCTTTTTTCTTGTGTGTAGGTGGATGTGCATTTCGAGCTAGCTAACGAACAAATATCTTTGTGAGATTATTCTTTTCATTTTAACCCTCATATATTTGCTTTATCATATTCGATCATATCTTGCCTACTTCATATTTCTATTTTGGCCCCTTGGAAGTGACTAGCTAGGTCATCAACCTATTTTTTGGTGGTTCATATTTTCTTTTTGGTCCTCTGGTTGTATGAACATGAGTGCATTTGAGATACGCTAGTGTGCTATGCTATCATCCTAAAACCATGCCTTTTTCCTTAGGAAAAGAGCTACTTGAGGTGGAGTGTCAAACCTCAAAACTGGCTCACCTAGCCCCGTTCTAGATTTTAGATCTGTACAGTGATCGAAGGGCTTTACAATCCTCATCATTCTCATCCCTCATTTCAAGACATCCCTTTAGAGTGAGGTAAGTTAGGTCAGCCTTCTAAGCTCTTGGATCTCCATGACCTAAGGTCTTGAACATGGTTGGTCCCCCTCTCTTACAATAGGAACCCATTCTTTGCCAATGAGATCAATGTATTATTGTGCTAGTTTTGTGCATTGTTGTTGTCCAATTGTTGGATTGGTAAATTTGAGCCAAACAATGTATCAATGTCATCATGTGTTGTATATGCTTTAAATATTCCACTGGAGCCATTGACTAGGCCATCTTGTGTATTATAGTTGTTTGCATAGATTTCAACAAGGATATCTTGTTTCAAGTATATCTGAGGTGGAAGAGTGGTTGTATGATTGTAAATATGTATAGCATTATAGTTCTCCTCATGCTTGTCTATTGCAGTTAGCACTATCATTTGATTGGGAATTGTTCAATGCATTCTATTGTTGTCTGCCTCCACATCAAATTTTCTATAGAAAATGTATGTAAGTGCTAGATCCAAAGGTGCGGGATGGAAGAAAAGGTTGTTACGATAGTCTATGTCATCATTTGTTTGTAAGCCTATTCGTATTCTATTAAGAATTGCAATAAATTTTTCATCTTTTTGTCTAATAGTTGTGACCAATGAGTAGCATTTTACATTATCTTTCCAAAAATTGTAAGGAATTAATTCAGTTATAGTGGGTTTATTTTCAAATACAATGGAGTCAAGGACAAATTGCGCTTGGTAGAGATCACCACAGAAGATTGTATCAAGGTTTCAAAAGTACATTGTAGGAATTTTCATTATGTCTCATAGTCATCTATCAATGTAGCATATAAATGTTCAGCCTAATAGTGTGATTTTGTCTATAAGCATCACATGTAATTGATCATAGTGCTTGGAAATAGTGTCTAGTGCTTTAGAAGCCAAGGGAAGAAAATTTGATGTATGAAATGGTATGTGAAATGTTGAATGTAATGTGACTCTTCCCAGGTTGTAAGTTGCTTTACCTGTATATGTAGTTAATAATCCCTTTGGTTTGTGTGGATTGTTGTCAATAGACTTGCTATAAATTCCAATTAGAGCTGGGTATCTGCAGGATCATGATGGGCCAAAAAGTGGCAAGATGTAAGTGATATGATTGCCCATGTGGTTGATGACTTTATTTTAACCCAAAACTGATGAAACAAAAAGGGTTTTTAAAGGATGTTCTTAGCTTTCCAACAATATAAATTATTCTTTACTTTGAATTTAATAAATAATTATTATTCATTTTCTATTTGAATTACGGCTAAAGTCCTGATTGATAGGCTGATTGAAAAACATCTATAGCTTTCAAAAGGTATCAAATTTTTTGAATCTCAAACATTCTTCACATTCTATGTTTCACATACTGTAGGATTAAAAAAAATTGAATTTCATGAAGTTTTGACCAAGTTAAGGTGGTCAGACATACAAGTTTTTTATATTTTTTAAATGTTGTAATAAAAAATTCATAATTAATTATTTACTTTGAAAAAAATTACAAAAAAATATGCATCACATCGGTACATGAGTCCTCTACTTATATCTAAAATCCTATAAAAAAATATTATCATTTTATTGTGGTTATGGTGGTCAAACAAACACCTACTTATTTTTTTCCTGAAATTTAAGTACTACTAGATTGAAATTTCAAAATTTCACCAAATAGATTTTTTTCTTTTCTAAATAAACCTAGTAGTTTAGAAACTACATCAATTTGTACTGTAGATTCTATTCTTACATATTTTTGAAATAATATAGATAAATTATTCAAATTTTTATGTCAAGTTGCCTAACTCTAATTTTTCTAAATTTTTTGCTACTTAAGGGCCTTTTTTTTCCATGATGATCCTGCTCATACCCAACATGGTATATGGATTTTGCAGTGAAAGTGTTTCCAATCCCAACTCCACCAGTCAAGAAAAACTACAATGACTTGTTAATGTTATTCATCTTTTTCATTAAAACATCTTTAACAATTGCTTGTTATTCTTTGTTGAACATTTCCCTTATTTTGTAGTATTGATTGTTGTCAATTATCTATAGGTGCCTAGCAATTTCAAATGCATTGTGTGGCATTGTATTTGGTTTTATGCACCCTATGTTTGGAAGATTTGTTTGAATGTCATATTGTTCTCTTTTCCTTTCTTTTCTTGTTGTTAGTGACTTATCATCATTGTCATTGTCAAGGGACTCAACATCATTGAGTTATTTTTATATGTTGCCCCATACAAAACTTGTGTTGCAAGTGAAATTTGCATGATTTTTGAAAATGTTTTTTTCATGATGCATGTATGCAAGTTCCCATGAGTCAAACTTTTGTTTTAGTGTATACTCTTTCATTATAAATGGTACATAAAGCATTAATTTCTCTCTACAATGATTCTCTAGATCAAAGTGCTTGTTGAAGTTAATAAACCATATTACATTTGGTTTAGCTTTTGGGTCAACTGAAGTTCTATTTTTATTGTAACTTGAAAAGAATTCTATGATACATATGTCTATCAATGTTTGAGGATGTATTAAATAATAGTCTACTATAGACATCAAGTTTCCAAAGTCCATGATCATGAATTGTTTAGTTTCCTAGATTGAAACTGTGTGCATTTTTGTGAATCAACATTTTAGATCAAACTCCATGATCCATGATCCTGATGATGGATCATGAAGTTTGATCTAAAATGTTGATTCACAAAAATGCACACAGATTCAATCTAGAAAACCAAGCAATTCAGTCTACTATAGCTTTCAAGAGTACAGTCTTTGATTCATCTGGTTCATTGTTTAACTATTTAATGTATTTTAGAATGAATGTATGATCATTGTAGGACCTACTATCAATAATAATGCATTTTCTTGAACTAAATTTTAGTGGAAGTGATAAAAAAATATGAGCAGCTTGTTGTGCTGACATTTGTTGCAAGTTCAACAATGCATTTCCAAGTTCACCTATCATTTTTCTTGCATCAATATTGGTTTGCTGGTGGTCTTTACGTATTATTTTGAATGCATATGACATTGAAAATGTCTACTTTTGCAATGTAAGAGCTACAGTATATTGTTGCAGCATATGCATTAAGCACAAAATGGGCATCTGTATTGGCCTTCCAAAGGTGTAGTATTTTCCTTGAAAATCTATTATTCCATATTTCTTATGGTTTTCTTTGCAAGATAAGTGTTGGCATGTTTAGTGTGGACCTTAAAGTTGTTATATAATTAGTTTCAGTTATCTTTATTTCATTTAAGTACATGTCTAAAGGGTATTCTTTCTCATACTTTTCTTTTTGCAATATCGAGAAAATGTTAACATTTGAAGTTATTGTTTTAGTCTTATCCAGTATTAGTAAGAGTATTTGTGTCTTTTTCATTGGTGGAAAAGGGAAATTGTATTTGCAAAATTTTTTTCTTGATCTCTTGCATCTCTTTATGTGGTGATTCCTTTGTAAAGCAGCCAAGTCAGGTTGCAAATGATCAGTGCTATAAGTAATGCATTTTTCAATAAAAGTTATGATGTTTGTGTTGTTTTCTATGCAGATTGGTGCATTTTTCACCCATATTAGCATATGATCCTTCTTGTTTCCTTGATTTTGGAACTCATTGAAAAAAAATTAATCAATAACATTTCCAAAGATAGAGTCATCTACAAGCATCAATTTTTTCATTGTGTTTATTCTATGTCTATAGTACCATACACAAGTAATAGGATCCTTCTTGATCAGTTCAAATTTGTCAATGTCCATTTGAGCACTTGAATATTATTGTTTTTGACCTGATTGGTGTTGATTGTGTAATTCTTGTAGTGTCCTTGTTAAAGGATCCCAATTTTGTTCAACGCTAGTGAAAGTGAGGAAGAATGTTAGTGGTCCTAGTTGTCGTATCATTGCAAAAATGGGTATGTGTAGGATCATCATGGAAAAAATAGGCCCTTAAGTGGCAATAAAATTAAAAAAATCAGAGTTAGGAAACTTGATGTAAAAATTTGAATAAGTTATCTATATTATTTCAAAAATATGTAAGAATGGAAACTATAGAAAATTGAATGTACTTTCCAAACTACTAGGTTTGTTTAAAAAAACAAAAAACTATTTGGTGAAAATTTGAAATTTCAACGCAATAGTACTTAAATTTCAGGGAAAAAATAAGTAGGTGTCTATCGACCACCTTAACCACAATAAAATGATAATTATTTTTATAAGATTTTAGATATAAGTAGAGGACTCATGTCTTGATGTGATGCATATTTTTTGTAATTTTTTTCCAAGTAAACAATTAATTATGATTTTTTTTATTAAATTTTTTTAAAAATATAAAAAACTCGTATGTCTGACCACCTTAACTTGGTCAAAACTTCATGAAATTCAATTTTTATTTTTCTAATCCTATAGTATGTGAAGCATACAATGTGACACATGTTTTGGATTCAAAAAATGTGATACCGTTTGAAAGCTATAGATGTTTTTCAATCAGTCTATCAATCAGGACTTTAGTCATAATTTGAATAGAAAATGAATAATAATTACTTATTAAATTCAATGTAAAGCATAATTTATAGGTAGAGATCTGAGAATCTCCTTTAAAAACCCTTTTCATTTCATCAATTTTGGGTTAAAAAAAAATTCGTCAGCCACATACCCATCATATTGCCACTTTTTGGCCCATTATGATCCTGCACATACCCAAACATTTTCCTTAAGTTGTTGTGTATAGTTTGGGGATATTCTTATTTTTTTGTATAGTTTGGGGATATTTTAGAATGCAAACTGTGCAAATATTTAGTTGATACTTGATTGAGTTTTTTATGAGATTTTTTTCCAGTAACTTAGTTTTTGTGGGTAAATTACTAAGTTGCAACATTTACTTTATAAAAAAAAATAGTGAATTAGAAAGGAAACTAAGTTTATCGAATGTAGTGGTAACATATATTGAGGGAACTATCCACCAATTATATAACCAAGGTCTATATATACATTGAAAAATATTAGTATTAATTGAACATAATGTTATGGTTGTAATCAAAAGGAAACATGTTGCTCAAATTTCTCATATTCATGTTCATTTTGTGTGATTGTCCCAAGGTGACAGTGTATGGGCCAAAAAGTGGCGATATGATGGGTATGTGGTTGACGACTTTTTTTTACCCAAAATTGATGAAACAAAAAGGATTTTTAAAGGATATTCTCATCTTTCTACCAATATAAATTATTCTTTACTTTGAATTTAATAAATAATTATTATTCATTTACTATTTGAATTACGACTAAAGTTCTAATTGATAGGTTGATTGAAAAAAATCTATAGCTTTCAAACAATATCACATTTTTTGAATCTAAAACATGCATCACATTATATGCTTTGCATACTATAGGATTAAAAAAAAAATCATGAAGTTTTGACCAAGTTAAAGTGGTTAGACATACAATTTTTTCTCTTTTTTAAAAGTTGTAATAAAAAAATCATAATTAATTATTTACTTGGAAAAAAATTACAAAAAAATATGCATTGCATTAGGACATAAGTCCTCTATTTATATCTAAAATATTATAAAAAAAATTATCATTTTATTATGGTTAGGAAGGTAAGACAGACACCTACTTCTTATTTTTTCCCTAAAATTTAAGTACTACTACATTGAAATTTCAAATTTTCACTAAATAGATATATATTTTTTTTAAATAAACCTAGTAGTTTAGAAATTACATTAAATTTTCTACAGATTCTATTCTTACATATTTTTGAAATAATATAGAAAAATTATTCAAAATTTTTGGTCAAGTTGTCTAACTCTAATTTTTCTTAATTTTTTTCCACTTAAGGGCTTGTTTTTCCATGATGATCTTGCACATACCCCATATCTATCCCCACAAAATTTGTGCAACATGTGTTGGAGGGTTTGTAGGCACACAAACACTAAATGCATACATAATTTATGAAATTTCATACAAGTGTTGGGTTTTATTTGTGCTAGTTCTTGTTTCTTTATTGTTAGTTGAAAAGCTTGTGTTTTTAGTTCTAGCGTCCTTTGTTCCTTTTTTTGTTACATATAAATGTGTGAGAATATTGAGTTGAAACAAATTTTTCCTTTTGTTAATGCATTGGAGTATGATCTACACATCATATGAAGAACATTTTGTAAATCTATTGTTGTCCCTTAGTAAACTTTATACTTTGTCATTAAAAAGGTTGCTAGCACTTTGACTTAATTTTTTTTTTTCTTTTTTAAAGAAACAGAGGGAAATTGTCCCCATTTTTCTAATCAGACCTTCTAATAGTAGAAAATGCTTCTTTTCCTATTCTTGATATCATAGGCCTTATACTAGTGAAGGATGCTTCTAGTCACAGTAGGACAAAATTATTCATATCAAGGCAAGGGCAGTCACTTAAGTGACTTTGTAGAATGAATACAGTTGCAACAAGTTACTATTGCAATCGTTGAATTCACTTTTGAAATAGTTACTCGTCCACTAAAATTGTATTGTTTAAAATACTTTGTTGGTAGGATAGTGCCTATCCAAGAAATGAATTTAGAGTTAATGCATTGCATTCCTCTACAAGGAAAAAGATCTTTCTCAAATATCTAAAAGGGTATTTCTTTATTTAGCAACAATAGACCACAAGATATTTGGATTAGTCCCTATCAATAATACTAGCATATCATTTTTCTTAACACGCTTGTCAATTTTGTTTCATTTCTAAAAATGTTTAATGCATTTCCTATGTTATTTGCATATAATAGACTATTGTTTCTGATATGCCTGGCATACCATTTAATGCATTAAACATGCAACTGCTTGAGTATCTACCACCTCATCGTCAAAGGTGGTACAATTTATATTCAACAATTAAATATTTGCAAAATATATAGTGTCCTATTCTACTAATTTACTTTAACAAAAAGGAATAATAGGCCTACTCCAACCAATAGAAGAATTGCAACAAATGAGAATTAAGACAAGAAAAATTGAATGCTTTGAGCAAGGTCTTGTTTACTATGGAGGCATTCAATGCATTACCTATGTATTCATTGCTTGAGTAGCTGCTAGCCTATCAAAAAAGCTCGTAGAATTTGCATTTAATGTCTAGATGTTTGCAAAAAAATATCTTGTACAATTTGTATTTAATAGAATATTGTTTCTGATCTACCAGTCATACCATTTAATGCATTGAAAATGAATCGACTACTTCAGTACTTATGAGTCCACCGTCAAAGCTAGCACAATTTTCATATAGAGATTAAATATTTGCAAAATATATAATGTTCTCATATTTCATAATTTAATTTAACAAAAATGAATAATAGACCTACTCCAACCAATGAATAAATTGTTTATTATCTCTCAATTGCAAATGAAACCATTGCAATAGTAACCTACTCCTTGGCTTCAATTGTTTGATGCCATTTTTCATCTACTATACCCATTTGTACAATTAGCTCTTATAATAGCAAAGAATACTTCTAGTCATAGCAACAAAAAAGTACTGATATCAAGACAAGGGAAACCACTTAAGTGATTTTGTAGAATGAATACAGTTGCAGCAAGTTACTATTACAGGTATGTGTAGGAATATGATGGGCCAAAAAGTGGCGATATGATGGGTATGTGTAGGGTATGTAGTTGAAAAAAAAAAATTAATCCAAAATTGATGAAACAAAAAGGGTTTTTAAAGAAGACTCTTACCTTTCCACCAATATAAATTATGCTTTACTTTGAATTTAATAACTAATTATTATTCATTTTCTATTTGAATTACGACTAAAGTCCTGATTGATAGGATAATTGAAAAATATCTATAGCTTTCAAATGGTACCACATTTTTTGAATCCAAAACATGTGTCACATTCTATGCTTCACATACTATAGGATTAAAAAAAAAAATATTGAATTTCATGAAGTTTTGACCAAGTTAAGGTGGTCAAACATATGAGTTTTAATATTTTTTAAAAGTTGTAATAAAAAAATCATAATTTTAATTATTCACTTGGAAAAAAATTACAAAAAAATATGCATCACATCTGGACATGAGTCCTCTACTTATATCTAAAATTTTATAAAAAAATATTATAATTTTATTGTGGTTAGGGTGGTCAGACAAACACCTACTTCCTATTTTTTCGCTAAAATTTAAGTACTACTACATTGAAATTTAAAATTTTCACCAATTAGATTTTTTTCTTTTAAAATAAATCTAGTAGATTAGAAACTACATTCAATTTTCTACAAATTTTATTGATACATATTTTTGAAATAATATAGATAACTTATACAAATTTCTACATCAAGTTTCCTAACTTTGATTTTTCTGAATTTCATTGCCACTTAAGGGCCTATTTTTTCCATGATGATCTTGCACATACCTTTGCAATCATTGAATTCGATTTTGAAATAGTTGCTTGTCCAATAGGTCTATTATTCATTTTCATTTAAGTAAATTGGGAAAATATGGAGACATTTTATGTTCTAGCAGTGGATTCAAATTGTGCAAGCTTTTCCAGCAAGCTGGTGGGTACTGAAGCAGTGAATGCATATTTAATGCATTAAATGCAAACTTTGCAAGATGTGTTGGAGAGTTGGTGGGTACACAAGTAGTGAATGCATAGTTAATTCATGAAATCTCAATGGAGTGTTTGGTTTTATTTGTGCTTATTCTCGTTTGTTTATTATTAGTTGAAAATATTATGTGTTTTTAGCTTTGGATTCTCCTCTTCAATGTTTTTTATTTTATGTAACACTTGAATGCGGAAGAAGAGGTAGGTACAGTGCACTACTAGTGAGTGGCTTGTATGTGTGTTTGTGATACTTGATAACCAGAAGTATTGCTCACTGTTATAGGAAAAATTGAATGATTTGAGCAAGGTCTTGGTGATTGTGTAGGAATTGAATGCATCAACTATGTGTTCATTTCTTGAGTCACCATCAGTCTACCAGGAAAGATCACTAAATTTTTATTTAATGTCTAAATGTTTGAAAAAATCTATCATGATTGTCTTTTTTTTTTCCAAATTTTATCATCAAGCAATGAATGCATGTTTAATTCATTAAATGAAAATTTTGTAAGAATTGTTGGAGGGTTGGAGGGTACACAAGTAGTGAATGCATAGTCAATTCATGAAATATTAGACGAATGTTGGGTTTTAGCTATGCTTATTCTCCTTTTTTTATTTTTTGTTGAAAAGCTTGTGTGTTTTTAGCATTTTGCTCCCTTCTTTGATGTTTGTTATTTTGTTCAACGCTTGAACACAGGAGGAGCCATAGGAATAGTGCACTACTGGTGAGTGGCTCACCTATTTTTTTGTGATACTTGATAACTAGAAACGTCACTTGATGTTGCAAGGGCCATAGTGGAAATGGGTACAATAAATGAAATATGGTATGCAACCCACAAACATGGAATAGTTGAAGCAAAGGAGTAGGTGACTAATGCAACAAAAAAGAACTATCACAAGGAAAAATAAATGCTTTGAGCAAGGTCTTGTTGACTATGGAGGCATTGAATGAGTTAACTATGTGTTCATTGCTTGAATGACCACTAGTCTATTAGCAAATCTTAGAAATTTTGTGTTTAATTCTTGAATGTTTGCAAAAATTTATCATGTTAGTCTATTTTGTTGCAAATTTGAGAAAATCATTGGATGTGCATTTAATATGGGCACCATTCAATTTCTATAATATATGTAGCATTAAGTTATTATTGTGATGATTTTACCTTTTTTTATTATGTTTCAATTGCAACTAAGAAGATTGCAATAGTAAGCTACTTTGTAGGACTTCTAAGTTAGGTTTAGTATTTAGGGCATCTATTCATTGAATAAACATGTGCACATTTTGTCTATAAAGTTAACTCAACATCTTAAACCACAACATCCAAAAATTCCTTGATAAACATGATATCCTCATATCAATTAAAGGAACCAATTGTAATGGACCATAAAGCAATACTCTGTTAGAGTAAGGTTACAATGCTAAACAAGTGTAAACGGGAAGGCTTTTGTATGTTCCCACACCTTGCACACCTAGCACAAGTGGACTAAGCACATGGATGGTAAGAATGGTAGTGTTGTTATGTGTAGACATGTGATAATATTGACTTGATACAATTTTTTCCATTGGTTCATTCATTACAGTATGATCTAAAAATCTTGTGAAAGACATTTTTGTAAATCAGTTGTTAAGCTAGCTAAACTTGGTAACTAGTCTATTATTAAATATGCCTTTATCCCTTCGAATAAAGTTTTTATTAACCAACGAAGCCTTTTTTGTTATTTTTGCTACCTTCTTTCTAAGAACTAAGAAAAATTGTTTCCAATTTTCTAATGGGACCTTTTAATAGTAGAAAATACTTATTTCCCTTGTCTTGATATAAGTACCTCTATGCCACTGCAACTAGAAGTATTGCTTGCTGCTAAAAGGCCCAATCGCATAAATGGGCACAGTAGATGGCATATGCTATGTAGCCTATTAACATGGAATAGTCGAAGCTAAGGAGCTAGTCAGTATTGTAATGGTTTCATTTACAATTGACAAACAAAGAACAAACGATAATTAGGATAGGGAAAATTGAATGCTTTGAGCAAGGTCTTGTCAAATATGAAGGAATTCAATGTATTAACTATGTATTCATTACTTAAGTAGCCAATAGCTTATCAACAAAGCTCACAAATTTTGAATTTAATGTTTTAATTTTTGCAAAAAATTATCACGCTAGTCTATTTTGTTCCAAATTTTAGCAAATTGTTGGATGTGAATTTGATATTGGTGCTAGTGAAATTCTATAATTTATGTAGCATTTAGTTATTCCTATCATAATTTCCCTTTTTTTACTATCTTTCAATTGAAAATAAAAAGATTGCAATAGTTCCATAATTTCGTAGCATTTCTAAGTTAGGTCTAGTATTTAGGACATTTTCCCATTCAATTAACATGTGCATATATTGTTTGTAAAGTTAACATCTTAAACTAATTGGTAGCTTCCTACGACACATCAAACAATTACAATAACAACCTAGTTTGATTGCAATAGTAACTTTCCTATTGGAAAAAAACCAAGGACATGGAATCATTATTGGCAACAAACCATAGAGGAGGCCTTGAATTTCTACAAGCTCTAATGTCTGCATTATCCATTGTCATATTGCCATTCATGAAATTTTTTAGTTTTAAAAGATTGGTTTAGTACAAACATAAGGAGTTTATTAATCTAGTTAATAATCAGAAAATGGGAAAATTGGATGTCATATTGCCAAAAACATATCAGACAAAATTCTCTAAGAAAATAGTATTTTAAAATTGGAGATTTCCTAGTAACAAAACATATATGATGCAACAAACATTTTTTAGTAGAGATATTAGATTGAAAGCTAACCTGCAAAACACAATATGGTAGAGCCAAAAATAGGGGTTGTAGTGTAGGAAGATGCATACCATTGCATTTTCACACTTTTTTGGGCCCACCTTGCTCTATTTATGCTTCCTTATGGATTAATTGGTCCTATTTTGTGTCCACAAGCCCTATGAATTATATAATTTTCTAGTTAATCTTGACATTTTCCAATGTATAAATGATAATTTAATGACTCCATTAGTGTGTCCCTGATTTTTTTGGTCAAGACTAAAATGCCACCTAGGGCTTCTTAGTCCCTCAAGGCTTCTAGGACCCTGATTTTGACATATCCTGATTGGGCCCCTTTTTGGTGTCTATGCCCCAAATTTTTAGGACTTGGGACTAAGATGCCACCTAGGGTGTCTTAGTCCTTGAGTCATTTTTGGGATTTAATTTCAAATTCTGGTAGGATTTAGCTTCCTTTATTTAATGAATTCATATGTCGGCTTGGTGTGATATAATTTTGGGATATTAAGCATAAGTATAAATACAAGGTTCCTCATTCATTTCAACCTAAGTCTTTTGTGATATATTTGATCATAGAATAATTGAGTTCAAAAGAGAATTCAAGAGAAGATTCAACAAGCATTTAGATCCATTACAATATTCAAGCATCATATCAAAAAAAATTCTCTCATCATGTGCGTTGTTGTGCTAACATTTGTGATGTAGGGTTTTGATTTAAGAAAACCATTCAAGCCTTATCCTTCAAGCATTAAAGATCCATATCCATTACAAAAATTTCACTCAAGTTTGAAAAATTTGCAAGGGTTTGGTGAGTTGTAGCATTGCATGTTGTTCATTCACCGTTTCCCTTCATTTCTTTATTTCATTTCAAGGATTAATTACCAAAAATGGGTTTAACCAAGGCAAACCCCCATTCACTAACAAACAAGTTTTTCTCTTTTGCATATTTGTGATTGTAAATATAGATTGTAGACTTGAATATCACTTGATGTGCAAAGTTGCATTATAAAATTGTCATCTTCACGAAAACTCACATATAGGATGATTTTAGAAGTTTTAAAACCTGAGATTGGAAAGGAAGAAAGTGTAGACCATGGAGATCAGGATCTTGTTCAGAGTTTACAAAAATTCAGAATGGGACTAATACACCATCTTGGGAATCTTAGTCCTCTTGGGAATATTTTTTAGATATTTTTGAAGATCCAATTCCGACATCCGAAGACTTTGTATTTTCCTAAAAAAAAATAGTAGGACTAATACACTATCTTGGGTGTCTTAGTCCTCCACAAAAAATTTTAGCAGCTTTTTTGCATTTCCAGAATCCTCACAGCATCTCTAGACTTCCTAGGTACACATATTCTATCTTCCTATTGCATAATTTCATCATTTGCATCTATTATTTAGCTTACATTTATAGTTTTAGGTCATTTTTCATATCACACTATTTTTAGGTCCTTTGATCTAGATTGCATTCATTCTTGCATTGGACCTTGCATTAGTAAAATCGTATCTAGGGTTTCTTGCATTTTGCATTAGTGAAAGTACATATAGGATGCATTTTTACTTTCTTGCATCATTTAATTTCATTGAAAACTTGAAAAGTGCATTGTTTCTCATCCTAATTGCATTTAGAAACATTGTTCTTAAATTGAAAATTGAAAAATTGCATTCAAATCTTGCATTAAATTTTTTGTTCCTAGTTACTTTTTCATGCACTTATTTACACATTTTTATATATCTAAGCATCAATATTTTGCATTGACAATCTGCAAACACTGTTGACATTCCAAAATTCTCCATTTTTTTTCCAAAAACCTTTGCTAGGACTAAAATGTCTTTCCTGGCATCTTAGTCCTTTGCTTCAATCATTTCTCTCACCTGTTTGTTGTTTGTTTCATCCTCTATAACATCAAAATGTCATCAAGAGGACCAAGATGCCCTTCCTGGCATCTTATTCCCTATTGAATTTTATTCTCAAGTTTTTAGGATCTAAAATTGCTTTTCTGTGTTTCTATAGGTTGCTTTCTATTTTCTGTTTCAATTTACATAATTGATGTTATTCAAATTTATTTCATTTTAATTATAATTTCAAGTGTAGGATATTGTGTTTATTTCACTTTCTATGGTTTATCCCTTGTATGAGTTGTAGTACTTGGTTCCCTGCTGCTAATATTGTGGTTAGATGAAGTGCGAGACTCATGGCATCCCACAATAAGATACTCGTTGTGTATCTTGAGTTATCAATCTCTCTTACTTTTGGTGTTGGTATTAGTTCACTAGGTATGGAACATACCTTTGAAACATCTTCTTCTATTCCTATCTTACGTAAAAGTGTTGTGCAGAGTATTGAGACAATGATTGATCATATTACTCAAGAAAACATAATTAAAATACATGAAGACTTAGCTCATTTTGAAGATAGCATGAGTACTAAAAACATTTCCAACATTGTTATACCATCAATAGATAACCTTCACCACATAATGGAAAGTCATGAGGGATTAGAAGTTGTGTGTTAGCTCAAATATTTGGAAAAAATCTTCCTTCCACCACCAATGGTGCTCAAGCTTCAAACAATATGCAAAACCAAGGAGGAAATAAAATGAATCCCTCTTCAACCATAACCTCAATTCCCACCTATACAACTTCTCAAATGACCACAACAATGCAACCAACTAGTAGTATCCTTCCTACCTCAAAAATTTTCACTAGTGCTCCTTATACCTATGTGGCATCTAATCTTATATCTCCTCCCATAAGCAATTCATTCATTAGTCCTTCCAACACATACATACAAAAACCATATTCATCTCCATCACATACTACAAGAAATGACCTTATCATTAGCCACCTCTTACAAAGTCTTTCATCCATCCAACGTCAAGTTTCCACCATAAATCTAAATCAAAATGGTCTACCTTTATACTATGTCAAGAGCAATCCATTTTCCTTGGAGATATTAAGAACTATGGTGTCACAAGGTATAGAGATCCCTAGATTTGAGAAATATGGAGGAAAGGGAGATCCTACTAATCATGTTAATGCCTTTACTGCTTTGTGTCGTGACTTTATCCTTGAAGACAAACTTTTGGCTAAACTTTTTCCTTGATCCTTGAAATGAATGATCTTGGATTGGTTTTCTAAATTATCGAATAACTAAATTCGTTCATTCAATGAACTTTTTGACACTTTTATTAACCATTTCCAAGTGCACATGGTCCCTAAAATGGCCTTAGTTGATTTGATGAGATGCAAGCAAAATGAGGGTGAAAAGGTCACTAACTTTATTTCATGCTCCAAATCACTTTACTCTCAAATCATTGTGAAGACTCCTAATTCCCACCTTCAAAATATGTTCATAGAAAACTTAAAAAGAAAGATAAGGGATAATCTCACCATGATGAAGTTTCCTTCCTTTATGCATTTATGTATTGCCCTTAGAGACTATCAAATTTATGTAGGTAGTAGTGAAACAAAAAGCACCTCTACCCATCCTGAAAAGTCTAAGACTTCAAACCAAAACACTTACCAATGTTTCAGAAAACAAAATAAGAGTTTCCTTCAAGTAAATTCCACCTCCCAACCTACCCAACTGGTTGATACCCAAGTAGCTACTATAAGGAATAGTAATCTTTATATTTTTTGGGATCAGCAAAAATATCTTACACCCTTACTCGACACACTTCACAACACTATGACTCAAATTTTAAATAAAAAAATGCTTACCTTACCTCCCGTTCAACCCCTTGACCCTAGCAAACTATTACCTTTGAGCTTTAGACACAATTCCTATTGTGCTTATCACCTACAAAAAGGACATAATATGAAACATTGCAAGCATCTTAAACATCTTTTGCAAGACATAATTAATTCTAATCATATCCAAATTGGAGGTGTAAATGATAAAGGTAATAAGTATGTGGCTCCTCCCAATCAAAACTTGAAAATATTTACCAATCCCATGCTCAACCATAATAATTCATTTTTCAAGGCTAGTGAAACTAATCCTCGCGTGATGAATGTTGACAAAAATGATGAGAATATAATCAATTATGAACAAATTCCTATGGATGATGATAAACAGATTCCTATGGATACTAATGAACAAAGTCCTATTGATACAATGATATTTGTGGTTGCCATTGATCCTAGTAAAAATAAAACCATTGTGATTACTTTATCTTTAGAAGAAAAAATTAAACATGCACTTGATGGTCCTCTTTACATATTCAATAGAATCAATAACAAGCCCACTCCTGGGATTTTCATTGATCACATTTGTGGAAAGAATGTGATCATAGAAGAATTTTTATATGTGCATAAGCTCACTCAAGATATATACGATAAACAAAAAACATGGATTAAAATGCATGATGGTTTTTCTCATGCTACGATAAGCTTGATCCCACTCTGTTTACAAGTAGGACCAAAGAAATCAAATGTATCATTCTCTATATCATATCTAATTTAGACCAATTTCGTGTGAATTTAGGCTACAAATGGCTTTGCTCCATGAATGTGGTCCCATCCATTATACGTAAGTGCTTAAATTTTCTAGTCAACAATGAAGTATTAGCAATAAACCATTATGGCTTTAGACCCTTGTAAACTTCTCCTTAGATAATTTTTTTGCCTAAACCTATGGAACCTATAAGACGTCGTGAAGGCTTCCTTTTCCTATCCTACCAAAAATTCAAAGAAAAATGCATCACAAAATTATCCCTTGAAAACTTTCCCCCACCCATGGTCGAACCTCCTCCACCTAAAGAAAACAATGTTGAAACTAAAACAAACCAAGACCCATCCATGAAAACTCCCTTGCCTATTTCCTACAAGAAACCTAGAGAAAACCAAACAAGTCCTAATATACCTCCTAAGAAAATTTATAAAGCCAAAGAAAAAGTGGTTGATCAAAATTGCATGCTTCCTTCCTTTCTTCCCTTACAAGAAGAAAAGAAGCCTATTGTTGAAAAACCCACTCCTACACAACTGAAACTTGAAAATCGTAACAAAAGAAACTGTAATGCTAGGTAGCATAGATGTAGGCATCATGCTATTGATCGAAAGATGACTGACGAGAATGATATTTAAAATCAAAATCTGAACTTGATAGAAGAAATAAGAAATTCCCCTTGTTTCTTACCAAAGAAAACAAAAGCTATATCTTCACCACAACAAGGACCAACAACTTCTATGGATATTACTATTCATCCTCCTATTGTGGTTAACTTGGATAATGATGAGGGAACATATAATTTGATCAATGAGGAAGTGCATAATTAGTTCAATTTATGATTTTCCTAATCCATGAGCTTAAATGACAACAACCATGGTAATCCTCCTAAACTGAGTGATTCACCATGTGTTGAACCTAGTGATTCTCCTAGTACATCAATTGATGTTGTCCCTCTCGCTAGTGATCTACATTTTACATATACTGAACAAGAGTAAGATGTGGATGACATGTTGGATGGTTGACTCACATGTTCTTTACTCGTCTGTTATTTATTTTTCTTTTTCTTTCCTTTTCATTTTCTTTTTGTTCACTTGAATGTGTGTAACATGATCCCTCATCATGTTCTATTTGATTTTCATTCCTCTATTTGTACCTTCATTCTTCTATATGTCATATGCTTTTACCTTTTGATTGATCTTTTATCTTCACCTTTCATTTTCGTTTCTTGCATTTTCCTTTTGGGGATGACACAATGCATTGAGACATTTATGTCTCCTTCATGTTGACCCAAAATAATTTCTTTTTCTTTTCCTTTTCATTTTCATTTTCTTGTGTTTTCCTTTTGGAGATGATGCAAGGCATTGAGACATTCATTTCTACTTCATGTTGACTCAAAATATTTTTCATTGTCTTTTCTTTTCCTTTCATTTTCCTTTTCATTTGTCTAGTGTTCTCCTTTTGGGGATGATGCAAGGTGTTGAGACACCCTATGTCTATTCCATGTTGACCCAAAAGGCTTTTTCTTTTTCTTTGTTTTCACTCTCTTTGTGTCATTCTTCTAGTTCTATGTGTATTTGGGGAATGATGAGAGTTTTGAGATTTCTAGAACCATTGTAGTAAAGAACGTACTGACCCAAAATCCATAGATCCCTTATGTGTTTGGTGTTTTCATTTTTTGGGAAACCCCTTTGTTTTCCTTTTCTCTCATATGATATAGCCTTACTTGGAAACATATGACTTGGCATAGGGCTTTACAATTTGGCTCTCATGTTTTCATTTTCCTTTGCATTTACATTTGCTACTTTAAATTAATTGCTCACAACATGGTTTTAGCAATTTCTTTAAAGTGCAAGCATACATTGGCATTATTTCAACATGATTTCACTTGCATTTTTTTTCTTTTCATGATCTTTGATGTGATTTTCTTGTTTCACGTGACATTTTTTCCTCTTTGTGGTGACATTGGGAGTAATTTCCTTCAAGAGTGTGACTTATCTTAGCATATTATATTCCCCTTAGTTGTGATGTGACACAATGCATTACCTTAAGTGGCAAATATTTTATCCTTTGATCCATCCTCTCTTGGATACATTAGGAATGATATCCTATAAGAGTAATACCTCACATGAACTAAGAAAAGTCCATTTGAAAATCCCTCTTTCTTGTTACATTTTTCTTTTTGTACCTTATTAATGTCATGGAGGTATGGCCTTGATATGGTCCCATGGGGCTCACGTAGTGAACACATAGCTTCACTAGCCCATGTGAGCATGCATTTTTGTATCTTATTAAAGTCATGGAGGTATGACTTCAATATGGTCCCCTTAAGCTCACCTACTGAACACCTAGCTTCACTAGCCTATGTGAGCATGCATTTTTGTACCTTATTAAATTCATGGAGGTATGGCTTTAATATGGTCCCTTGGGGATCACCTAGTGGAAAAATAGCTCCTACTAGCCCTCATGAGTGTGCATTTTTTTTTACATAGTGGACAATGTGTTCCACTTGTAAGCCTTTTTGGACAAACAACCTAGACCCAATCCACCACATTAGATGGCCCGTCAAAGCTTGATCCATTGCAATTTTCCTTTTTCCTTTTCTTTTTCTTTTTCTTTTTCTTTTTCCTCTTTCTTTTCTTTGATGGTGTATGTTGGTGATCTAGTTATGGCTTCATATATCATCAACATGCATGTTCCTTTGTGCCTATGTTGGTTTTTCCATAGGATCTTGATCCTAGGGCCTTGGCCACCCTCTTGGTCATTGTCATCCTATCTTACTAACATTTGTACATTTTAACCCTTCTTGATTGCACGGTTGGATACTTTAGTGTGAGTTTGAAGTAAGTTCATCCTATCACTAAAGTGGGGGCTGAATATAGTGTAGGAAAATGCATACCCTTTCATTTTCACGCTTGTTTGGGGCTGCCTCACTTTATTTATGCTTCTTTATGGCTTAATTGGTCCTATTTTGTGTCTACAAGCCCTATGAATTATATCTTTTTTTGGTTAATCTTGAAATTTTCCAATACATAAATGATAATTTAATGACTCCATTAGTGTGTCCCTAATTTTTTTGGATGAGACTAAAATTCCACCTAGGGTGTCTTTGTCCCCCAAGGCTTCCAGGACCTTGATTTTGACAAATCCTAATTGGGCCACTCTTTAGTGTCTGTGCTCCAAGTTTTTAGGACTTGGGACAAAGACACCACCTAGGGCGTCTTAGTTCTCCTTGAGTCATTTTTCAGGATTTAATTTCAAATTTTGGTAAGATTTAGCCTCCTTTATTTAATGAATTCATATGTTGACTTGGTGTGATATAATTTCAGGATATTAAGCATAAGTATAAATACAAGGTTCCTCATTCATTTCAACCTAATTATTTTGTGAGATATTTTATCATATCATAATTAAGTTCACAAGACCATTCAGGAGTAGATTCATCAAGCATTTAGATCCATTACAAGATTCAAGCATCGTATACAATATTTTTCTTGCATCATGTGTGTTGTTGTGCTAATATTTGTCATGTAGGGTTTTGATTCAAGCAAGCCATTCAAGCCTTATCTTTCAATCATTCAAGATTGATATCCATTATAGCAATTTCACACAAGTTTGTAGACTTTGCAAGGGTTTGGTGAGTTATAGCATTGCATGTTGTTCATTCACCATTTCCATTCATTTATATATTTCATTTTAGGGTTTAATTACCAACAAGGAATTTGACCAAGGAAAACCACCATTCACTAACAAACAACAAGTTTTTCCCTTTTGCATATTTGTGATTGCAGATCTAGGTTCTAGACTTGAAGATCACTTGGAGTGCACAGATGTATTATAAAATTTTCATCTTAACAAAAACTCACCTACAAGATGATTTCAGAAGTTTTAAAACCTGAGATTGGAAACAAAGCAAGTGCGGACCTTAGAGCTCAGGATCCTATTCAGAGTTTGTAGAAATTTAGAATGGGACTAATACACCATCTTGGGCATCTTAATCCTCCTAGGAATAATTTTTAGATATTTTTCAAAATCTGGTTTCGACATCCGAAGACTGTGTATTTTCCCTAAAAAAACAATGGGACTAATACACCATCTTGGGCATCTTACTCATCCACAACATTTTTCAATAGCTTATTTACATTTCCAGAATCCTCACAACATCTCTAGAATTCCTAGGTACAGATATTGTATCTTATTATTGCATAATTTGATCATTTGCATCTTTCATTTAGCTTACATTTATAGTTTTAGGTCATTTTGCATACCACATTGTGTTTTCAAACATTTTATTTTCCAAGGATTTTCTTGGTTGTGAACCCCTTAGAACTTAAATAAACCCCTTCTAATACCCTCCTAACTATGAAATTGACTCACTTTGTGAGGTTTTTAGTCAATCCAATTAGGACTCTTAGAACATTAGTGAATGATTGAGTAGGAAAGTGTGATTAGAGATAGCCACATTTTTCCCATTAATTATTTTTTTGAACCCATTTTTGAGCATTCATTTCATTTCTGATTTGGATTCCATTAGTGTCCTTAGATCTAGATTGCATTCATTCATGAATTGCACCTTGCATTTGTAAAAGCGCATTTAGGGTTTCTTGCATTTTCCATTTGTGTAACTACATATAGGATGCATTTTTATTTTCTTGCTTCATTTCATTTAATTGAGAAACTAAACTGTGTATTGTTTCTCATCATAATTTAATTTAGAAACATTGTTGTTGTATTGAGAATTGAAAAATTGCATTCAATTACTTTTTCCTAGTTACTTTTTCTTAAACTTATTTGCACATTTTTCTATTTCTAAGCATCAACATTTTGCATTAACAATTTGAAAACACTGTTGACATTCCATAATTCTCTATTTTTCTGCCAAAAATCTCTGCTTTGACTAAAATTTCCTTCCTAGCATCTTAGTCCCTCTCAAAAATTTTGCTTCAGCCATTTCTCTCTGTTGTTTGTTGTTTGTTTCATCCTCTAGAACTTGAGAATCTCATCAAGAGGACCAAGAAACCCTTCCTGGAACCTTAGTCCATGTTTAATTTGATTCTCCAATTTTTGGGATACCTAATTTCTCTTTTGTGTTTATGTGGGCTGCCTTATGTTTTCTATTTTAGTTTCCAAAATTGTTGTCATTCCAGTATCTTTCATTTCAATTATAATTGCAAACATAGTATATAGTATTTATTACATTTTTTGTGGTTTATCCCTTGTATGATTTATAGTACTTGGTTTCCTACTACTAATACTGTGTTTAGAGGAAGTGTGAGACTCATGGCATCCCACGATAAGACACTCTTTTTGGATCTTGTGTTATCAAGTTCTCTTACTTTTGGTGTTGGTATTAGTTCACTAGGTATGGACCATACCTTTGACACCTCTTTTGCTATGCCTACCTTACCTAAAAGTGTTGTGTAGAGTGTTCAAACAATGATTGATCATATTCCTCAAAAAAAAAAAAAATGCTTGAAGACTTAGCTCATTTCCAAGATAGTGTGAGTACTGAAAAAATTTACAACACTGTTATACCTGCCATAGATAACCTTCACCACATGAAGAAAGTGATGAGGGACCAGAATTTGTGTGTAATTTAGCTCAAATATTTGGAAAACATCTTCCTTCCACCACTAATGGTGCTCAAGCTTCAAACAATATGGAAAACCAAGGAGGAAATCAAACTCCTCCCTCTTCAACCATCACCTTAATTCACATATATACCATTTCTAAAATGAACACAACAATGCAACCAACTAGTAGTATCCTTCCTACCTCAAACATTTTCACTAGTGCTCCTTATACCTATGTGGTATCTAATCTTATATCTCCTCCCATAAGAAATTCATTCATTAGTCCTTCCAACACATACATACCACAACCAAATTAATCTTCATCACATACTACAAGAAATGACCCTATCATTAACCACCTCTTACAAATTATTTCATCCATCCAACGTCAAGTTTCCACCATAAATCAAAATCAAAATGGTCCACCTTCATATTATTTTCAGAGCAATCCATTGTCCTTGGAGATATTAAGAACTCAAGTGCCACAAGGTATTAAGATCCCTAGATCTGAGAAATATGGAGGAAAGGGAGATCCTACTAATCATGTTAATGCCTTTACTCCTTTGTCTAGTGACTTTATCCTTAAAGACAAACTTAAATTGGAAAAACTTTTCCCCTGATCCTTGAAAGACATTGCCTTGGATTGGTTTTCTACATTATAGAATAACTCAATTCATTCATTCAATAAACTTGCTGACACCTTTATTAACCATTTCCAAGAGCACATGGCCCCTAAAATAACATTATCTTATTTGATGAGATGCAAGGAAATGAGGGTGAAAAATTTAGTGACTTTATTTCACACTACCAATCACTTTATTCTCAAATCCATGTGAATATTCATGATTCCCACCTTTAAAATATTTTCATATAAAACATACAAAGCAAGATAAGGGATAAGCTCACCATGATGAAGTGTCCTTCCTTTATGAATTTATGTACTACCCTCAGAGACTATCAAAATTCCATAGGTAGTAGTGAAACAAAAAGCACCTCTACCTATCCTAAAAAGTCTAAAACTTTAAACCAAAACACTTACCAGACTTTTAAAAGACAAAATAACAGTTTCCTTCAACTAAATTCCACCTCTCAACCTACCCAACCGGTTGATACCCAAGTAGGTGCTATAAGGAAGAGTAACCTTTATATCTTTGGGGATCCACAAAAATAGTTTATGCTCTTACTCGACACACTTGAAAACAGTATGACTCAACTCTTAAGAATGACCCTAGCAAACCATTACCTTCAAGCTTTAGAAAAAAATCCTATTGTGCCTATCACCAACAAAGAGGACATTATACGAAACACTGCAAGTGTCTTAAACATATTGTGCAAGATATCATTGATTCTAATCATATTGAAATTGGAGGTGTAAATGAAAAAAGGTAATAAGTATTTGGGTCCTCTGAATCATAACTTGTAAATATTTACCAATCCCATGCCCAACCATAATATTTAATTTTTCAAGGCTAGTGAAACTAAGCTTGGTGTGATGAATGTTGACACGGATGATGGGAATTTGATCAATCATGAACAAAGTCCTATGGATGATGATGGACAGAGTCCTATGGATAATAATGAACAAAGTCCTATTGATACAATGAGAGGATTGATTCACATTGATCCTCGTAAAAAGAAAACCATTGACATTACTTTCTCTTCAAAAGAAACAATCAAACATGCACCTGATTGTCATCTTTACATAGCTGACAAAATCAATAATAAGCCCACTCCCGGGATTCTAATTAATCCCATTGTTCAAGAGAATGTGATCATAGAAGAACTTTTATATGTGCATGAACTCACTCAAGATAGATATGATAAACCAAAAACATGGATTAAAATGCATGATGGTTTTGTTCGTGCTACGATGGGCTTGATCTCACTCTCTTTACAAGTAGGACCAAAAAAATCAAATGTATCATTCTCTATCGTATCTAATTCAAACCAATTTCATGTGAAGTTAGGCTAAAAATGGCGTTGCTCCATGCATGTGGTAGCATCCATTGTCCATAAGTGCTTAAAGTTTCTAGTCGACAATGAAATATTCACAATAAAACATAGTGGCTTTAGACCCCTGTATTACCATGGAAATTTCTCCTTAGATACCTATGGAACCTATAAGACCCTATGAAGACTTCCTTTTTCTATCCTACCAAAACTTCAAAGAAAAATTCATAGCCAAATTATTGCTTGAAAACTTTCTTGTACCCATGATCAAACCTCCACCCATGCACAAACCTCCTCCACCAAAAGAAAACAATGTTGAAACTAAAAAAAACCAAGATCCATCCATGAAAACTCCCTTACCTATTCCCTAAAAGAGACCTAGAGAAAACCAAACAAGTCCTAATCCACCTCCTAATAAAATTTATAAAGCCAAAGAAAAAGTGGTTGATCAACCTTCCATGGTTTCTTCCTTTCTTCCCTTACAAGAAGAAAAGGAGCCTATGGTTGACAAACCCGTTGCTACACAACTAAAACTTGAAAATCATAACAAAAGAAACTATAATGCTAGGTAGTGTAGAAATAGGCATTGTGCTATTTCTCAAAAGATGAGTGATGAGAATGATATTGAAAATAAAAATTTGAACTTGATAGAAGAAATAAGCGATGCCCCTCCTCTATTACTAGAGAAAATAAAAGCTATATCTCCACCACAAAAAGGACCAACAAATTCTATGGATATTACCATTCATCCTCTTGTTGTGGCTAACTTGGATGATGATGAGGAAACTTCTAATTTAATCAATGAGGAAGTGCATAATGAGTTGAATTTGTTATTTTCCTCATCCACGAGTTTAAAAGAAAAAAACCATGGTAATCCTCCTAAATTGAGTGATTCACCATGTGTTGAACCCGGTGATTGTCCTAGTACATCACTTGATGTTTTCCCTCTCACTAGTGATCTGCATTTTGCAGATACTAAACAAGATTAGGATGTGGATGACCTTGTGGATGGTTGAATCACATGTGCTTTACTAGTTTTTTATTTCTTTTTCTTTTGCTTTCCTTTTATTTTTATTTTTCTTTGCTAGCATGTGCATAACGTGATCCCTCGTGATGTTCTATTTGATGTGCATTACTCTATTTTTACCTTCATTCTTCTATATGTCATATTATTTTACCTTTTGATTGATCTTTTATCTTCACCTTTCATTATCATTTCTTGATTTTTCCTTTTGGGGATGACATAAGGAATTGAAACGTTTATGCCTCCTTCATGTTGATCCAATAGTATTTCTTTAAATATTTTCCTTTTCATTTTATTTTTCTCGTATTTTCCTTTTGGGGATGACACAAGGCATTGAGACATTCATGTATGCTTTATGTTGACCCAAAATCTTTTTCATTATCTTTTCTTTTCCTTTCATTTTCCTTTTCATTTTTCTTGTGTTTTCCTTTTGGGGATGATGTAAGGCATCGAGACACCCTATATCTCTTCCATGTTGACCCAAAAGGCTTTGTCTTTTTTGTTGTTTTTTCTCTCTTTCTGTCATTCTTCCAGTTCTATGTATTTGAGGAATGATGATAGTTTTAAGATTTCTAAAAACATTGTAGCTAAGACCATATTGACCCCAAATCCATAGACCCCTTATGTTTTTGGTTTTTTCATTTTTGGGGAAACCCCTTTCTTTTCCTTTTCTCTCACACATGTCATAGCCTTACTTGGAAACATATGACTTGGCATAGGGCTTTACAAGTTGGATCTCATGTTTTCCTTTTTGTTTTCATTTTCATTTGCTACTTTAAAATAATTTCTCACAACATGGTGTTAGAAATTTCTTTAAAGTGGGGGCATACATTGGAATTATTTTAGCATGATTTCACTTGATTTCAATTTCTAAAAATTTTGCAAATAACTTGTACTGGGACTCGTTTTCCATACTAGGAGAATCAGTTCCTGTGTAGATTTTTAACTGACTATTACAACATCAGAAACCTCATTTCTATGCTTCCTAAGCTTCTTAGTATCATATAGTATAAGTCTGGAAATTTTTTGGAATTTTTTTTTATACATCTAGCTCAAAAACATCATTTTAGATTACTCATTCTTCAAATCACATCATTTTCACACATCCTTAATACCTAAACATGATTCCATTTATGTAATTTTGCATAACATTGATAAAATTACTTTTCACTTTTGCATATACAATATTTCTATTCATAAAGCTTTGCATTAGTTTGGTAAAAGTACTTTTCATTCTTGCATATGCATTTTTTACATTCTCAAGGTGTTGCATACATTGGATAAGATTGTTTTGTATCTTTGGATATACATTGTTCATATTGCTGAAACATTGCATGAAATGGTTACATGTGCTTTTCATTCTTATTCAGACAATCCTAGTACCTTAGATATTTAGAAATGTTAAGAAACATTTCCTATCCCCTCCCTATGAGAGTGTTTTAGTGAAAGAGACTACAACTTGGTCCATTCTTAACGATCATACTTGTTTGTCTCATAATATCCCTCCTCTTAGTGATGAAGATATTTTAGTAGAAGAATCAATTAATGAGAGTTTTTAGAATCCTAGTTGTTTCTATCCTTTTACCTCTTTTAGTGGACAAAGCATTCACAACTAGCATAGCACAACCTTAGATGATCATGACATTACAATTTCTTTTTCTCCTAGTATCTCTCCTTGTTGTGAAGATGATAATTTGATGTTAGAAAACCTGTTTTGTGAAGATCATGAGAATCTTAGTTGTCCCCCTTCACCTCACAAAAATATTTTTAAACAAGACAATACATCCATAGGTAATCATGACAGAAAAATATTTGTCCTTCTACTATTATCTCTCCTTGTTGTGAAGAAGATACTTTGTTACTAGAAAAAACAATTGATGACAGTCATGAGAATATTCATTGTCCCTCTTCACTTAACAAGACCTTTCTAGGGAAAGATAATTCAACCATTGATCATTCTCCTACTTGTGAAGACCTTTTCAAAGAACCAACCTTAGAATGTCAAGAAAATTTAGTTTGTAGTTCTTCTAAAAACCCTCCTCCTAGGAAGGATATCATGATGCAAGACAAGAACCACAATAATGATATAGACTCTCACTTTCTAAGGGATGTTAACATTATTTAACCTCAAATCATCCTTTACCCCCCTTCACATAAACCTCCGCCTCAAAACAAACTCGAACTTTTCCTTTACCCACCCAAGAACAATGTATCATAGCAAATGAGTTATAATACCATTCTTCATACATATAACACTCAAAATAATTTGCAACCACTGCAACCAACCCAAACACCCTTACATTTTCCTAATACTATCCCCCCTAGACCTATCTTACTAGGTATTCCTTGTGGAAATGAGTACAATCTTATTGAACAACTAAATAATACTATAGCTAAAATTTCATTATGGGACCTTATTCAAGCCTCCCCTCACTATCACAACATGATCCAATCATCCTTGCAACAATTTCCTATCCCTTCTAATGCACAACCCACTGACATAGAAGCCATGATCTAAGGAATAAATGCTGACATTCTTTTCCACCAAAGTGAACTCCCCCCTTTGGAAGTGTAAAAAATATGAAGCATTCATGATCATCGCTCAATACAAGTAAAAAATTATTAAGATAAATCTTGTGGATACTAGCTCTACTCTTAATGTGTGTGGAGTGAACCTTCTTGATAAACTAGGTGTCGATAAATCAAACATTCAATCAGATTCTTTATCCATTAGGGGATTTGACAATGTAAGAAAACAACCGGTTGGTGTGATCACTTTACCTCTTACAGTTGGAGTGGCCACATTGGATACACCAATCCATGTTATTCCTAATAAACTTTCATATAACCTTCTTCTAGGTAGGTCATGGATTCATGTAATGAATGGTGTGCCTTCCACTCTTCATCATAAAATGAAATACATCTACAACAACAAAGTGTACACAATCAATGTTGATCATGAGCCTTATAGTGTCTTGCAACTTGAGAAAACCAAAGAGAACCCCTTGAACACATTAACACCAACCACACAAGTGGAACCTGCACAACACACAAACAAACAACAAGATATTGAACAAGTCATGATGCTATTACAAAATCATCCACAAAGATTCAAATAAGGGAACAAACAAAACAATAATATCAAAACAAAATTTAGACGACCTTTCGAAAGCATCTGCCTCAACCACTTTAGACAAAGAAGATAACTACATAGTCAGCTTTGATGATGCTTATGACCAACCACCACTTGATCCAAAAGAAATGAAGAAGCTTTATGGAAAAGGTTATGACCTCATGAAACAACTTGGATATAATGGAAAAGGATGTGGTGCTTGAGAACAAGGTATCTGCAACCCTATAGAGCCTAACACACAACTAAAAACTCATGGTCTTGGCTATTGTCTTGTTATAGAAATTTCCAATCCTTCACTCAACATCAACAATCTCACACAACACACTCATAAATCATCCTTAACAATCATCCATCCTGAACTCCTTGACACTAGTGGTCTTGAACATCATCCTTTACATAATATGACACAAACAACGAACTCTTCCCTTAATGTCAATCTCATCTCACAAGATACCAATTATTTGCATTTGATAGATTTTCCCTCCTCCTATAAGAGTGAAAAAAAATCCTCGCAATCTAGAGAAACTTGTGTAAGTATGACATCTACTACTAAGAAAGATGTATCTTTGACACAAGCCACAAGACCAACTTCTATGATTGATCAAGAGGGTATCTTGTTGAGACTCCTCCAAGATCGCTTGATCACCCTCTCTCCCAGAACTTGTAAGAAATGCTATTCCAAGACTTCATTCTACGCCTACCATATGAGTTCACGATCATTACACTAATGAATCTAAAGATTTGAGCTATAAAATCCAACATTTTCAAGAGTTTGGTATGCTTCCCTCTATGGGGGCACCTATTTCCTCTAACTGATACTGATTTTCACTCTCACCTACATTTCATCAATCGTTTTGGCTCACCTTTGTCCTCCACTCAGTGGGGACAAGGGGTTATGTAGCCTTTCCCTCGTATGTCACTTGTGGTTTCCTCATTTGGATAGTCATTAAACTTTCATGAATACATAAGAGTAAGCTTGGGATGTGGACGACATGCCTTAAGTTGGCTCATATATGACATACTACCCTTTTTATGATGTAGCTTCTCAAAAATATATGACTTGGCATAGGGCTTTCCGAGTAAGCTCTCATGTTCTCTTCTTCTATTTTAAAGAAATTTCTCATAGTACTGGTATTCACAATCACTTTAAAGTGGGGGGCATATATCACCACTCATATTTCATTGTGCAATTTTATTTTTCTTGTGATTTCCTCTCTCAGAAGCATTAGGTACAATGTTGCCCTAGATGAGACCTTGCACTTGTCCTCTCTTGGAAACAAGATGAGACCATTTTCATTTATTCTCTCTTGGAGACATTTGGCATGATGTTCCCTTAGATGAGACATTGCACAAACTAAGAAAAATCCCTTTGAACAATCCTTACACTATTTTGCATTAACAATGACTATGAGTGTCAACCATACAAAGTTTTCTTACATCATAGATCTTGAACCAACATTTTCCTTTGTGGTGCCTTATTAAAGTTATCAGGAGGTATAACTTTAATATGGTTGAGTGGGAATCCCATTCAGAGGAACAACTTTCCCCATAGCCACCTATGTGCATACCAACTAGTGTATGTTTTATCGTTTGGTCTTTCTCACCTGACAAATAGCCAAGAGTTTCATCACCCCAGAGTGAGTATGCATTTTCTTTTTCGAAAAACAACCTAGATATAATCCACAACTAGTTGGAAAAATGGGTGAAGCTTGATCCACCTTTTTAGTTTTCAAATTACTTTTATGGGATAACTCACCCCGCAGATGACCTAAAGTTCTATGGCCCTAGAGTGAGTGCATATATTCCACCCCATTTTTCGTTCTTGTCATTCCATGATTATGTGTCTTTTTGGTTTGACTTAGGATCTTGGATCCTAGGGGCTTGACTTCCTTCTTGATCTTTTTCATCCTTTGTCATCTACATCTATACACTCAGATCTCTCTTGAATATCTACTTTAGTATGAGTTTGAAGCAAGTTCATCCTCTCACTAAAGTGGGGGCTGAATGTACCATAGAAAAATGGACCTCTTGCTCGACATGGGAATGATTCATGATAAATTGGATTTAATGAGGCCATGATTCAAGAGTTTTGAGGCATTTTATGCATCCACCCTAGATCTTGGACCCTTGGAAATCAAATAACATGATTTTAACGATGTCTTGTAAAGGTGTTGGAAAGTGTTGTAAGATACTTTCATGCTTTTCTAGACTTAATAAACCCATTTTCCCCTAATTCAACATTATAAAATATATTTAACCACATCTTCACATCAATCTAGAAGGCTTGTAAAATAAACTTAATATTAAACTAGTGTTGTAATGTGTTTCACACATTCACATTGGTTCTTATGCCTTCTAGGGCTATGTGGACCTCATTTTAGTTTTGTAAAGTGCATTTAATCACACTTTCACATTAAATTCTATGTCCCAAGCCCTAATTGACCTTTACATAATCACTAATAGGCCCCTATTCCCCATATTATGCATCTCAAGGCTTAAACTAATAAAATATTTGACAAAGTTACAATTTAAACCTTATTTCTCAACTTCCTAGCATCCTAGCTATCAAAATGGCCCTTGTGGGACCCATTCACCATCCATAGTGAATCAATCCCATCTAGGTGGGAAACATTTTCCATGGGTGAAGAATGAGTCCCATTTTTCCTAATAAGGTGAATTGTCTATAAAATCAACCCTCTAAACCCTAATTCACATTCATTCTTCATTATTCACCCATCATTCTCCCATCTCAAGACAAGCAAATTAGGGTTTTGTCATTTCAAGTCATTAAGATAGCAATTTTCACACATTCAAGGGAATATTATTCATGTTTTGTTGTAGATATTCAAGTTCAATCATCATGGAAAGGTATTAAATTCTATTATTGCATGTTCCATTATATTCTTTCTCCATTTTGGTTTAATTACCTAAAAGGGGTTTGACCAAGGCAAACCCCCATGCCCTAACATTCATCACTTCTCTCTCTTGTCTTGTGTGTTTACAAATTTAGACATCCTAGAAGCTTGGAAATCTTTAAGAATCAAGTTTCAAATTTGCTTGGGTCTTTTCTTCATTGAACAAGTCAAAATATCAACAAAAACTCACTTTCAGGTTTAGAAATTAGAGTTTTGGAAGTAGACACCTAGAGAAGTATAAAGTGCATACTAAAAGCTCTGGATTCCACTTTTGAATATTCAAAAATTCAAAATTGGAATCATTCTCCATGGGTGGCGAATGAGTCCCACTCTAAGGTCAATTTTTAGTTTTCTGCATTTCTAGATACCCTTTTGTCCAAAATAGGTTCTGACTCAGTTTCACAAAACTAGGACTAATTCACCCAGAATGGAAAATGAGTCCTAGTAGGCCAAAATTCCAACATAAATAGTGTTTCAAGTGTCATTTACAACCTCCTTCTAGATCCTAGGTGCACACTTTTAGCTTGGTTTATTGATGTTTAGTTTTGCATTCATTTATAGGTGTGTTCTGCATATCACAACATGTTTTCAAACATTACACATTTCTTAGCTTTTACATTCATAATTAGTCAATTAGTTCATTTAGTTTCATTTATATCATCTCATTTGGCCTAAATCATATCATACACTTCGTAATTTGAGTGAACCACATAGATTTTAGGTGTGGGATCTATCTCTTTTCGTTAGGTGAAAGACCCTAATTGAGCAAAAGAGACAAAGCATTTCACACCTCATAAAATCTATGGTTCAAATTTTCATGATCTTTAATGTTATTTTCTTATTTCACATGATTTTTTTTCCTCTTTATGCTAACATTGGGACTAATGTACTTCAAGAGTGTGACTTATCTTAGCATATTATATTCCCCATAGTGATCATGTGATGCACTACATTCCCTTAAGTGGCGAATCTTTTATCCTTTGATCGGTCCTCTCTTGGAGACATTAGGAATGATGTCCCCTAAGAGTATGACCACACATTAACTAAGAAAAATCCCTTTGAACATCCCTCTTTCTTATTGCATTTCTCTTTTTGTACCTTATTAAAGTCATGGAGGTATGACTTTGATATGGTCTCGTGGGGCTCACCTAGTGAGCACCTAGCTTCACTATCCCATGTGAGCATGCATTTGTGTACCTTATTAAATTCATGGAGGTATGAATTCAATATGGTTCCTCGGGGCTCACCTAGTGAACACCTAGCTTCACTAACCCGTGCAAGCATGCATTTTTGTACCTTATTAAAGTCATGGAGGTATGCCTTTAATATGGTCCCTTGGGGCTCACATAGTGGAAAACTAGCTCCCACTAGCCCTCATGACTGTGCATTTTTTTTTGCATAGTGGACAACATGTTCCACTTGTAAAACATTTTGGACAAACAACCTACACCTGGTCCACCGCATTGGATGACTAGTTGAAGCTTGATCTGTTGCAGTTTTCCTTCTTTTTTCTTTTTCCTTTTTCTTGTCTTTGATGGTGTATGTTGGTGATATGGTTATGGCTTCATATATCATCTACATGCGTGTTACTTTTTACCTATGCTAGTTTTTCCATAGGATCTTGATCCTAGGGGATTTCCCACCCTCTTGGTCATTTCCATCCTATCTTACCAACATTTGCACATTTTAGCCCTTCTTGATTGCATGGCTGGATACTTTGGTGTGAGTTTGAAGAAAGTTCATCCTCTCACTAAAGTGGGGGCTAAATGTAGTGTAGGAAAATGCATACCCTTTCATTTTCACACTTGTTTCAGATGACCTTGCTTTATTTATGCTTCTTTATGGCTTAATTGGTCCTATTTTACAGCCACATGCCCTATGAATTATATATTTTTTTGGTTAATCTTGACATTTTCCAATACATAATTGATAATTTAATGAATCCATCAGTGTGTTCCTAATTTTTTGGGTTAGTACTAAAACGCCACCTAGAGCGTCTTTGTCCCCCAAGGTTTTTAGGACCCTGATTTTGACATATCATGATTGGGCCCATTTTTGGTGTCTATGCACCAAGTTTTTAGGACTTCAGACTAAGACACCACCTAGGGAATCTTAGTCATCCTTGAGTCATTTTTGGGATTTGATTTTTAATTTTGGCAGGATTTAGCCTTCTTTATTTAATGAATTCATATGTTGGCTTGGTGTGATATAATTTTGGGATATTAAGCATAAGTTAAATACAAGGCTCCTCATTTATAGCAACCTAATTCTTTTGTGAGATATTTTATCATCGCATAATTGAGTTCACAAGAGTAGATTCATCAAGAATTTGGAGCCCTTTCAAAATTCAAGCATCATATACTATATTTTTCTTGCATCATGTGTGTTGTGCTAGAATTTGTGATGTAGGTTTTTGATTCAAGCAAGCCATTCTAGCCTTATCTTTCAAGCATTCAAGATCCATATCCATTACAACAATTTCACATAAGTTTACAGACTTTATGAGGGTTTGGTGAGTTGTAGCATTGCATGTTTTTAATTCACCATTTCAATTCATTTATTTATTTCATTTTAGGGTTTAACCACCAACAAGGGGTTTGACCAAGGAAAACCCCCATTCACTAGTAAACAAGTTTTTCCCTTTTTAATATTTGTGATTGCAGATCTAGGTTGTAGACTTGAAGATCACTTAGAGTGCAAAGTTGCATTATAGAATTGTCATCTTCATGGAAACTTAGCTACAAGATGATTTCAAAAGTTTCAAAAATTGAGATTGGAAAGGAAGCAAGTGCAGACCTTAGAGCTGAGGATCATGTTCAAAGTTTTCAGAAATTTAGAATGTGTATGCCAACATCCGAAGACCGCGTATTTTCCTCAGAAAACAATAGCAGGACTAATATTGCATCTTGGGCATCTTAGTCCTCCACAACATTTTATGCCACCTTCTTTTCATTTCTAAAATCCTCACAACATCTGCAAACTTCCTAGGTACACATATTCTATCTTCCTGATGCATAATTTCATCATTTGCTTCTTTCATTTAACTTACATTTATAGTTTTAGATCATTTTGCATATCACACTATGTTTTCAAACATTTTATTTTCCAAGCATTTTCTTGGTGGTAAACTCCTTGGAACTTACAGAATCCCCTCCTAAGACCCTCCTAATTATGAAATTGACTTACCTTATGAGGTTGTTAGTCAATTCAATTAGGATTCTTAGGACATTAGTGAATGATTGAGTAGGAAAGTGTGATTATAGATAGCCAAATTTTCTGCATTAATCATTTTGGTGATCTTGACTTTTGAGAATTCATTTCATTTATGATTTGGAGTCCATTAATGTCCTTAGATCTATATTGCATTCATTCTTACATTGCACCTTGCATTAGTAAAAGGGCATCTAGGGTTTCTTGCATTTTTCATTAGTGAAAGTACATATAGGTTGCATTTTTACATTCTTGCATCATTTCATTTCATTGAAAAACTGAAAATTGCATTGTTTCTCATCCTAATTTCATTTAGAAACATTCTTCTTGCATTGAAATTTGAAAAATTGTATTCAAATCATGCATTCAATTGTGTGTTCCTAGTTACTTTTTCTTGCACTTATTTGCACATTTTTCTATTTCTAAGCATCGATATTTTGTATCGACAATCTATACACATTGTTGACATTCAAAAATTATCTATTTATCTATAAAAAACCTCTTGTCGTACTAAAATTCCCTTCCTAGCATCTTACTCCCTCTCAATATTTTTGCTTCAACCATTTCTCTTCAATGTTTGTTGTCTATTTCATCCTCTGGAACTTCAAAATCTCATCAAGAGGGCCAAGATGCCCTTCCTGATCTCTCAGTCCCTATTGAATTTGATTCTCCAATTTTTAGGATCTAAAATTTCTTTTTTGTGTTTCTATGGGCTACCTTTTGTTTTCTATTTTAGTTTCTAGAATTGTTGTTATTCCAATTTCTTTCATTTCAATTGTAATTGCAAGCATAGGATATTGTGTTTATTACACTTTCAATGGTTTATTCCTTGTATTAGCTATTGTAATTGGTGTCCTACTACTAATACCATGGTTAGAAAAAGTGTAAGACTCATGGAATCATGCAATAAGACACTTGTTGTGGATCTTGGGTTATCAATCTCTCTTACTTATGGTGTTGGTATTAGTTTATTAGGTATGGAACATACCTTTGACACCTCTTTTGCTATTCCTACCTTACTTGAAAGTGTTGTGATGAGTGTTGTGTTGAGTCAATTAATGATTTATCATATTCCTCAAGAAAATATAATTAAAATGCATGAAGATTTAGCACATTTCCAAGATAGCGTGAGTACTGAAAAACATTTCCACCTCTCAACCGTTGGGTAGGTTGATGAGGGACTAGAAGTTGTGTGTAATTTAGCTTAAATATTGTGAAAACATATTCTTTCCACCAATAATGGTGCTCAAGCTTCAAACAATATGCAAAATCAAGAAGGAAATAAAACTCCTCCCTCTTCAACCATAACCTCAATTCCCACCTATACCATTTCTCAAATGACCACAACAATGCAACCAACTAGTAGTATCCTTCCTACCTCAAACATTTCTAGTAGTGCTCCTTATACCTCTTTGGCATCTAATATTATATCTCATCCAATAAGCAATCCATTCATTATTCTTTCCAACACATACATACCACAACCATATTCATCTCCATCACATACTACAAGAAATGACCCTATCATTAACCACCTCTTTCAAAGTCTTTCATCCATCCAACGTCAAGTTTCCACCATAAATCAAAATCAAAATGGTCCACCTTCATATTATGTCAGGAGTAGTCCATTGTCCTTGGAGATATTTTGAAGTGAACATGGCCCCTAAAATGACATTAGCTTATTTGATGAGATGTAGGAAAAATGAGGGTGAAAAAGTCACTGACTTTATTTCACACTACCAATCACTTTATTCTCAAATCACTGTGAAGATTCCTAATTCCCTCCTTCAAAATATGTTTGTATAAAACTTACAAAGAAAGATAAGGGATAAGCTCACAATGATGAAGTTTCCTTCCTTTATGCATTTATGTACTGCCCTTAGAGACAATAAAAACTTCGTAGGTAGTAGTGAAACAAAAAGAACATCTAACCATCCTAAAAAGTCTAAAATTTCAAACCAAAACACATACCAAACTTTTAGAAGAGAAAATAAGAGTTTCCTTCGACCAAATTCCACCTCTCAACCTACCCAATGGGTTAATACCCAAGTAGCGACTATAAGGAAGAGTAATCTTTATATCTTTGGGCATCTGTAAAAATAGTTTACACCCTTACCCGACACACTTCACAACATTATGACTCAATTATTAAACAAAAGCATTCGTACCTTACCTCCCATTTGACCCCTTGAACCTAGAAAACCATTACCTCTAAGCTTATGACACAATGCCTATTGTTCTTATCATCAACAAAAAGGACATGATACAGAACATTGCAAGCATCTTAAATTTCTTGTACAAAACCTCATTGATTCTAATCATATCCAAATTGGAGGTGTAAACAACAAAGGTAATAAATCTATGGATCCTCCCAATCATAACTTAAAAATATTTACCAATCCCATGCCCAACCATAATATTTCATTTTTCAAGGCTAGTGAAACTAATCCCTCTGTGATGAATGTTGACACAAATGATAAGAATCTAATAAGTCATGAACAAAGTCCTATGGATGATGATGAATAGATTTCTATGGATACTAATGAACAAAGTACTCTTGATACAATGATAGGAGTGATTGACATCAATCCTCATATAAATAAAACCATTGACATTACTTTATCTTTAGAAGAAACAATCAAACATGCACCTGATGGTCTTCTTTACATAGCCGACAAAATCAATAAGAAACCCACTCTTGGTATTTTAATTGATCCCATCTATGGAGAGAATGTGATCATAGAAGAAATTTTATATGTGCATGAACTCACTCAAGATAGATACGATAAACCAAAAGCATGGATTAAAATGCATGATGGTTTTTCTTATGCTTCGATGGGCTCAATCACACTCCCTTTACAAGTAGGACCGAAGAAATAAAATGTATCATTCTCTATCATATCTAATTCGGACCAATTTCATGTGAAGTTAGGCTACAAATGGCTTCACTCCATGAATGCAGTCCCATCCATAGTCCATAAGTGCTTAAAGTTTCCAATCGGCAATGAAATATTCATAATAAACCATAGTGGCTTTAGACCCCCATATTCCCGTGGGAACTTCTCCTTAGATTATTTTTGGCCTAAATGTATGGAACCTATAAGACTGTGTGAAGAATTTCTTTTCTTATCCTACCAAAACTTCAAAGAAAAATTCATAGCCAAAATACCCCCTGAAAAATTTCCTCCACCCATGCTAAAACCTCTGCCACCATCATGGAAAAAAGAGGCCCTTAAGTGGCAAAAAATTCAAAAAAATCAATGTTAGGCAACTTGACATAAAAAATTGAATAAGTTATCTATATTCTTTCAAAAATGTGTAAGAATAGAATCTATAGAAAATTGAATGTAGTTTTTAAATTACTAGGTTTATTTTATAAAAAAAAAATCTATTTGGTGAAAATTTTAAATTTCAATGCAGTAGTACTTAAATTTCAAGGAAAAAATAAGAAGTAGGTGTCTTTCTTGTTGGTGTAATTAATATTTAATTACACATTTAGCATAAGTTTACTTAGGCATATTTAATTCCTAATTTTTAGGTTCTTATCTTTACCTTTTGAGCTATCTTGTTGCTCAAGATAAGATTAGGTTTATGTGTCTTTGCTTTTATAAAGCAAATCATATCTTGTAATTTAGAAGTACAACTTTTGGAAAATCCATGATGAGAGAAGAACAACAAATTCCTGCATAAAATTAGAAAGTAACTCCTTTGTTGCAGCTTTGGAGATGAAAAAATCGTTGCAAAATATCTGGGGCTGAATGACTGTTGGCTTCTCCCTCTTTATTTGGAAATAAATAAGCTTTATAGAATTTTATTTTTTTTTAAATCTCCAAAACTCGTCAGCTTTTTCAAAAAAAAATAGAAAGCTTTTAAAAAGAACTTTCCCTCCTTTTTGAAAAAAAAAACTAACCAAAAAGTAGGGAAAAAATGGCCATGCAAGAAACCTTTCCGTGAATATGTCAAAAAATCAGGCTTAATGGTCGGCCTTTGCAAAAAAAGATTTCAATAAAGTCGATAAACAAGGTAGAGTACCTCCGACTGCAAATTTGACCATGTATTCAATAACCTCTACCAATGACTGCCGAGTACAATAACAAGTCAGCGTAGTCTATGTGGACGGTGGTTATAGAGCAACAGTATAGTCGGCTGCAGAGAGATCACCATACCCGATCAAATAAATGCAGACAATACCCGATGATGCCAGGGATTAGACAATGGATGTACCCTTAGGCAGGCAGCATTTTGTGATGTTGTAGGAGGTACGTTGACCCTTGATGCAGATGACAAAGAAGTATGCCGAGCAACAACCAATCACTCAAAGCCAAAAAACTAGTGACAGAAGGCTGACGAACTCTATAATGGCCGGTGATCTGCGTGTGTGACCGGTGTGCAATACAGGGTACCCGATGTGAGTAGTGTCATTGATGGGAGTGACCGATGTAGGGTAATGTACGCCGATTGAAGGAACCAACAACTCAAGCTCTTATTGCAAATGATACAAAGGCTTCAAGTGGCAAAGGAAAGAAGCACAAAAAGGAAACCAAGTCAAATGAGCAAGGGAAAGATTCTCCTTCACATGGCACTCTTGAGTCCTCATCCTCTTCAAAAGAAGAATCATCAAAAAAGAAGAAGTCCAAATGTGCATATTGCAAAAGGTTAGGACATGATGAGCATAGATGTTATAATAAGAAGATTGATGAAATCACCCACCTTCTTCAAAATAATAACATTCATCTACCCTCATCGGTGTCTTCTACTTCTTCTTCACCATCACAATCGGCAGCTCCATCATCATCACAGTCAGAGAATACAACATCCACTTCTAGGCTACATAACATGAAAGGGCATGCACTCTTGGCCTCTACGAGTCCTAATTCTCAAGGATGGCTTCTTGATTCAGGGGCATCTCATCATATGGCATCTTCAAAGGAAATGTTCTCTTCTTTTGAGCCTTGTAATTCACCTCACATTCTAATGGGTAATAATACATTCATGGTAGTAAGTGGGAAGGGTTCTATTGGTATTGGGGAAGGGACTTTCAATGATGTGCTTTGTGTTCCTTCTTTGACCACTAATCTCCTTTCTATTTATCAAATTACTCATGGGGGTCAAGGTAAAACAGTTGAGTTCACTCTTGGTAGGGTGTATTGAAGGGACTTGGAGACTAGGGATATTGTTGCAATCGGGATGGTTGATCACTCATCTCAAGTATATTCTTTTTCACATTTTGCTTCAGAAGCTGATAATGTTCCTTTGACTACATCACACACTCCATTGAGTGTGACCCATATTAGTGAGGAGAAGTTTGGTCATCTAAACCTTGGTATTTTAGAGACCTGTGCTGAGCTTCCTACACCTCCACCTCCTGCTTCTTCAGTCACTATCACTTCTATTTAGCAGGATAATCATAGTTTTTCAGATCTTGCTTTGTGGGATGATTATTTGACAGGGATTTCTACCTTGTTCCTAGAGTCTCATATTATAGATTTGGAGGACACACTTGAAGGGATTTATCTCCTCTTTGATGACAGTTTTACCACAATTGTTACACCATCTTCTTTGTCTTTGGAGATTGATATTCACGAGTCTCCTCCATCACTTGATTTGTCATGTTTCTTGGTTGAGTTTAACCATGATTATGTTGTGGCTCATTCAAGCTTGGAGGCTCCTACTCAGTTTTCAGAGGCATACATGTTGAGCGTTCATTCTTCCTCCTTTCAGTTGGATATGGAGTGGCTTCTTCATCAGCTTATGGATTTGTTTCTTCCTAAGGGGAGATGTGTTGCTTCCAGACATTGGGTCATCTTTTGTTTTCAGGCATTCTTCATTGGCTTTGGAGCTTCTTCAGAATGTAGGGGATATCTTATCTCTCTACTTCCCTCTTATGCGGGGGTCATTTATTGTATATTTATGATGGTTGTAGTCCTTGGGGGGTATCATTGAGTCCTCCATACATCATGTTTACATTCATCATGCTTGTTTTTTGTTTTCTCTCTTTTGGAGAGGGGTTTTCCCCTTTTCTCCTCTTTATGAGAGATTGCATTTCATTTGCATCTGTAAATGGGTACCTAACATGGCCTAGTTGTCGGGACCCATAGTAGTTTGCATTATAATCTTCTCCCTAAGTTGCACTTATGGGGGGGTGTTGGTGTAATTAACTATTTAATTACATCTTCATAAGTTTACTTAGGCATTAATTTAAGTCCTAGGTTGCAGTTTATTATCCTTATCTAATTGAGCTATCTTGTAGCTCAAGTTAGGTTTAGGGTTGTGCATGATTTCCTTTATAAGCAAGCCTCATCTTGTACATTATTATCAATTCAATCATGAATCAATCTTACATATTGATATAGCAAGCATTCTCACCATTATCTCTCTCTTGTGGAAGTATTTTGGTCTAGCAACTGATTCAAGGGCATCTCATCATATGGAATCTTCAAAGGAAATGTTATCTTCTTTTGAGCCTTGTAATTCACCTCACATTCTGATGGGTAATAATACATTCATGACAGTAAGTGGGAAGGGTTCTATTGGTATTGGGGAAGGGACTTTCAATGATGTGCTTTGTGTTCCTTCTTTGACCACTAATCTCCTTTCTATTTATCAATGCCTTGCGTCATCCCAAAAGAAACACAAAAGAAATCAAAATGAAAGGTGAAGATAAAAGATCAATCAAAATGTAAAACCATATGACATATAGAAGAATGAAGGTACAAATAGAGTAATGCACATAAAAAAAACATCACAAGGGATCACACTATGCACATGTGAGTGAACAAAAAGAAAATGGAAAGGAAATAAAAAGAAAAAGAAATAACACACTAGTAAAGAACATGCGAGTCAACTATCTAGTAGGTCATCTGCATCCTAATCTTGTTCAGTATATGTAGAATGCAGATCACTAGGGAAAGGGACAACATCAAGTGATGTACTAGGAGAATCACCAAGTTCAACACACGGTGAATCACTCAGTTTAGGAGGATTACCATGCTTGTTGTCATTTAAGCTCATGGATGAGGAAAATAAAAAATTCACCTCATTATGCACTTCCTCATCAATTAAATTATATTTTTCCTCATCATCATCCAAGTTAACTAGGACAGGAGGATGAAATGTAATATCCATAAAAGTTTTTGGTCCTTGTTCTGGTGGAGATATAGCTTTTGTTTTCTTTGGTAGGAGTGGAGGGGAATCACTTATTTCTTCTGTCAAGTTCAGATTTTAATTTTCAATATCTTTCTCATCACTCATCTTTTGAGCAATAGCATGATGCCTACGTCTATGCTCTCTAACATTACAATTTCATATGTTATGATTTTCAAGTTTCAGTTGTGTAGGAGAGGGTTTTTCTTGCAAACTGAAAAGACCTTCCATAGAAGAGAAAATCAAAAAAGGCAGAGATGTTGCAAAATGATGTGCAACATAAAATTATTCGAGAATTCATTATTACAAAGAGATCAATCCTTATGAAGGAGATCAAGAAACCCTAAAAGGGAAACCATAAATAAAACCCTAGTGTGCACACTTAATAATTAATCAATTATTAATGTGCCTAAGTTTAGCTTAAGTATCTAAAGGAATAAGTGACTTAATAAATTAACCAATATGATATAATTAATTAAGTGGAATAACTTATTACTCTAACACCCCTCCTTAAGATGAACTTAGGAAGAAGCTAAAACACTAGAATAAGATGCATGAAAGCAAAGATGGGTCCTGACAACTAGGCCTGATTAGGTACCCATTTACAAATGCATGAATAAGGTAAAGAAGGAAAAACCTAGTGGGACAAAACCCCCCTACAATGAGATGGCATGCTGCAAAGAAGCACTGGAAGAACTCTGTAGAGTAACACTAGAACCGAAATCTGGAAAGCAAGGAAAGATTCTTCTGTCTACTACTAAAACCAGATGAGAGTCACTGATTGACTCAAGGAATCATGAAAAAAGAAACAGAAAACCCGATGCCTCAGAACACTCGAAAACTCCAAACGGGAACAACCCTGGAATCTATACAGTAGCAAGCAATTATTGAAAGATGTATTACTAAAAAAAAAGTGCAAAGATGCAAGATGCACCCTCCCAACTACCAAGACATCCAAGTAATCTCCAAACAACCCATCAGGCCAAATATGGACTAAGCGATCAACCTGGGACAGATACAAAAAAAGTGCATGGACAGCAACATAGAGCTCGTAGCAAAGATAGCAAAAATCAGAGTTCGTGGCAAAAAGTTGTGAGCTCGGAAGCATAAAATAAACATCTGACTTCAAACAGAAATAAATGTAGATAAACTATAAAATTTAAAAAATAAATAGCACTACAGGATAGTGCTTGGAACCAGCTTTCTGACGATATTTCATTTTCAAAAATTCGAGTTCAGACGCAAAAGTTATGCCCAAAATACCAAAACTCCTCCAAAAAGGTTTGGAGTTAAGCCTGGCGGCTAGGCTAACCGCTAGCATTAACTGCTAGCATTAACCACTAGCGGTTAACTAATGGCGGCACCCATAAACTCTAGTTTTTTTTTAAAAAAATCTTGAATTTCATGCGCATCAAACCGTATGACCCAGAAATGAAAAAAAATTACCTCCCAGAGTCACTGTGTCCGATTTTGATGATTTGACAATCGATTTTGGGGTTTTTGGGTGGTCTGAACACGATGGTGAGGTTTGTTTGGGCTGAAAATGCTCCAAAATTTTAGGTACACTCTAGATCTGGAAACCCTCATAAACTTCAAATCCTCATAGATCTGACAAACAGAGGCCTTTTTCGATGAAACGAAAGGAAAACCTAATTGTTCTGGAAAATCTAGATTCAATGGAATGCTTAGATTTGATCCAAAATGATTCATAAATAAGCTCAAGGCATGAAACCCTCGAGGAACCCCGAACATGCTCTGCAATGATTTTCTCAAAAATTTGAGAAGGGGCTGCAAATCAAGGCTCTAATACCATGTCAGAAACCAAGATCAGATTTGCAAACTGAAAAGACCTTCCACAGAAGAGAAAATCAAAAAAGGCAAAGAGGTTGCAAAAGGATGTGCAACATAAAATTATTCGAGAATTCATTATTACAAAGAGATCAATCCTTATGAAGGAGATCAAGAAACCCTAAAAGGGAAACCCTAAATGAAACCCTAGTGTGCACACTTAATAATTAATCAATTATTAATGTGCCTAAGTTTAGCTTAAGTAACTAAAGGAATAAGTGACTTAATTAATTAACCAATATGATATAATTAATTAAGTGGAATAACTTATTACTCTAACACCCCCCCATAAGTAACTTATTAATTAATTACACCAACACCCCCCCATAAGTGCAACTTAGGGAGAAGCAAAATTATTATGCAAAGATGAGTCCTAGCAACAAGGCCTGATCAGGTACTCATGTACAAATGCAAGATGAGGTAGAGAAGGAAAACCCAGTGGGACAAAATATCTAACCACCCTAACCACAATAAAATGATAATATTTTTTTATAAGATTTTAGATATAGGTAGAGGACTCATGTCCCGATGTGATGCATACTTTTCATAATTTTTTTCCAAGCAAATAATTAATTATGAATTTTTTATTATAAATTTTAAAAAATATAAAAAATCGTATGTCTGACAACCTTAACTTGGTCAAAACTTCATGAAATCCATTTTTTTTTTTTAATCCTATAGTATGCAAAGCATAGAATGTGACACATGTTTTAGATTCAAAAAATGTGATACCTTTTGAAATCTATAGATTTTTTTCAATCAACCTATCAATTAGGACTTTAGTCATAATTCAAATAGAAAATATATAATAATTATTTATTAAATTCAAAACAAAGAATAATTTATATTGGTGGAAAGCTAAGAATCTCCTTTAAAAACACTTTTCATTTCATCAATTTTGGGTTAAAAAAAAGTCATCAGCCACATACCCTACATATACCCATCATATCACCACTTTTTTGCCCATCATGATCCTGCACATACCCACCAAAAGAAAACAATGTTGAAACTAAAACAAACCAATACCCGTCCATGAACACTACCTTACCTATTTCCTACAACATACCTAGAGAAAACCAAACAAGTCCTAATCCACCTCCCTAGAAAATTTATAAAGCTAAAGAAAAAGTCGCTAATCAACCTTCCATGGTTTCTTCCTTTCTTCCCTTGCAAGAAGAAAAGAAACCTATGGTTGAAAAACCCTCTCCTACACAACTGAAACTTGAAAATCATAACATATGAAACTATAATGTTAGAGAGCATAGACGTAGGCATCGTGCTATTGCTCAAAAGATGAGTGATGAGAAAGATATTGAAAATTAAAATCTGAACTTGATAGAAGAAATAAGTGATTCCCCTCCACTCCTACCAAAGCAAACAAAAGCTATATCTCCACCAGAACAAGGACCAAAAACTTGTATGGATATTACCATTCATCCTCCTGTCCTAGTTAACTTGGATGATGATGAGGAAAAATATAATTTAATTGATGAGGAAGTGCATAATGAGGTGAATTTTTTATTTTCCTCATCCATGAGCTTAAATGAAAACAAGCATGGTAATCCTTCTAAATTGAGTGATTCACCATGTGTTGAACTTGGTGATTCTCCTAGTACATCACTTGATGTTGTCCCTTTCCCTAGTGATCTGCATTCTACATATACTAAACAAGATTAGGATGCAGATGACCTACTGGATGGTTGACTCACATGTTCTTTACTAGTGTGTTATTTCTTTTTCTTTTTATTTCCTTTCCATTTTCTTTTTGTTCACTCACATGTGCATAGTGTGATCCCTTGTGATGTTTTTTTTTTATGTGCATTACTCTATTTGTACCTTCATTCTTCTATATGTTATATGCTTTTACATTTTGATTGATCTTTTATCTTCACCTTTCATTTTCATTTCTTTTGTTTTTCTTTTGGGGATGACACAAGGCATTGAGACATTTATGTCTCCTTCATGTTGACCCAAAAGGATTTCTTTTTCTTTTCCTTTTCATTTCACTTTTCTTTTGTTTTCCTTTTGGGGATGACACAAGGCATCAAGACATTCTTGTATCCTTCATGTTGACCCAAAATCTTTTTCATTATCTTTTCTTTTCCTTTCATTTTCCTTTTCATTTTTCTTGATTTTTCCTTTTGGGGATGATGCAAGGCATCGAGAAACCCTATGTATCTTCCACGTTGACCCAAAAGGATTTATCTTTTTCTTTGTTTTCCCTCTCTTTTTGTAATTCTTCTAGTTCTATATGTATTTAAGTAATAATTATAGTTCTAAGATTTCTAAAAACATTGTAGCAAAAAACATACTGACCCCAAATCCATAGATCCCTTATGTGTTTGGCATTTTCATTTTTATGGCAACTCCTTTTTCTCCCTTTACTCTCACATGACATAGCCTTACTTGGAAACATATTACTTGGCATATGGCTTTACATGTTGGCTCTCATGTTTTCCTTTTATTTTGTATTTTCATTTTCTAATTTAAAGTAATTTATCACAACACGGTGTTAGCAATTTATTTAAAGTGGAGGCATACATTGGCATTATTTTAGTATGATTTCACTTGCATTTTTTTCTTTTCATGATATTTGGTGAGTTTTTCTTATTTCACACGACATGTTTTCCTCTTTGTGGTGACACTGGGAGTAATTTCCTTCATGAGTGTGACTTAGCTTGGCATATTATATTCCCCTTAGTGGTGATGCAACACACTATATTCCCTTAAGTGGAAAATATTTTATCCTTTGATCGGTCCTCTCTTGGAGACATTAGGAATGATGTCCACTAAAAGTAAGACCTCACATGAACTAAGCTAAATCCATTTGAACATCCCTCTTTTTTGTTGCATTTTTCTTTTTATACCTTATTAAATTCATGGAGGTATGGCTTTGATATGGTCCCATGGGGCTCACCTATTGAACACCTAGCTTCATTAGCCCATGTGAGCATGCATTTTTGTACCTTATTAAAGTCATGGAGGTATGAATTCAATAGGGTCCCTTGGGGCTCACCTAGTGAAAACATAGCTTCACTAGCCCATGCGAGCATGCATTTTTGTACCTTAGTTAAGTCATGGAGTTATGAATTTAATATGGTCCCTTACGGCTCACCTAGTGGAAAAATAGCTCCCACTAGCCCTTGCAAGTGTGCATTTTTGTTTACATAGTGGAAAATGTGTTCCACTTGTAAAACTTTTTGGAAAAATATCCTAGACCCAATCCACTACTTTGGATGGCTAGTCAAAGCTTGATCCATTGTAGTTTTCCTTTTTATTTTTTGTTTTTCCTTTTTCTTGTCTTTGATGGTGTATGTTGGAGATCTGGTTATGCCTTCATATATCATCTGCATGTGTGTTCCTTTGTACCTATGTTTGTTTTTCCATTGGATCTTGATCTTGAGGTCTTGGCCACCCTCTTGTTCATTGTCATCCTATCTTACTAACATTTGTACATTTGAGCCCCTCTTGATTGCGTGGTTGGATACTTTAGTGTGAGTTTGAAGCAATTTCATCCTCTCACTAAAGTGGGGGCTAAATGTAGTATAGGAAAATGCATATCCTCACATTTTCACACTTGTTTGGGCCCAACTTGCTTTATTTATTCTTCTTTATGGATTTATTATTCCTATTTTGTGTCCACGAGCCCTATGAATTATATATTTTTTTTGGTTAATCCCAACATTTTCCAATACACAAATGATAATTTAATGACTCTATTTGTGTGTCCCTGATTTTTTGGGTCGGGACTCAAATGCTACCTAGGGCATCTTAGTCCCCCAAGGCTTTCTAGACCTTGATTTTGGAATATCCTGATTGGACCCATTTTTGGTGTTTGTTCTCCAAGTTTTTAGGACTTGGTACTAAGACACTCCCCAGGGAATTTTAGTCCTCCTTGAGTCATTTTCGAGATTTAATTTGAAATTCTTGAAAGATTTAGCCTCCTTTATTTAATGAATTTATATGTCAGCTTGGTGTGATATGATTTTAGGATATTAAGCATAAGTGTAAATAAAAGGTTCCTCATTCATTTCAACGCAATTCTTTTGTGAGATCTTTTATCATAGCATAATTGAGTTTAGAAGAGCATAATCATCAAGCATTTAGAGCCATTACAAGATTCAAGCATCATATACAAGATTTTTCTTGCCTCATGTGTGTTGTTCTGCTAACATTTGTGATGTAGGGTTTTGATTCAAGCAAGCCATTCAAGCCTTATCTTTCAAGCATTCAAGATCCATATCCATTACAACAATTTCACACAATTTTGTAGACTTTTCAAGGGTTTGGTGAGTTGTAGCATTGCATGTTGTCCATTCACCATTTCCATTCATTTCTTTATTTCATTTCAGGGTTTAATTACCAACAAGGGGATTGACCAAGGAAAACCCCCATTCACTAACAAACAACAAGTTTCTCCTTTTGCATATTTGTGATTGTAGATCTAGGTTAGAGACTTGAAAATCACTTGGAGTGCAAAGTTGCATTGTAAAGTTGTTATCTTCATAGAAACTCACCTACGTGTTGATTTTGGAAGTTTGAGAACCAAAGATCGGAAAGGAAAAAGGTACAAACCTTGGAACTCATGATCTTGTTCATATTTTGCAAAAATTTAGAACTAGACTAATATGCCATCTTGGTTGTCTTTTTCCTAGGAATATTTTTTAGATATTTTTCAAGATGTGGTTCCTACATCTGAAGACTTTTTTATTTCCCCCAAAAAATAGTAGCGGGACTATTACGCCATCTTGGGCATCTTAGTCCTCCACAACATTTTCTAGTAGCTTCTTTTCATTTTCAAAATTGTCACAATATCTCCAGATTTCCCAAGTACACATATTCTATCTTCCTGTTGCATAATTTCATCATTTGCATATTTTATTTAACTTACATTTATAGTTTTAGGTTATTTTTCATATCACATTATGTTTTCAAAAAAAATCTTTTCCAAGCATTTTCTTGGTGGTGAACCCCTTAGAACTTAAAGAACCCCCTCCTAAGACCCTCCTAATTGTGAAATTTACTCACCTTGTGATATTGTTAGTGAATCCAATTGGGACTCTTAGGACATTAGGGAATGATTGAGTAGGAAAGTGTGATTAGAGATATCCACATTTTTCCATTTAATCAAGGGCCAATCCCAATTCTTGATAGTCTCCTATCACTATGCAATAGCCTTAATAAGGAATATAAATCAATACTATTTTACAAGAAAGTTGCAATGGAAAATAGGAATAAACAAGAAGGATTTTTTTCACTTCCATGCCCTACATACTTGCTACATGTAGGGTACTTCCATGCATGATGACAATGTAAGGGTGTTACATGTAAAAATTTGATAATATTGACTTCAAACAAATTTTCCCTTTGCTTGATGCATTGGAATATGATCTAGAAATGCTCTAAAGAACATTTTTTTTGTAAATGCATGATTATAGCCAAGTCAACTTTGTGAGTGAGAAAAAAAAACCACACCAGACGTAGAGAACCATGGTGGGTAGAACTATTAAATATTTGCATGAATGATTTATATCAAACTACTTGGAATAATCTCCAAAACTACAAGAAAATTTTAGATCCCTGAAGGCCATGTTAGACAATGTATAAAATAAACTTAATGAATTAGCAACCCTAGACAATAACTACAATAAATTTCAAAATACTATATTTGAAAAGCACATGAAATATTATGATAACTAACATCGAGGGAAAAAAATGCATTATTGTTTGCAGGAAAGAGGTCATCTAGAAAACGACAACAAATTGTTGTAGAATAACACATTGGTAGCTTTCCAATGCTTTCACATAGTTTTACAATTTACATTTATTTTTAAGTTTTTAGAGAATCAAAGATTCAATGTATAATAACTTTGAGGAGTAGTTCAAAAAAATTCAAATGGATGTCACTATATTGTTTATAAAGAACTCGAAGATGTGAACTGTATAAAATACAGGTAATTCTAGACATGTAAAAGTAGGTGGACAGGTACCAATTACTTCAAGATATTGAGTTAACTTTGAAAATAATGTACACACATGTTTCCTAAACACTAAACCTAACTTAGGAAGCCTAGTAAACTAAAGTTAATACACAAGTTGTAGCAAATGGATAAAGCAATCGACATATGCTATCCAACTCATAAACATGAAATAGTTGGAACTAAGAAGTAGCTTACATATGCAATTATTTCCTTTGGAATCCAAGCATAATAAACAAATGAGAATTATGAAAGGAAAAACTATATACTTTTGACAACGTCTCACTGACCATGCATGCATTTAATGCAACAACTATAGATTGATCAACAAGCATATCATATCCAATGCACAATATACAATTGCAATAGTGACCTGTCCTGATTGCAACAATAACTTGCCTCTCTAAAAAATGCTAGGCACATCAAGTGTATGATGGAAGTAAGGCTGACACAATGTGCATCCAATTCTTGATTCTCTCATTTGCATTTGTAATACTTAGGCAATCAAATTTTATTGTCTTGCAATATATCTACTATTCATTTTTGTTTAAGTAATTTAGGAGAATTAGACATTATATATTTTGGTAAATATCTAATCAATGGCTACAAATTGTACAAGCTTTGGTAGTGGGCTCATTCACAATAAAATAGTGAGTGCATGATTAATACACTAGGTCTATTATTGATTTTTGTTTAATAAAATTAGGAGTGTAGTGTTGTGCCTATAGCACACATGCCCCGTTCAGAAAGGGGACCCCTGCTTTCCTTCACCTTCGTTGAGTTGTTTTTACCTTTACCTCATTTTGCATGCCCAAAATTTCAAACGTAAAGTGGTCAGGAACATTAAAGTCATCATTCTCTAGTTGACCAAATTCATCACCCCAAAATTCCCTAGGTCTTTAGCTCCTACAGAGATCCCCATGCGGACTTCCCTTAGCCCCTTGCCCCAACATCCTCCAAACCCTATGGGCCCAAAAGTTGTGGATCTCCCTTTTCGTGACACTGCTATCCCTTTGCCCTCCCTCCAATGGCCAATCTTGGACATTTTCTTGCATGGCGGGCCCCACATCCTCATGTGTCTTAACCTCTTGAGTGCTAGTTAGTGATGAAACCCGAAGGTCATCCTGCATCGTGGGCCTCACATTAATCTTTGTTGATTCATTGATTTCTTGTGTCTCACCTACCTCATCAACCACCATACCAAGGATTTAATGTAGGTTATAAATGTTATTTTTCCTACAAATAGAATTTGGCACTTATCATTTTAAAACTTGCAAATTTTAATTTTTGAGGAGAAAAATAGTGAATAAATCCCCCACACCTATACAAGATATCATTGGAGAAAAATAAAGACCTCAGTTGAATTCTTGTGTCATTTCTAGGTATGCTCACCCTTAGAATCTCAAAATGCATCTTTTTTGTAACTAGGGTTTCCAAATTAGTTATAAAATATTGAGGAAAAACCCTAGACTCCATCTAGTGGCCCGTGCAACTATTAATCGCACATAAGATTCCACCAGTGGCACTTCAAAACTTCATTAAAACTACTTAAGCGACACCCTATTACAATGTAGAACTCTGTGTTGCCTCATCCATTCTTCATGCATGACATGAACTCCTTTACAGCCCACAATGTTACCTCCGCCACTCTGATAAACACTCAAAACTAAGTGAGAAAAAGTTAAATCTTTCACCGTGTGTAGGATTCATTATGTAGGGGGTTGTGTTCTTGTCATTGTTGATCAATGGCCTAACCTTTTCTACTCTCTACACTAGGTGTCCCACAATAATTATCACCTCTTTATTACACCTCAAAATATTGAATGAAAAACTTGAGGTTTTAACACTACTGTGGGTCCACTCATGCATACTGCCACTCATGGATGATCGTCTTACATTGGCATTAATTAAGGGTGAATCCCCAGCTCCTTTCTACATTGCAGACCCTACGTAGATAATCTTTTCCAAGTCCTAAAGTGGTTAAGCCCCACAGGTCTTTGGTTCATTCCTTGTAGGTTGTCATCCACAGCTCGTCGTTGCCCAAATGCCATCACCTAGCAAGTAAGCTAGCCTGTCTGCCCACAATGTGGATCTTGACCCTCTTGCTATTATATCAATTTTTCTAAAAATGACCAAGTTAAAATGCTTTGTGAGAAGATTAATGCAAAAGGTCACGTGCCAATGGCCATTCCTCCACTGTTGTTATCCAACATCCTTGCACCCAATACTTTTTGCATGGGGGGTTCTGCAGGGGGCCTCTCCCTCATCAAAATTTGAAAAATTCTAATGAATGCCTCTAGTCTCTAAGTTCACTATGGATCTACATTTGTGGACTGCCACCCCTCTAGTGTCATTCCTAATGGCTAACTCATAGTGGCTGCCTACTAGCTCCCACCTGCATCTCCTTCATTAATCTATTTGTTGATCACAAGAGCCAACATCCGAGGAACACATGGGTCCCGCACTATGGACTTCCTCCTATGGGGTTCCATGCTCTAGTTGTTGTTGCCTAATGGAGAGAACCCTAAATTTCAATTGAGCCTCCTACATATGCATACCCCTAGTTAGCAAAGGCATAATAATCAATCAAATAACTTTTGGGACCTCATAATTGGTTTCCATGCATGCCTAACTATTTCACACCAGCTTTGACTACCAAATCCTTATTGTGAAAATTTTGATGTGCACCACCTCTTGCGGGTCTCCATGGGCTTGACACCATCCTACTTCGATGTCCCTCTTGATAGTTTCCAACCCAGGGAAACCCACATCCCTAGGCCTGCATTCCCGTAAATGGTCTAATTGAACCTTAAATGATGAATGTTGATAAATTTTATGATCTCCTAATGACATTTTATTTGATCTAACCTTTGTTTTGTAGGATTTAACTAACTCTTGCCTCGATTTCTATATGAATGCACTTACTGCTTCTTTGCATGTAGAATTTATGGAAGCTTTTGTGGGTCCATCGAGAAAGTCTATTAAGAAAGAAGAAGGAAAGAAACCTACACGTGTGCTGAGAGGAAAAGAGGAAAAAGACCATATGAAGTACCAATTTCATGGAGTAGAGTGTACCTCCAAGATCACTTCCACTTGGGATTCAGTTTTAGATACAAACGTTGGACACATGAACATTGATGATCTTTGGCAAAGGGTAATGCACAAAATTTCAGAGTGAGTGGTCTCACTAAGACATCCGGCTTCCCTCCCACACTCATCGACCCAGAGCCAGTTATGGTCTGTAGGGACTTCTATAACAACATGAAGATCATAGACCATGAGGGGAGGGTATTAGCATACCTATCTACTAATTCTATTGGAAATAATTTTGACATTTTGACATTCAATGTCATGGAGGAAATGAAGAAGGAATATGCCGACAATATGTGGAAAGTAGACTCGTTGGGATGTAAAAGATTAATAAACCAACATTGGTTGAAGGAAAAGAGGGGAAGCATTGCCAAAGTGCCTCAAGAGCTATTTAGAAGTGACTTTCATGAGGAATATAATGGCCTTGTCACATTACTAAGTAGGGTAATGGGTTTACCTACTACTACTTTCTTTGAAGAATGGATGTTCTACTTCATTGAGGGAATCATCCAAGGAAAGAAAAAATTCCATTGGGCCAAGATCATTAGTGATAACATGCATAACCAGCTTATGGTTTTGATGAAAACTTCCAATTTCTATATGACTTCATATCTAGTGTACCTCCTAGCAGAAAGGTACTTCTATAAAGGACTCTTCATCACAAGCAACCTAGAAGAAAAGAAAGGAGACCTCAAGGTATACGATTTCTACCCTTAGTTGTAGTATTGGAACTTCAAAAGGGAATACAAGAGGGTAAATGATTCCCTCATTGGGAACATCATTAGGCTACTTGGGGGAGACTTTGAGAGAAGAGAGTCGCACAGTGCCAAGGCCTTCATTCTACAATTTGGGTACCTATTTATACAATTCCCAAAGTTCACATACATCTAAACTAAAGGATTCCTAGGGAGACCATATCGACTTCCATGGTACCCCAATGATCACATGATCCTATTAGAAGCTGCTCAAAAATTGCATGATTCCTACACACTATTGAGCAACAAGCATAGAGCTAGGATTCCCTATCCCCTAACTTTTGGGTAAGAATTGTATGCCTTTCCCACTGCTCAATGCGTGAAGTATTTAGAAAAGGAATTGGTGGAATACCACTTGGATCTCCACACCCACTGAGGAAGAATGGACCCTTATAGGAAACTAAAGAAATGGGTTGGAAGACAATATACCCATAGACCTTAAGTCGAGGACTTTTGGGCTAATTGTGTAGATGACAAAGAAGTGCACATGAGGCACTACATGAGAATGACAACTTGATTCATGAAGTCAGTGAATCTATTCCTTGTTCCTAACTAGATATTAGAAGAAGAAAATAATATTGTGGATGACATATACAATGTTGTGGTTGAATTACCTCTACCAGTGATAGATTGGAGTGAGGAAGAGGTCACTAACCTTGATATACTAACATGACCCATGGAGAACAAAAGAAGGTAGTGGGTAGATTCCCCAATTTCTCAACTCAAAATGCAGGGTAGGAAATTGACTTATGGTGAGCTCGAGGATGAGCTCAAAAGAGAAATAGATAATGGAGCAGTTGATGCCCCATTAGATGAAGCACCTAGGTCCACTCCAATGATAAGGTCAAAGAAAAGGAAGGATGCACCTAAGCATAATCCAAATCATAGGGTATACTCCAAGAAGACTATCGAGGGAGAGTCCTCCAAGAAAGCAAAGAGAATAGGGGGATTCATAAGAGAAATTCCCACCATAGAGGAGGACCCCCAATCTAAAGGGGAAGAAGAAACTAAATGGCCAAATTTTCCACCTACCACTTCCACTCCTCTTGATGCTACCACTATTACCACCCCTCCACTTTCAGCCTCTCAAACACTTCCTATCTCAGCTCCACCTGCCATGGATATCTTAGTCCACCTCACCTCCACCTCACTAATGGCTCTAGTCATGGTTCTTGAAAACTCCTCCTCCACCACATCCCTGCTATCATCTTCCTTGCTTCCTCCTCCATTTCCCATTGTCTCTACTCTAGCACCTGCAATAATCACTGTCACCATGCTACCTCTTACCCTACCACATGATTTCATGTCATATACTTGGAACATTCCCACTGAAGTTTCTGGGGTGATTAGGGTCCCATGGTTCAAGCTTTGATGGCTCAAATTGCTGCTGCCCTACCTCTTCCTCCACCATCTAGAGAGCCACCTAAAATGGAATCCATGTTGCAAATATTAGAGGAGATGGAGAAGCATCATGCAGAACAACAAGAAAAGGATGCAAGAGATGCAACTGAAGAGCCCGAAGTGTCAGATCGAGTGATTATTTTGAGAACCTAGAAGTCAAACTAAGCATTAATCTAGAAAAAGTGGAATCCAATGATGGGAGTTCACACTCTTCAGAAGAGGATATTGAGGCCCTCAATGAGCAGTATATCATAGAGACATCAGACTAGGAATTGGAAGAACTGTCGTAGAAATCCAAGGAAGTAAATGAAGGAGTCGATCCTAAAGGACATGTCTTTGAAGAAATGATTTATACATATATAGATGTTGAGATCCATAAGGAGCCTCCACTTCTTGGTCAAGATAAGGGCCTTGTTCAAGAAAAAAATTCACCTCCTAAAAAGGAGGAAGAAAAGGAAGAGGAAGAGAAAAATAAGGAAGAATAAGATGCACCAAGAAAGAGCCCCAAGCTTGAGCATCATGCTAATATTGAGCATGTGGAATAGAAGCTTCACCAGAATGAAGCTCCCACTAAAGAAAATGTAGCATCTATTGAGTTGAACAAAGAAAAGACTATACATATTGAGGACTCAAATGAAGAAAAAAGTATTGATCAAGAGGCTCCTAGACATCGAGAGGAAAATCCTTGAGATGAACAAAGAGAGGAAGGTGATCATGAGTTACCCAAGGGGAAAATTGAGGTTCCTAATTGGTTGGAAAGGAAATTATAGGAGAAAACTTCAACGACTACTAATCCAAAGGCTAGACTTGAAGCAATACTATCCAGAGCCCAAAAAAGACAAGAAAGGCAAAGAAGCCTAGAGTTCACTCTCATATTGTGATGGATTCCTCTAGATCCAGGATGGTACATATTTCTACCCTTCTAGTGGATAAGGATATGAGTGCCCTGGAAGGCCATAGTTATAGTATATGGACAATCAATCTATGCCCAACAACCAATGAGCAGAAATAGATGAATTCTATGGGTAGGGGGCCACTTTCATGCAATAGATGACCATAGACCATTCTACAAAAGAAGAGCTAAAGTCAAAAATGGTAGATCTCACTACTTATATCCAACAATGGAAATGTATAGAAGAAGAGGCCCTGACGACGTCATTTGTGCCCTCTCTTCTCTACTAGGAAGAGCTCAATAGAATGGAAAAGATGAAGAATTAGACCAATGCCATAGTGGATTGGTTTCATCAAGTGATGTATAATGGTGAAATGGGCATCTGTCACACTACTTAGATGTTCAACAATTTTCAAGATCAAAAAAAATAGTTGGAGGCCATAGTGAAAACATGCAACCGGTTCACTAATTTGTATAGGATTGTGTATCCTAAGCTCGAGAGCATTCTCAAACTTCCCAAGAAATAATGGGAAAAGGAGTTGGGGCTCATAGAATATGATAATTGGCTAGTAGAAACTTGGAAAATGGGCTTGGATCATAGGAAGGAAGTCCTAGAGAGGGTCTTGCATGAGGTAGAACTTGACCTTGAATAGGTTCCAGAGCATCAAACTGACAGTGAAGACTACTTAAAAATGATGACATATTATTAAATTCCCACCTTAGAACTATATTCATAGAGGATTAAGTTTTTCTTCCATAAGAAGATGGAAAAAGGGGTTGCAGATGTGCTATCACAAAATTTCATGGACTTTGTTGTGAGGTCCTTGACCCAATCCCACCAAATTATTAAGGACACACCCAAATGAACCAAACATTGGGAGTAGATCATTGGAAGATTCAAGAATCTAAAATTTTAGATCCTCCAATCTAACATCATGGAATGGGATAAGCTCCAAGATTTGATGGGAAAATTTGTGAAGCATTCCACCCTCCATAAAAATGCAGTTAATTATTCATTGATGATGAATATTTGATAGTGTAGTTAAAGAGAGGGAAGTCACTAGAGGAAAAAACTGCTATAGTATCAGAGCCACTAGATGACAAAATAGGGTTCAAGAAACAAAAGATGTATTTTATATTATTATATTTTGGGGGTAGGTGAAACCTTAATGTAAAATGAATCTTGGCCACACAATGAAAGTAAATCCTAGCCATTCATATCACTTTTGGAACACTATAAATAGGGGTCTCCTCTCATTTTAAAAGAGAGTGTTGAGATCTTGTGTGAAGGTATGCTATAGAAATTTAATGAGAATTGCATTGTTTTGATGGGTTCTTGTGTTTCTTCACTTGTGTGCATGATTCATCTCCTCAATATTAGTCTTGAACTTTTCTATTTTATTTCCAAGTTTCTCTTAGTTGTTATTGTTATGTTGCACTTTAATGATGAAGAATTTTATGATGTTGATGCCTCCCTTGTTTATAATTTTTTTCTATTTATTGCTGATGAACAATAGTGTAAAGTTAGTTTGAACATTACTTTATTGCTGCACTTAAAATTCATGTATTGTTCACACTTCAATATGAATGGATAGCTAAAAATCTGTAGACCTTAGAAGATTGCACTAGTTTCATGAGACTATAAGCTATTTTGGTTAAGTGGAACTTAGTTTTAGGAAGGCTTCCCATTGTAGCATCCTCCATTGTTACTGTTCAACATTAGTTTCAAGTCTATGAAACTCTCTATCCCTTTTCCCTTTTGAATTTTCTTTGAAAATTGAAGTTGAAGCAAAGTTCCAACATCATTGTAAAGCGAGGTTTGATGGTAATATGGAGTTTTAGACTAATGTCCTGAACTTGTAGCAGTTGTTCTTCATTTCCAAAATTTGCAAAACTCCTTTTGAAGATCCAATTCCCTCCAAGCTTAGTCAACCATAAATTCCCTTTGTGATTACCAACAAATCACATAAACCAATTAAACTATTCCAAGCATTGTCATGAACTGACACCCAAGAGACCTTGGGGTGATTATCTGAAACTCAGTCGTAGATCTTCACCTTTCAAGAGAGTCATTTCACTTGTGCATTGTCTATGTTGAGAAGTGCTAAAAAACCCATCAATAGAATTGGTGCTAGAAGGAGGTCCTCTTAGATAAGATGGATTGAATTGGTTCCTTCTCCCCTCAAAGGTTCCATAAAGTGTTAATATCAACACTAGAAAAAGGGGAGTTCCAAAATCTTAAGACCCCTACCAAGGCTAAGAGAGATAAGAAAGGGGAGGCATCCACTTCAAACCCTTCAGATCAACGTTCATCCCATCTATCTCCCTACACACATCCATCCAAATCTTCCCCTTCTCTTTTTGCAGCCCCTTCTTCTCCCCATCCATTCCAAATTGCCAGTCCACCCTTCACCTCCAATAACCAAGGTGTTGCCCCTATCCCAACACTTCACTTCCAAGGAACTATCCCAAATATTGCTACTCCTTTGCAGTCACAAGTAATTGTAGCATAACAAGTGTATCCTCCACTTCCCACAATGGATTATCTAGCAAATAACCCATCCCCTTTTTCCTTCAACAATTATCATGACATGCCAAAGAATCTGGAAGGATTTTTCACTAAATTTCATCCATGTGATCTATAAAGGACAACAAAAGAGCACATCAAGGTCTTACAAATGGCCCTAAAGGATATACAAATAGAACATGAAGTTGTGTCTTGTAGGATCTTTCGCTACTCACTAGGGGAAGAGACCTTTTATTGGTACATCCATCTATTGAGAGGATCCATTACCACTTGGGATCAATTAAGGACATGTTCTTGTAGAAATTCAAGATCCTAGTCAGCCCCTCTAAGTTGTAACAATAGTTCATGTCTGTGCAGAGGGAAGTCAATAGGCCTATTAGTTCCTTCAATGACTAGTTCTGTCAAGCTTACATGAAGTTTTAGCCACCCTACATGGTCAATGATTCCTCTGCTCAATTGGTGTACTATGTTTCCATGCTAATCTTACATTTGCACTGGTGAAGAGAATGTGCCTACTGCCTACTAGGTTGGTAGATGCATATGTAGAAGTCGTCACAACAAGCACTGACTTGGGGCAACATATAAAAGGTAAATTTCCATCCCAAGGGTGAACTACTCATCCAACTTGAATCCAAGGACTTACCCACACCCTTGCTCATCAAAAACCAAGGTTGAATCAAGGTCCACAACTGCCAATAGTACCTCATCTGGGGAAGCCATTGAATCAAGTGCCTCTCATGCCTCATTACTCACAAACTTAGAAATAGTAGACTTACACTCAATATCCATGGGTTCCATCATATCTACAAAGTTTCCAATTCCCACTTGATCAACAAAATAAGCTCGTGACACAACCGATGTTCCTTTAGAACTCAGCTCCATGACAAAGTAGTATGGAGAAGGATCAGATTGGTGAGCTGACCGAATTAGTGAAGAATTTTTCTACTAAAATGACACACTTGAGGAGTAAAAATAACCAACTCCAGACTTCTCAAAGAATAATTCAAGCCAACCTCAACTAAGATAGCCATGATGTAGGTGCCTCCTCTGGATAGAACTATGAGAGAGTTCAAAATTCAAGCCAAGGCTTCAAAAGGAGACCCGCACAAAGAAAGAATCATACATGTAACACAAGGCTGAATAATGGAGGTGTCCCCACACCTCTTGATCAAATGACTAGTGTTTATAAGGAAACTAGCAACATTTATTTGGTTGAGGTAGCCTTATCCAGATGGTCCTAGATTCACAAAACAAATAGGCATTCCAAATTAGATTGTCTAGAATTTCAAACTACAGTAGAAATTTTCCAAGTGGAAGTTTAGAATGCAGTCAAAGATGCAAGGACCTAGTTGCATCTAAACCATATTATTCCTCAGTGCTTGAAGTTAATCAATCTCCTTTCCCGCAAGGTAAAAGCAACATACCCAAGAAGGGGACCATTTCCCCAAAGAATGAATAAGTAAAAGAGGTATGCAATGAAAGTCCATTATCCCAACTCTTTGATTTATTAGACAATGGTCGAATAGATGAGGAAGATCCACATGAGGATGAGGTTGAAATGTTCCATCAAAGGGAAACCCCTTACAATTTGAGGAATAGACCAATAGGTGGTCCATTTACAACTTCCACTCCTCCCAATAACTTCAGTAGTCTTCTTGACCCTAATGCTAGCAATAATCTAAGCTACCCTCATGTGTCCACCCAATACTTCAATAAGAATAGGCAACCAAACCAAACCTAGAATCATCCTACTAGCTCTTCATAGAATAAATCTTTTGAAGTAGAGGTTGAACAAATGGGGGAATATGTGGTAGAAGAGTTCAAGAAAGTTAAATTGTGTCTGTCAACTTTTGAGTTACTTAGATTCCCAACAGTTAGAAATGATTTCTTTAGAATGCTCAATGGGATTGCCTCATCTAAACCATCCCAAAAGGTACCCACTAAAAACTTTTCCTTTGATACCACCCATAATGAACCTGTGATCAAGGAAATTTTGGGTAAGAGACCAGATCTGACCCCAAATCAACAATTCAACAAAAATTAGTCACCAAACAAGACTTTGGCTAAAGATTCAAACCAATTTCAATACAGTGACAAAACCAATGATAAGGACAAAGCTCAAGTGGCCCGAGCCAATGTGTCAACAGGGTTGTTCCAAGGAAAGTTGGAGACTCCTCCCTTCCTGACAACAATTAGAATATTTGGAAAATATCTACATAACTACCTGCTTGATTCCAGAGCCTCAACCAATCTTTTTCCTCTGGCAGTATGCAAAGCCTTAGGAATAACTCCAACTCCCTCCTAAAAAAAGGTGAATTAGCTAGATAGGACATAAATTAACATTGTTGGATAAATCAATAGGATACCTATGTAGATTACTACTAATAGGAGAGTTTAATAGGTGATTGGAATTCAAGTTGTTGATATTCCTGACACATATGGTATTATACTAGGAAGGGATTTCACCTGGGCCTTAAACATGTATGCTGCCATAGATTATTCTCACATGTGGTTACCTTGGAAGGGGCTGCCTAACTAGATCTGCATCGATCAGGAGCCTCACATGAATTTTATTATCATGAAGTACAATAATACAAAAAAGGTGTTTTTTGTTAAAACATAATAGGGGATTTACTATCCCTTGGCTTATCAGGATAAGCAAGAATTCCAAGAAGAGGAAGTGGCTAGAGAGGTCCTTCTTGTGTCATGTTGTGCTCCTACCAACCTAACACATGCACCTAAGAGTACAAAGGTGTTGATTGAATCTGACGATGAAGAATCCTATGATGATGGTAACCTTAGATTGTCGGGTGGATTCCAAGAATTTATGTAGAAATGTGTGCAAGACTAGCTCAACTTAGGAACTAGAATGGATTTTGTAGGAACTAATATTTCCAAGTTGGTGTAGGGTGCGCAATGCTACCCACTCAAAATTTGAATGTTGTCTATGCCAAGCAGTCGTAGAGAATATAGTAGGATAGATCTATCCCAAAGGGAAGCTACAAATGAAATAGCCAAATCAAGGCCATGCTAAGTCTACATAGCCACTGAAGGTTGTTGAAGTGAATATACAACCAAGAAAGGAAGTGTGCTCCATTAGCTCCAAATTCAAAGAGTCCTCAAAGTTTTAGACATTGTTCTTTGATAGTTCCAAGTCTAAATAAGGAGTGGGAGCCAACTTTGAACTCATCAGTCTCATGGGTAAGATGTGTTTTACTTCCCATAGACTTCAATTTTATTGTACCAATAATGTATTGGACTATGAAGCATTAGTTCATGTAACTTTAATGGAATTGAGAAAGAAATTCAAAATGCTCCAAGTCTTCAGTGATTCCAAGATGGTAGTAAAACAAGTTAGGAAGATCTACTCCTTTCATGATAGAAGACTATAAAACTATAGGCACAAGGTATGTGATCCCATAGAAGGTTTAGATGCATTCAATGTTTAGTTGATCCCACATTCTAAAAATCATACTACCGATGCATTAAACCAAGTAGCTAGCACCCTTTAACCCCTCTCTTTAATTGGATTGAAGAGGTTCACTGTAGATCTCACCTCCACCTTGTTAGTGCTTGACAATGTTACCAATTTCCAAGAATTTAATGATGATAAGCAAATCCTTGATTTCATCACAATCTTCAATGTGTTTGCAACTCAAATCATTGATGAATGAAGCGAAGCTTGAGGAAGTTTAAATAGACATAAAGGGGGTTATTAACCTAAAAAAAATACCATACCACAAGGTATGGTTCAGCTGGAGAGAATATTTGATTTGGATCAAATAAGGGATCGGGATCAACAAACCAAGGACTCAATTGACAATTAGTGTGAAGCTCACAACCTAGGTACGACTGAAGAAATCAAGAACATTTTCATTTGAAAAGTGTGCACACGAGATGAAAGATAGGGGATCATTAATTCCTTTCACACATACCATGATGTTATTTCTTGGATCTATGAAGATTTAAAGACATATGATACCTCCATCATCACTCACACCATTCCCCTCAAGCTCGATGTGAGGCATTTTCAGCAACGTCAACACCAAATAAATGCATTGTTGGAGCCTATTATCTACAAAGAAGTTCAAAAGTTGTTGTCCGCCTGAATTGTATTCTTAGTTAGGAATTCCGCATTGGTGGTGAACTTAGTTCTAGTGAGAAATAATAATGGTGAGTTCAAGTTATAAGTGGACTTTTGAAATTTGAATAGAGCTTTTGAAAATGAAAATTATCTCGTACCCTCACTCGACGATGTTCTACATATAGTTAATGGATCTTAGATGATGTCCTTTCTAGATGGCTATTTGGGATATAACCAGGTGATGGTGTAGTATGAAGATAGGTAAAAAATGGCTTTCACCACAAAATGGGGAACATTCACATACAAAAGAATGTCATTTGGATTAATCAATGTTGATGCCACATTTCAACATGCAATGGATATTTCCTTCAAAGATCTCATAGGAAAATGCATCATCATATACATGGATGACCTCACTGTATTCTCTAAGAAAAGAGGATACCACGTCTCTAATTTGTAAAAGGTATTCCAGAAATGCAGATAGCTTGGCATCTTGCTAAACTAAAGAAGTGCATCTTTGGAGTAACTGAAGGAAAGTTGATGGGAGATGTGATCTTAGATCAGTGGATTTCAATTGATCCAAAATGCATCTAGGCTATATTAAATATTTAGCTTCTAGGTAGTAAGAAAGAAATGAGGTCTTTCTTCGGAAAGATCAAGTTTGTTAGAAATTTCATCATGGGTTTTGTTAAAATCATCAAGCCATTGAATGTTACACTTAAGAAAGATGCTAAAGTAGAGTGGACACCAGAGATCAATTAAACTTTTGAAGAAATCAAGAAAGAAATTGCAAATACACCAGTGCTAGTCAGTCTAGATTATCTGAAGCCATTCTACATTTACTCATTTGCTTCAGATCATTCTTGCACCAACATGTTAACCCAAAAATATGATGAAGGGAATGAGCACCCCATTGAATTCATGAGTGCTCCACTCAAAGATGTAGAATTATGTTATCAAAATGTTGAGATTCAAGTCTACGTCTTGGTCAAATGAGTTAAGAAGTTTCAACATTACATCTTAAGGAACAAGGTATTTGCAATCATTCTAGATCCAACAATCAAGACCCTATTGATGTAGAATGAGTTAGGAGAATGAAGAGAAAAATGGGCCATGTTACTACAAGAATACAACATGGAGATTCAGCCCATGAAGCTATTCTAAGGACAAGCCCTCACCCATATGATAGTAGAAACTAGACCCAAGCTTACAATATAATAGTACCAGCTAGAGATTGTTTCCTTGGGAGAATGGTATGATGATATTGTTTATTATTTTTTAAACAACAACTACTCATCACTATTGCAAGGAGTACAAAAATTTTCCTTGATATTGAAGAGTAGCAACTATATGCTACAAGGATCAATACTGTATAAGAGAAATCATGAAGCAATCTATCTTAGATGCCTAGAAAAAGAAGAAGTAGCTTGGGTTCTAAAAGAATTTCATGAAAAATTCATCACTGCCCATGGATTTGGCCCTTTGACCACTCACCAAATATTGTGGTTTTGGTATGATTGGCTAACATTGTTTACGGATGCACATGACCATGTCAGATCTTTTCATATTTATCAAACTACTACGACTAGAGAAAGGAATGTTATTGCCCCAGTGTAACTAGTCCTGGAGGTAAGGTCATTCGCTAGGTGGGGAATCAAATTCATTGGTATGATAAGCCCACCATCTTCTATAGGCCACATGTACATTCTAACCACTTCTGATTACTACATGAGATGGAAAAAATCAATACCATGTAGGCAATGCACTACTAAAGTTGTTACTAATTTTCTAGTAATTTTTATCTTGAATCACTTCGATTTCCTAGTTTCCCTTATGTGTGATAATGGCCCTACCTTTTCATCCCTTAAGTTTGCTAGCTGGTCCTTCAATTATGGGATTGCACTCAAATTCTCATCCAACTATTACCCTTGGGGAAATGGCCTAGTTGAGTCAACAAACAAAAATCTGTTAACAGTGATAAAAAATTTGCTTGATAGGAATCCAAAAGACTAGCATACCCAGCTATGTTTTTCCATTTTGGAAAATCATACGTGCCATAAGACTACCTTGGGTAATTCCCCATTTCATCTCATTTATGTCTAGAGCCTATCTTCCCCATTCATCTCAAGATTCCTATTCTCCAATTTATCAACACATATTATAAGGAGGGAGAACACCAATAAGCCTATTTGGTAAAGTTGTTGCATTTAGAAGAAGTCCATGATAGAGCAATATAATTTTTTTCCAAACACTAGGGCATAGTTAAAATATGGTTCAATTTCCAAGCCAAAGTAAAGGCCTTTAGGATTGTTGATTTGGTCCTTTGTTGGGACAAGGCCCATGAAAAGAAAAGGGGACATGAAAAATTTCACATCCTCTAGCTTCGTGCCTTTCAGATTTTAGAATTTCTAGGAGATAATTCCTTTCACCTCAAAACACTCATTGGGGAGGATGTCCCATTTTGGTCAATGAGAAATACCTCAAGCATTAATTCCCTACTTGAGCTTTTCAAGCTCATTCTCTATATGTAGTTGTATATAGGTTATCTTAGGTTCTTTCACCTTCCTGCTTTGCTTTTTCCTTGCTTTTTCTCACTTTTTAGATTGTTTTGTTTAGGGTGTCTCTTTGTTTCATTGCGATGGCCATGCTTGGCTCATCAAAGGGGCCCACTTTTCTACTTGCTCCCATTGACTCTACGGATAAGTCTTCATTCGTTACTATTAATTTTTTATCACTCCTGTGAGGTGGGTTTCCTTACATGAAGTATGACTTGACCTAGGACATAACTCTTATTTGAATCTCCTTGCAATTATCTCATATCACACATGAAAACACATTTTAAATATTTATGATGGGCTATAAATAGTCATTACGAGGTTTCAGCAAGTGAAAAAATCCTAAGTCTACTCTAGTGACCAATGTGATTCCAAACCCACTATAAGCTTCAGTGCTTATGCAATTGAGCAAAAAAGAAATACTATCAAAAGGAAATATTAAAAGAAAAGAAAATAAAATGATGAAATAAGTAACTATGTGGATGTGCGAGCAACTCTATATTCGGGGCTATGGACACCTGATTGGCAAAAGAGCAATGTTTGTGGGATCACAGCGATAACTTCATCAGGGCTATGGACACTTGACTGGCAGTAGAGCAATGTACAAGTTACTTTTGGAGTTAGATAGATTACTTAGCTTGCCTTGACTAACTTTTGTTCATTGTGGTCCCTAAAGAAAGGAAATGAACTCTTTGCACACACTTCTGAGATGGCTTGTGACTTGATTCAATTAAGGCTTCCGTCCTCCTTTATGTTCCTAGTTCACTTAAGGAAACTAGCTTCTAGTCTATGAAACCATATATTCTAGGTTCCAGATGAATCCTTACCCTTAGAATGCTCAGGAGTGTTCTCCTAGCAGAGTCACCAATTGTTGTGCCTGTAGCACACACGCCCCATTCAGAATGGGGAAATCCTCTTTCCTTTTCCTTTGTTAGGTTTTTTTCCTTTGCCTCATTTCTCATGCCCCTAATTTCACACATAAAGTGGTTAGGAATATTAAAGTCATCATTCTTTATTCAACCAAATTCATCACCCCAAAATTCCCTCAGCCTTTACCTCTTGTAGAGATCCCCATGCAAACTTCCCTTAGCCCCTTACCCTGACATCCTCTACACCCTGTAGGCCCACAACTGTGGGTCTCCCTTTGTGCAACACTACTATCCCTTCATCATCCCTCCAACTTCCAATCTTGGAAATATGCTCGCATGGTGGGCCTCACATCCTCATGTGTTGTCACATGTTGACCACTAGTTAGCGGCAAGACTCGAAGGTCATCCCGTATCACAGGCCTTGCATTGCTCTCTGCCAATTCTTTGATTTCTCGTGTCTCACCTACCTCATCGACCATCATACTAAGGATTTAATGTGGGTTATAAATGTTATTTTTCCTATAAATAGAAGTTAGAACCTATCATTTTCAAACTTGCAATTTTGAATTTTCAAGAAAAATGGTGAACGAAGCCCCCAGACCCACACAAGCTACTGTTGGATCAAAATCAAGACCTTTGTTGAATTCTTGTTTCATTTCCAAGTATTTTTCTTCCTCAAAATCCTAAAATGTGTCTTTTTGTAACAAGGGTTTCTAAATTAACCATAAAATCTTGAGGGAAAACCCTAGACTCCATGTGGTAGCCCTCACAACTATTAATTTTGTATAAGTTTCCACTAGTGGCACTTCAAAACTTCATTGAAAATGCTTAAGCAACACCCTAGCACAACGTGTAACTCTGCATTCCCTCATCCCTTCTTTATGCATGCCATGACCTCCTTTGTGGCCTACAACATTGCCTTTGCTACTTTTGATAAACACTCAAATTAGGGCGAGAAAAGCTAATTCCTTCACCCTATGTGGGATTCATTAAGTAGGTGGTCATGTTCCCATCAACATTGATCAACGACCTATCCTTTGCTACTATCTGCATTGTGAGTCCCACAATAATTATTACCTCTTTGTCATACCTCAAAATCTTGAATGAAAAACTTAAGGTTTTCATACGGCTACAAGTTCTCTCATACAGACTGTCACTCGTGGATGATTGTCTTATGTTGATGTTAGTTAATGAAAAATACCTAGCTCCTTTATGCATTATGGACCCTACCTAGATAATCTCCACCAAGTATCAAAGTGGTTAAGCCCCACAGGTTTGCAGGTTGTTCCTTGCAGGCTACTGTCTGTGGCTCATCATTACCTAAATGTCCTCGCCTAGTAGCTAAGCTAGCATGTTGGCCTGCAATACGAATCTTGGCCCTCTCATTGTTGTCCAAAGTTTGTTGAAAATGACCAAGTTAAAATGCTTTGTGAGCAGGTTCATGCGGAAGGCTACGTGAGGATGGTTGTTCCTCTACCACAATTGTCCAGTGCCTTTACACCTGATTCTTTCTACATGGCAAGTTTTGTAGGGGCCCTCTCCCTCATCAAAATTTGAAAAATTATAATGGATGCATCTAGTCTCTAAGTTCACTATGGACCCACATATGTAGACCATTGCCACTTCGGTGTTGTTCCTAATAGCTAACTCATAGTGGCTACCCACTAGCTCCCACCTACATCTCCTCCATTGATCTATTTGCAAATCACAATGACCAATGTCTGAGATGCCTACATGTCCCACACTATAGAATTCCTCCTATGGGTTTCCATGCTCTAGTTTTCATCGCTTAATGAAGGGGAACCCCAAACGTCCTTTGAGCCTCGTGCATACGCATACACCTAGTCTAAAAAGGTGTAATAATCAATCAAATAACTTCTAGGACCTAATAACTGATTTTTGCACCTGTCTAGCTATTTCATGCCAGCTTTGAATGTCAAATCCTTATTGTATAAATTTTGATGTAGGCGGCTACATGCGGGTCTCCATGGCCTCCTTGTTGTCCTACTTCCATGTCCCTCCTGATGGATTCCAACTCAAGGAAATCCACATCCCTGGGACCGCATTCCTGTAAATGGTTTGAATGAACTTTAAATGATGAATGTTGATAAATTTTATGATCTTTGATGACATATTATTGGATCTAACCCTTGTTTGTAGGATTTAACTAATGCTTGTACCAATTTCTATATGAATGTACTTAATGTGTCTTTTTATGTAGAATTTATGGAACTTACTGCGAGTCCATCAGCAAAGTCTGCTAAGAGAGAAAAAGGAAAGAAACCTACACATGTGATAAGAGGAAAAAAGGAGAAATACCAAATGAAGTACCAATAATATTATGGATGACAGATACAATGCTATGGCTAACTTTCCTCTACCAGTGATAGATTGGAGTGAAGAGGATGTCACTAACCTTGATATACTAACATGATCCATTGAGAATAAAACAAGGTAGTGGGTAGATTCCCAAATTATTTAGCTCAAAATAAGGGTGCAAAGTTGACTTATGGTGAGCTCGAGGATGAGCTCAAAAGAAAAAATAATAGTGGAGGAGTTGCTACCCCATCAGAGGAAGAACCCAAGTCCTCTCTAATGACAAGGTCAAAGAAAAGGAAGGATGCTCCTGAGCATAATACCAAACATAAGGTATACTCTAGGAAGATTGTGGAGGGAGAGTACTCGAAGAAAGCAAAAAAATAGAGGGATTAATAAGCGAAATTCCCACCATAGAGGAGGACCCCCAACATGAAATGGAAGAAGAAACTTAATTGCCCCATTCACCACCTTCCACTTCTACTCCCGTTGCTACTACCACCATTACCACCCCTCCACTTTCTACCTCTCAGGCATTGCTTGTCTCATCTCCACCTGCCATGAATATCTCAGTCCACCTTGCCTCCACCTCACTAATGGCTCCAATCATGGTTCTTGAATCCTCCTCCTCCAACACATCCTCGCTATCATCTTCCTTAGTTCCTCCTCCACTACCCTGTCTCTCTACTCCATCGCTTGCAATAAATCACTATCACCATGCTACCTCTTACCCTATCGCATGGTTTCATGGAATATATGTGGAACATTCATACTGAAGTTTCTAGGGTGATCATGGACCCCATGGTTCAGGATTGGATGGATAAAATCACTTTTTACAAGAGATGTAATTGAAGAGCTTGAGTTCTCGGATCGAGACAATTATTTTGAGCACTTAGAAGTTGAACTAAGCATTAATCTAGAAAAAGTGGCATCCGATGAATAGAGGTCGCACTCTTCAGAAGAGCATACTGAGGCTCTCAATGAGCGATATATCATAGAGACATAAGACGAAGAATTGGAAGAAGAACTACTCCAGCAATCCAAGGATGTAAATGAAGGACATGATCCTAAAGGACATGTCTTTGAAGAAAATATTAATACAAAAACATAGGTCGAGATCCATAAGGAGTCAAAACTGCTTGGTCAAGATAAGGGCCTGGTTTAGGAAGAAATGACGCCTTCTAAAAAGGAGTAAGAAAGGGAAGAGGAAGAGAAAAATAAGGAAGAAGAAGATGCACTGAGAAAGATCCTCAAGCTTGAGCATCATGCTGAGCTCAAGCATGTAGAAGAGAAGTTCCGTAGAAAGAAGCTACCATTGAAGAAATGTAGCATCTATTGAGTTGGACAAAGAAAAGACTATATAGATTGAGGTCTCAGATGAAGAAGAAAGGATTGATCAAGAGGCTCTTGGCCATGGAGAGGAATAGCCTCAAGATGACCAAAGAGAGGAAGGTGATCATGAATCACCCAAGGGGAAAACTGAGGTACCTGATTGGTTGGAAAGGCAATTATAGAAGAGAACTATGGTGACTATTGATTTGAAGGCTAGACTTGAAATAATAATAGCCAAAGCCGAAACAAAGAAAAAAAAGGAGAAGAATCCTAGAGTCTTCTCTCATATTGTGATGGATGCCTCTAGACCTAGGATAGTACAGATTGCTTCCCCTGTAGTGGATAAGGACACATGTGTCATGCAAGACCAAAGTTATAGTATATCGACAATCAATTTGGGCCCAACATCCTATGAGCAAAACATTAGATGAATTATAGGGGTCTGTGGCCACTATCATGTAACAAATGAACGAATCCCAGTCTACAAAAGAAGAGCTGAAGGCACAAGTGGTAGATATCACCGCCTTTATCCAATAGTAGACATCTATAGAAGAAGAGGCCCTGATGACATCATTCGTACTAACTCTTCTCTCCCAGGAAGAGCTCAATAGAATGGAGAAGATGAAGAATTGGACCAAGAACACAATGGATTGGTTCCATTAAGTGATGTATAATCGCAACATAGGCATCTATCATGCTACCCAGATGTTCAACAAGTTTTGGGATTTACAAAAGCAGATGGAGGCCAGGGTGAAAAATGGAACTGGTTCACTAAGTTTTATATGATTATGTATCTTAAGCTCAAGAGATTTCTCAAACTTCTTAAGAAATTATGGGAAAAGGAGTTGGGGCTCATAGAAGATGATCATTGGTTGGTAGAAACCTGGAAAATGGGCTTGGATCATATGAAGGAATTCCTAGAGAGGATCTTGCATGAGGTAGAGCTTGATCTTGAATGGGTTACAAAGCATCAGACCGACAATAAAGACTACTTAAAAATGATGACATATTATGAAATGTCTTCCTTAGAACTAGATCTAGAGAGGATTAAGTTGTTCTTCCATAATAAGATGGAAAAAGGGGATGTAGATGTGCTATCACCAGATTTCATGTAATTTGTTGTGAGGGACTTCACCCAATCTAAGCAAGTTTATTAAGGCCATGCCCAAATGCACCAAACACTAGGAGCAGATGATTGAAAGATTCAAGAAGCTTACCTTTTAGATCCTTCAATCTGACATCATGGAATGGGATAAGATCCAGGATTTGATGGAAAAATTTGTGGAGTATGCCACCCTCCAAAAAACTGCAAGAAACCAGTCCTTGATGATGAATGGTTGACAGTGTAGTTAAAGAGAGGGTAGTCACTAGAAGACTAAACTGCTACAGTGTCAGAGCCACAAGATGACAAAATAGGGAAGAGACAAAAGATGTATTTTATATTATTATATTTTTGAGGTAGGTGAAACCCTAATATAAATTAAATCTTGGCCACACAATGAAAGTAAATCCTAGCCATTCATTTCACTTTTGGAACACTATAAATAGGGGTCTCCTCTCATTTTAAAAGAGATTTGAGTTGTTGTGTAAAGGTATGTTGTAGAAATTTAATGATAATTGCATTGTTTTGATGGGTTCTTGTGTTTCTTCACATTTGTGCATGATTCATCTCCTCAATATTAGACTTTATCTTTGCTATTTTATTCCAAGTTGCTCTTGGTTGTTAGTGTTATGTTTCACTTTAATGATGAAGAATGTTATGGTGTTGATGCCTCCCTTGTATATACTTTTTGTTGTTTATTGATGATGAAAAATAGTGTACAGTTAGTTTGAACATTAATTTATTGTTTCACTTAAAATTCATCTATTTTTCATGCTTCATTGTGAATGGATAGCTGAAAAATCTATAGACCTTAGAAGATTGCACTAGTTTCATGAGACTGTAAGCTGTTTTGGTTAAGTAGAACTTAGTTTTAGGAAGGTTTCCCATTGTAGCATCCTCCATTATTACTACTCAACATTAGTTGCAAGTCTAGAAAATTCTATCCCTTTTCCCTTTTGACTTTTCTTTGAAAATTAAAGTTGAAGTAAAGTCCTGGCATCATTGTAAAGCCAGATTTGATGGTAATATAGAGTTTTAGACTACTATCTTGTACTTGCAGCAGTTTCCTTCATTTTCAAAATTTGCAAAACTTCTTTTGAAGATCCAAGTCCCTCTAAGCTTATTCAGCCATAAATTCCCTTTGTTATTACCAACAAATCACATCAACCAATTAAACTATTCCAAGCATTGTCATGACTTGACACCCGAGAGACCTTGGGGTGATTGTTTGAAATTCAATCATATATCTCTGCCTTTCAAGAGAGGCATTGCACTTGTGCATTATCTATGTTTGAGAAGTGTTAAAACACCCATCAACAAGAAGGAAGACATTATAAAATTTGGAAAATATTTAACCAATGAATTGCATATCCCATGATTGCAATTATGCATATCTCTTATTGCAAAAACAACTTGCTTTTGAGCAAAAAATAGTTTAATTTTTATGAATTACATGTCATTCACTATGGACATCTATCTATGTAGAAAGTCAGATTGTTGAACTAGTGTTCTCATTTATTGTTCACAACTATTCCAATTCATAATTCTCAGACACATTGGAAGAATTAAATTTCATTGCAAAAAAAAAGGGAGAATGATACAAGAATCTAACCTTACAACTTGTTGTTGAAGAACCAAGTCTATTTGCAATGATATAGATCTTTGTCCCACACTTAAATTACAACCAATGGTTTCTATTAATAGTACAACTAAGAAAATTAGGATAGCAAGAATATATTATAAATTATCACAAATATTTAACCAATGAACTACATATCCCATGATTGCAATTATGCATATTTCTGATTGTGAAAGCAACCTGCTTATGCCTAAAAAATAGTTTCATGTTTATGAATTACATGGCATGTCATTCACTATGCCCCCCTGTCTATTTGGAAAGTTAGATTCTTGAACCAACATTCTTCTTTATTCTTCACAATGCTTCCAATACATAATTCTTAGACACATTGGAAGAATTAAATTTTATTGCAAAGAAAGTGGGATCTAATGATACAAAAATCTGACCTTACAACTTGTTGTTGAAGAACCAAGTCTATTTGCAGTGATATAGATCTTTGTCCCCCTCTTCGATTGCAACTAATCGGTCCTATTATATGTACAATTTAGACAAAAGAACATAGTCCATGACATACAACATGATATTCATAAACATGAAACACAAAAGCACACAATAATTTTTGCCAAATATTTAAGAATTAAGTCCAAGTTGTGTGAGATTTGTTGCTGAAAATGCACTTGATACACAACCCTTGCTAATGGATCAAATTATATAATCTAAAAATTTATGGTTTTATTGCTATAGAAAACAGTTGAGTTCTTAATTTTCTAATTTTCATTTCTAATACTTACTTGGCCAATCTAATTTAGTTGTCTTGCAGTAGGTCTACTATTCATTTTAGCCCAAGTAAATTAACAAAATATGGGAACATTGTATACTTTGGATTCATGGAAATATTTTCTTTGTTTGAAAACCATGATTTATCTCTTTTGATATTGGTTGGAGCATTTCTACGATTCATTTTTGTTTAAGTAAATTAGGAAAATAGGACATTATCTATTTTTGCAAATATTTAATCAATCGATATAAATTACACAAGCTTTGGCAATGAGTTGGTTGGAATTACAATAGTGAATGCATGATTAATGCACTAGGTCTATTATTTATTTTCATTTAAGAAAATTAGAAGAGTAGGAAAACATTATAAATTTTGGAAAATATTTAACCAATGAATTTCATATTCCATGATTACAAATATGCATATTTCTAATTGCAAAAGCAACATGCTTTGGGGAAAAAAAATAGTTTCATGTTTATGAATTACAGGGCATGCCATTCACTATGCTTATCTGTCTATGTGAAAAGTCATATTCTTGAACGTACATTCTCCTTTATTGTTCATAACTCCTCCAATACATAATTCATAGACACATTGGAAGAGTTAAATTTCATTGAAAACAAAGAAGTAGAATGATACAAGAATCTGACCTTACAACTTGTTATTTGTAGTGATATAGATATTTTCCCCCTACTTCAATAGAAACCAATGGTTCCTATTATAGAAACAATATAGAAAAATGAGCACATTCCATGACATACAACATGCTATTCATAAACATGAAATAAAAAAGCACATAATAATTTTTTCCAAATATTTAAGAATTAAATCCAAACTATATGAGCTTTTTCATTGAAAATGTGCTCATTACACTTGATACACAACCCTTGTTAATGAATCAAATATTATAATCTAAACACTTTTTCTTTTATTTCTATAGACAACACTTGAGAACATATTTTTTTGTTTCAAAACTATCATTTATATCTTTCTCTATTATTTCAAGTGGGTCTATCATTCACTTTCCTTTAAGAAAATAAGACAAATATAATGACATGAATTTTTTTTGCAAACGTCTATACATTAAATCAAAATTTAATAAATTTTTCTGGTAGGCTAATGCCTATCAAAGAAATCAATCCATATTTATTGCATTGTATTCCTCCACAGTGAACAAGACCTTGCTCAAAGATCTAAAATAGTATTTCTTTATGTAGGAACAATATACTACTATTATAATGCATCAATCAAGGGACAAATTTGTTTCAAAATAATATTCTTACACGTTCACATGTAACACCCTTTCCATTCTCACTATTGATGAACTCAGTTGAAATCTAGAAGGTATGCAACATAGTGAATCATAGACAAGCATTCCCATTTACACCTATTCACCATTGACACACTATGAAATATTGGGATTGCTTCATACCACTAGCCTCAACATATTGTGTTTCTCAAGGAACTTTTTGATGTTGTTTCCCTTCCTTAATATGTCACTTTAATGGTTTGATACCAATTTTTTTTTTTGGGACTTTTCAAAGATGTAAGTGCATTAATATTTGAAAGGAAATTAATTAATATTTAAACCTCTAGTCCAGCTATACAAATAGAAAAAGAAATAAATCATGGTTTTCAAATATGAAAAATATGTCCATAAATGCCAAGTATATAATGCTGCCATATTTTCCTAATTTCCTTAAACTAAAATGAATAGTAGACCTACTGCAAGACAATCAAATTTGATTGGTCAAACAAGTATTACAAATGAAAATGATAAAATTAAGAATCGAATGCAAATTATGCTAGCTTTACTTTCATCATGCACTTCATGTGCTTGAAATTTTGTTCAGAGGAAAGTTACTGTTACAATCACAACAGGTCACTATTGCAATAATATGATGTGCATTGGATATGGCAGGCTTGTTGATCAATCTACAACTATTGCATTAAATGCCAGTAGGTCTACTATTCATTTTTGTTTAAGTAAATTAATAAAATGTGGAATTATATATTTTGGAAAATATTTAATCACTAGATGAAAATTGCACAAGCTTTGATAGTGGGATAGTTCACAAAAAAGAAATGAATGCATGATTAATGCACTAGGTCTATTATTGATTTTCATTTAAGAAAAGTAGGAGACTAGGAAGGCATTATAAATTTCAACAGATATTTAACCAATGAATTTCATATCCCATGATTACAATTATGCATATTTTTTATTGCAAAAGTAAGATGCTTTTGGGAAAAAAATAGTTGCATGTTTATGAATTATATGGCATGTCATTCACTATGCCCATATGTATATTTGGAAAGTTAGATTCTTGAACCAACATTCTCCTTTATTGTTCACAACTCTTCCAATACATAATCCTTAGACACACTAGAAGATCATGTTTCTTAAGGTACCTTTCAATGTTGTTTCTTTTCTAAAAAATGTTTAGTGCATTTCCTATGTTTTGTTAAAAATTCAATGCTAATGCTTACTAATTTAGCCAAAAAAAAAAAGCTATTGAGAAAATTACTCAAGAAAAAATCTATAGCTCCTCCAGTACTCAAGGGCCTCACAAACTTAGCAAACATGGAAGAGGGGAATCTATAGCTAAAAACACACAAGTTTCTCAACATACAATAAAGAAATGAAAATTAGCACAAATAAAACTGATTGCTTCCCTAGAATTCCATGCATTACCTATGCATTCATAGCTTACTTACCCACAAGCACACCTACAAATCTTGCAAAATTTACATTTAATAGACTATTGTTTCTAACCGAACAGTTATACCATTTAACACATTAAACATGTATTGAATGCTTTAGTACCTACCACCCCGCCACCAAAGCTGACACAATTTGCATCTAGTGATTAAATGTAACACCCCACCACACAAGCCTAGGGGAAGTTGCAATTAACTACACAATTGTACAATTTTTTTCTTTTTTTGAACAATTAACATGCAAGTTCACTACCCATTGCCAACATCCCCTAAGGTGATGAGACTGAGTTTACTTAAAACCTAAACAAGAAACATGAATAGAAACCATAACATTTAATTAATTAATGAATTAAGAAACACATACATTTCGAACATGATAAATTACATCAAAGCATAAGAGATACCACATGTTTCCAAATAACAATAATTTAACAATAAGATTACAACTCTCATTCCCCGAATGAGGTAAATCCAATAAGAATGATTACATAATACATCTTCCACCTCGATAACAAATAAGGGGTAATAAATTACAAGAACAACTAAAATGAATAAGCATTAAATGACACTGGATCCCACGAGCTCTCCAACTGGAAATCTCATCCACATGAACAAGAAGAAGACCCAACCATGTGATACTCGAAGGCTCACCCCCCATGCTAGGAGAAAGTAACAAGGAATCCTATAAAAGACCATCAACCCCTAGACACAAGCTAACTCACATTGACACAACCAATCACATGAACCATACAACCATAAGGATAACACAAGTACAACTCTAACATCACTGACATAAGTCATATTGCTTCCAGAAATAAAATAGATTGAGTATGTTACGAAACCATACACATAAAATCATGTACCAACTGTTGTCAGAGAAAGAGTGTCATCACATAGCTCGACATGGGATATCCTCTAGGAATCCTCATAGGCTCCGGCCCCCACTATAGGATATTTTGGTGGCCTCAACCGAATCCCAACACCTATACTCACTCATGCGGAATCAAATACCTCTCGTAAAGACAAGATAGATGACCTTGCCATTCTAGGCCTTGCCACTCATCCCAAGCCTATACTAGCACTTGTGTCTATGAGTGAGGCTAAATTATCTCTATTAATGTGAAATACTACCTAACTTCTAAGTATTTTGTTTTAGTTATCACTTGATTAAACCACCTCTGAAGGTTACCTAGTTTACCTCTTTAGGCTTTGGTGCCTAATAGAGGCCACTCTTCTACTTGACAACACACAAAAAAACAAATCACCAAGGGGATCCCAAGTGCATACTAACAAGGTAAAACCACTCCAACTCTAGGAGGAACACATAATGAAAACTCACCCCAAACACAGGAGGCAACAAAACACATAATCCACTCCTTCCAAAGGAGGCACAATTCACATAATCCACTCCTAATCCACTCCTTCCAAAGGAGGCACAAACCATCCTCATTCGTGAAAATTGGGTAAAACAACAAGACACAACTATACGCCCTACCCAAGGAAATGCAACGGTTGACTAACACGTTATGACAACCCACACAATTAAATGAAAACCCCATCTGGAAGAATTACATAAACAATTCACTTCATTTTTCCAACAATGACAATGAGAGAAAATACATAACGAAAAGACACCTTTGTCAATTAAACAACCTACTTTAGGATTTCTTAAATCCAAACAACGCAATGACATATTGCATGTAATCAATTAAAATAGGATTTACTAAATCCAAGCAAAGCAATAATACATCATTTGCAAACATCCAAAGTAAGTAAAATTACATTTGCAACATTAAGTATTTCAAAACCCTAATTGTTTAATTCCATTCACAATTTAAATCAAGGACTAAACCAATTACTTTACTTCAAATTTTCTCAATTACAATTAATAATAAGAATCAATTTTTTGAAAGAAAAAAAAATCATTTTCTTATAGAATCAAACTTTCAATCTTTTCTAATAAAAATACTCTAAAAATAATTATATTTAATTAACTCAATTAACATAACTTGCGAATACTCAAAAGTAAATACAATTACATTTGCAACCTTGAGGAATTTAAAACTAATAATTTAATTTTCTTTTCTCCAATTACACATAATAATAATAATTAACTTTTTAAATAAAAACATTTATTATAAAAATCAATTTCATTTCAATCTATGATAATAGAATAATCATCTTAAAATCCATATATTTAAATATTATCTAAATATATACTTTAAAAAAAAAAACATTTTATATTCCTACTAATTAAAATAAGTCCAAATTATTTAAAATATTATATATATATAGTATATATAATACATGCTTCTTATATATAATATATTACATATAATTGAATAATAATAAAATTATTTATTTAAATTATAATATATTATATATATAATATATATATATAATATAAAATTATATTAATAAATAAAATAAAATAAAAATTTTAAAAAATGAATTATTGTTGGCCCCATGGGCCCCTAAAGTGAGAGGGGACGTAGCCATAGGCTTCACCCAGCCTCCCCCTGTGGAGGTGGTGTTGCTTGTGGCAGAGCTTCCCCCACACAGAGTGTGGGGAGCACTGCCACAACAATGCCCCTTCATTGGGGTGTGGGCTATGTGCAGCCATGGCTGCCCCCTCCCCTGCCACTAAAAATAATTATATATATATATATATATATATATAAAACAAACACAAAAAAAAATAGAGATCCTCTGTTTTCACAAGATTTTTGCTAGAAAACAAATTTCTGGGAAATTTAATTTTCTTTAAAAGAGAAATTCCCAACATACTTCATATATATATATATATATGTAAATTTTTATTGTTTTACAGTCAATTTGAGCAAATTTTCTATAGAAAATTTGCAATAAAACTAATTTTCAAAATTAGTTTCCTGATTTCAATTTCAAATTTGGTATGAAACATTTAAACTTTCAAATAGAGGTTTTCTAATTTATTTTGTTTTCTTTCCATTTTTCTATTGTTAAAATTGAAAAATTTTGTTGCAATTTTCTTTCTTTTTCTACAAAAATCTAAATTTCTTCAAGATTTCAACAAGGTTTTCAAAAATATTTGCAACAAGTTTCCAAATTGAAAATGCAAATTTCCAAAACAATAAACAAGGAGAACATGTAATCTGAAGCTTGAAGGAGAGTTTGAAGAAGAAAGTTGAGCTTCCTTACAAGATGATTTTTCCAAAGCTTTTCCAAAATCCTCACCCAAATTCCAATAATGCATAAAACAAACATGAAGAACTCCCTTTCCTTTTAACAACAATATATTTTTTTTAAATGAAATATCTTCCCCCAAATTTAGTCAACCTTCCCTAAAATATCCCATCCACCATAGTTATTGCTCCTCTATCCAATTTGGAGATATTTTGTTTTTTTTCTTAAATTTAAAACTAAAATTTCTTTTCAACATGACTTTATTATTATTATTATTATTTTAATTTCTATTTCAAAAGGAATTTGGATGTTTTTAACAATTTTACTTTCCAAAATAATTTAACTTTAAAAATTCTTTTCAAAACAACTTTAACAATTTTTATTTTATTTTTTTAAATTTCAATTCAAAAAGAATTTAACAATTATAATTTCCAAAATGACTAACTTGATTTAATTCCACACAATTAATTTAAACAATCAATAAAATAAATCTAATCCAATATTAGATTATTTTATTAATTAAATTAAATTAATTAATAAATTAAGTAACATTTCTAACACTACAACTAGATTTATTTAATAAACAACCTAAATACAAAAAGTCATTTATTTACCTTTCTTCAACTTGAAATTAAATAAATCAAGGAGAGATGAACAGCAAGAAGCAACTTAACCCGACTAAAACCCGATGACACGCGATGACTAGGGTGATGACTTGGCACAAAAAATCTAGCTACTATCTCCCAATCAAATACTGTTGGCCAATGGACACGCTCAAACCTGTGAAACCAAGTGGAGTCGATGTCCTGTACTTGTCAACCTGTGAACAAAGAGTATATCAAACATGCATATATATAACATAATAAAACACACCATGAAGAGGAAATCATGGAATCATAGGGCACTCACAAGCGAGTGATGCGATATCATCCCCTTCACCAATACACTCATCATAGACTGATAGTTCCATCATAAGCAAATATCTCATGCAATAACATGTTACAATAACTAATCATCATTACACCAATTAAAACATGTCAAATAAAGCATCAGATAAGGTACATCACATCACACAAATAGACTATCGCTCTATAGATAGTGATCAAATCGCACACATATGATAAAGTATCTCAATAACCAAAAAGCACATCGAAGCAAACAAGGACACATTGTCTAGCTAGAAAGCAAAACAAAGGGGTATTGCATTAAATATTTGCAAAATATATAATGTTCTATTTTCCTAATTTAATTTCACAAAAATGAATAATAGACCTACTCCAACCAATAAAAAAAGAGATAAATTGTTTATTATCTTTGAATTGCAAATGAAACCATTACAATAGTAGCTTACACCTTGGCTTCAATTGTTCCATGTAACTTCATTGCATAGCATATGAAATCTATTATATATATATTTGTACAATTAGGCCTGATAACAACAAACAATACTTCTAGTCGTAGTAGGAGAAAAGTACTAATATGCGGACAAGGGTAGCCACTTAACTGACTTTGTAGAATGAATACAATTGTATTGATATAGTCCTATACCCCCTGGTTAAATTAGAAAAATTTACAAACTATAAATTTTACCGAGCCATAACAATTGATTTACAAAATGTTCTTCACAGAATTTTCAGATCATAGCCCAATGCATCAACCAAGGCACAAATTTGTTTCAAGTGAATGTTCTCACATGCCTACACATAACAGCTCTACCATTCTTACTATCCATGTAATTAGTCCACATGCACTAGGTATGCAAAACATCCAATCATACACAAGCCTTCCTATTTACACCTATTTAGCATTCTAATCTTTGGCTTAAAAATAATGGATTTACTGGGAAAATTGCTCAAACAAAACTCACTCTAGAAACAAAATTACATATATTTAGATTATTGGATTTGTCTCACTAGTTGACCATATCAAAAGAAAATCCAACAATTGTGCTAATAATGACATAGTATTTTATGCATCAACTATGCATTCACTGCTTTACAATGCATTACATATATTTCCTAAAATTTATCATGTACTTCTATTTTGCTAGTTTTCTTACAAGAAAATCAATCTATGATAAAATTTGGAAAAGAATAGACTAAGACAATAATTTTTTACAAACACTCAGACATTAAATACAAATTTTGTGAGCTTTTTTGATAGGTTGGTGGCCACTGAAGCAATGAATACATAGTTAATGCATTGAATTCCTTCATAGTCGACTGTGATAATTCTTGTTTGTTGCAATAGTCACCTACTCATTAGTTTCAACTATTATATATTTATAGGTTACATAGCTTATGCCACCTACTTTACCCATTTTTCCCCTTAGCCCTGATAACAACAAGCAATAATTCTAGATAACAAGTATCATAAACAAACAAAAAAGTTGCTCACCACTAGTGCACTACTCCTAGAATAAAGAAAATGGAAGGGAGGAAACCAAAGCTAAGAACACACAATTTTTTCAACAAACAATAAAAAAATGATAATTAGCTCAAATAAAACCCAACACTCGACTGAAATTTCATGAATTAACTATGCATTCACTACTTCCATACATCTCGCATAAATTTCATTTGATGGATTAAACATGAATTTAATGCTTTAGTACCCATCAACCCACCACCAAAGCTCCCACAATTTGCATCCACTGATTAAAAAATTTCTATAATATATAATGTCCCCCTATTTTCCTAATTTACTTAAATGATAATGAATAATAGACGTAATCCAAATAATAGAAAAACAAATAAAACATAATTTTCAAACACCAAAAATATGTCCTTAAATCTCAACTATACAAAATAGACAAAAATATTTTAAACAATACAATTTGATTCACCAACAACTATTTCAAAAGCAAATTCAACAGTTGCAATAGTAACTTGCTTTTGGGAAAAAATAGTTTCATGTTTATGAATTACATGGCATGTCATTCACTATGCTCATTTGTCTATTTGGTAAGTCATATTATTGAACCAAGATTCTCCTTTATTGTTCACAACTCTCCCAAGGCATAATTTTTAGGCACATTGGAAGACTTAAAATTTATTGCAAGCAAAGAGGAAGAATGATACAAGAATCTGACCTTCCAGTTCCTTGTTCAAAAAATGTATATTTGCAGTCATATAGATCATTTCCCCTGCCTCCAATTGCAAGCAATGGTTCCTATTACATGGAAAAATTAGACAAATGAGAACATTCCATGACATATAATATGTTGTTCATAAACATGAAACACAAAAGCACATGATAAAATTTATTAAAAAATAAACTAACGTGATAAATTTTTGCAAACATTTAGACATTAAATACAAATTCAAGGTTTGTTGATAGAATTGTGGATGCTCAAGCAATGAACACAGTTAATGCATTCAATGTCTCTACAGTCAATAGGAACTTGCTCAAACCATTCAATTTTTCCATTAACAATGAGGAATACTACTAGTTATCAAGTATCAAAAATAGACATACGAGCCACTCACTAGTAGTACACCATTCCTATGGCTCCTCCCGTGTTCAAGCACTGCATAGAATAACAAACATCAAAGACAACAACCTAGAGCTAAAAACACAAAATATTCTCAACAAGCAATAAACAAACGAGAAAAGAACAAATAAAACCCAACAATTTCCTTAGATTTCATGAATTAACTATGCTTGTGTACCCACCAACTATCCAACACATCTCACAAAGTTTGCATTTAATGAATTAAACGTGCATTCACTACTTCAGTACCAACCAACCCACTACCAAAGCTTGCACAATTTACATCCGTTGATTAAATATTTTTCACAATATATAATGTCCCCCTGTTTTCCTAATTTATTTAAATGAAAATGAAAAATAGGCCTACTCCAACCAATAGAAAAAGAAATATAAACCATAATTTTAAAACACAAAAAATATGTGCTTAAATCCCAACTATGGGAAAAAGACAAAAATATTTTAAAAAATATGTACAATTTCATGGGCCAAGCAACTATTTGAAAAGAAAATTCAACAAATGTGATAGTAAACCTACTTATAGGTAGGAACGAAAAAATGTACATATAACATATATACAAATTGAGATCTTTAATGTTGGGAGGAGAAATGGTGATAAAAAATTTTGGTGAATGAAATTCAGAACAAACCCTAGCATCCTATGTTTTCCCTACAACCTCTACACTATCATTTCTATTTCAGAAATGACCACAATGCACATAAAATATATGGCCCATCAAATTGGCAATACCTAAGTTCTAGATTCTACAGAAAAGATGGAGAATGAGTGTGATTTGGAGGAATACAGACCTTCCCTATCTAAAAACATTGTAGAAGCCACCATGGCTAAGGTTGGGAATGATGTAGATGCTACCATGGAGCCAAAAGAACCAAATTAAGCAACACTAGAAGAGAAACCCTCCATGAAATCGGGTAAAACTTTAAAAGTTCAACTTCCTGATGATGTTATGGATGTTATTGTTCAATGTCAATCTAGAAATGTAATTTTATTTTTCATAAAAGGAATTCCTATTGAAACAAAAATTTATTAGTGGGCTCATTTGAATTGGGAAAGTCAAGGCTAGGAGATATAATCCTTAAGAGGACTTTGTAAAGGTTGTAAAGGTTATGTGTCATGTATGTTTCAATTTGCAGACCATGCTCAAATTGTGTTCTAGTATGGAACTTGGGTCATTTTTGGCCAAATATGCTACATGAAAGCATGGAATCTTAATTTTCATCCTAAAGTACCTTCTAGGTTGCATTATCCCATGTGGATTGAACTCCCATTCCTTGATTTGGCCTTCAAACCATTTTTAAAGGACATTATCACCCAGTTGAGTAGAGTGATTTGGTGCAAGATTAATTCAAACAAGTTTTCAATTTTAAGGGTTCATCCAAGAGCTTGTGTAGAAGTTGATTTGAACAAACCATTTCTTGAGAACATTAAATTGATTGGACTAGGCTTTGAACTAGACCAACCTATAGTTTATTTGAATAATCCAAACACATTTTTTAATATCAAAAAGAAGGCCATCTAATTCATGAGTTCCCCATTAGAAAAAGACAAATATTTTAACCATCCTTTCTTCTCACCATAATGACCATAGCCCCTCTCAACCCCTTTTCCCTTGACTTGCTAACAAGTCACATGTTTCCTATACCTATCCATCCACCCCTGTTGACGTATATGTTAAACCTTCTTCTTATAAAGACATGATTATATCTGATGGGTGGAGAGTGGTTAAGAAAAGTAAAGAGCTACGCATCCCTTCTTCTTGTCCTATCACTCACCCTTCACCTTGTGAGATTCCTTCCTCTTCGACTCCTTCCTCTCCCAAGCTGGCTGCTCATGATTCTATCCCCCCTCCCTGTCATTCTTCTCCTCAACCACATTCTTGTGAATCTTTTTCCCCTTGTTCTCACTCTTGTCATAGATCTAGATCCTCTTCTTCCACTACCAAAATTCATGAGAAAACAAAGCATTACCTTACCCTTGATAATATCTTCAGTGTTCTGACTCAAGAGGATGACTCTACTTCTCTTCCTCATGAAGTTTAGACTTTTTCATGGAATGTGAGAGGGATTTCACTCCCTCATCATAAATATAAAGTTAAATAGGTTGTGATGAAGTGGAAAATTGATGTGTTATTCCACCAATAAGGTAAACTTGATCACATAATACTTTCCTCTACACTACTCATCTAGATGGAAAAGGTGGAGCTATTATTGGATTTTCCCCTTGGATCTCAAAGTGGGTCATTGATAAAGGTGAGGACACCTCACATTGTTGTGTTTGGATCCTCACTATTATCAATAGAAAACTTATAGGCTTTTGTTCTATTTATGCCTCCAATGTTACTAAAGAACATGTTCAACTTTAGGATTGAATGGTCAATAACTTACCCAATGCAGATTGGATTCTTGGTGGTGACTTCAACAAAGTTGAACACTGCCAAGATCATAGCTGGTCTAAAAAAACTAATCTTAGCAAGGATGAATTTGATAGTTGGCTATTTTGTCAAAATTACTTGAGTGTGGTGGATCCAATTCATGATAAATTTGATAGCCACTCCACAAATAGGTTTGCTTGGTCCAACTATAGATTGGGAGGTGACAACAAATTGAGTAGGCTGGATAGATTTTATGTTGCTCCTTCTTTGCATCTAATATGTGACTCCTTGGGTCAATGTGTCTATGTAGACTACTCTACTACTCTTTCAGATCATTTCCCCATTGTCAACACCATATATTTATCTCAAATACCAATTTTTGACAATTCTCTCCCTTTCAAACTAAATATTTCCCATTTGAAGAATCCTTTGTGTTTGGCTACCCTTGAGGGGATTTGGACGGCTCTTCCTAGACTAGATGAAAGAGGTTCTTGGATTGATTGGCGGTGTACTACCATTACTCAAGGTACTACTTTCCTTCATTCTTTTGGAAAAAAAATGGCATGATAGCATAAACGTAAGGATAAATCTCTCCAAGGTAAAATTGTTCATGATAGGAAACTTCTTAGTGTTGATCCTAGCAATATAAAACTATAGTCCTCTATTGCTGCTACCAAATCCCAATTGCATAAAATTGATAATTATAAAGTGAAAGGGGCTAAAGTTAGATCCAAGTTACATTGGATAAAAGGAAGAAACAAGGGCACTAAATACTATTTTAATTATCTCAGCTATAAACAGAAAAAAGGAAAAATCAGTGCTAGAAGGGATGATCATGATGTTCTACACTCCAACCCTTCTGAAATAGGCAATTTGTTCAAACAATTCTATGAAAATCTCTTTAAATATGATCAATGGAAAGACATTCAACAAGCACTTGTGAACATTGTACATGATCATATTCCTACTCAAATTGATTTTGAGTAAAATCATTACCTCGATAAAGTACTTTCCTTGGAAGAATTATAAAATGCTCTTTTATCCATGGCCCCTTACAAAAGTCTAAGTAGTAGTGGGCTTCCAATGGGATTCTATCAGGACATGTGGCATCTTATTAAGGATGGTTTCTATTATGTATATTTGGAAGCCTTTACAAAAGGATCTTTAGGTCCAAATATAAATGGAGGAATAATCAAACTTCTTCCCAAAAGAAAGAAGGGGGATACTATCTTTAGTCGGTGTCCTATCACTTTTCTTAATACACCTTACAAAACTATTGAAAAGGCCTTATCAATCAGGATTAAACTTGTGGTGCAATAAATTTTTAGAGCTGAACAAATAGGGTTTATTGCTAGCATATTTATCCTTGACAATATTATTTTGGCTTGGGAAACATGTAACTAGGCTTAACAGATAGGTCAAAATGTGATTTTAATTAAACTTGACTTTGACAAGGCTTATGATAGAATTCAGTGGCACTTTATCCTTAGCATGCTATAATGGTTGGGGTTTTGGCCCAAATTTTGAGCACATGTTCAAATGTTGTTTCAAGATGCTAATTCTTAGATTATTAATAATAATATGATGACTGACTCATTTCACCTACAAAGATCTATTTGACAAGGTTGTCCACTTGTTCCATATTTTTATGTCCTCATAACTGATGCGTTGGGCTATATGCTTCAGAGTGCCAATAAAATGAAGCTCTGTAACAACAAAAATCATACTCCCTTCTTGGAGATGGTACAATTTCTCTTAATTTGGGAATGATTAACATTAAAATGGACCTAATGTTGCCTTGATCTAGTTTTGCATTTTTTTTTCCACATTCACATTGGATTTTTGACCTTTTAAAGCTAAATTGACCTGATTTTTCCTTAATTTGATCTTGTTAAGTGTAATTATTTACACCTTCACATTAATTTTTGGGCCCTTGTAAACTAAATGAAATTAATTATGCCTTATTTAGGGTGTTGTAAAGTGTATCCTAACACTTTCACACTAATCTATGGTTTCATTAAATAATTGGGCTTCTTTATGCCTTATATGGAATCCACAAGCCTTAATTAATACATCTTTCTGAGGATAATCTCGACATAAACCAACAACCAATCAGAATTAAGGTTTCTTTAGCTTGTGTAGCCCATATTTAGTGATCTGGGACTCATACACCACCTTAGGCATATGAGTCTGACCTAGATTTTAGGGCCCCAATCTGAACTTTGAATCATTCTAAGCATTTAAAAAAAAAAGGTGTCCCATAGATAAGCCTAATGGGATTCATGTGCCACTTCTGGTGTATGAATCCCATGTGGCCCAAAATAAAATTTAATTCAAATTCTTGGTGGGATTTTTTCCTCCTAGATCTAATGTTGTCTTGTACTATTTTTTTGGAAATTTGGCATAAACAAGTATAAATACAAGGTTATTTCACTCATTTTCACCTAATATTTTCAAGAGCATTCCTAATGGTAAGTTTATAATTACAATAATTCACAAGAGTGTCAAGAGAGTTTACAAGAGCATTCCTAAAGCATTCAAGGGTAGATTTCTTCATCAATTGTTGCAAAAATTCAAGATCCATCATCAATTCAAGATCATTAATCATCAAGTATGTTGTTGAGCTAGTGTTGTGATATAGCATTGAAGATCCATTTGCAAGTGTAGTTTCATATCCATGTTCAAGATCAAGATCTACATCTTTCATGGCCACTTCATGTTAGGTTTCTAATTTGCATCCCACAACATTATTCAAGGTATCATTGTTCATGCTTCATATTCCATGTTTCATGTTCATACTTCATTATTTCATCATTTATTTTAATTACCTAAAAAAAATTTGACCAAGGAAAACACCTATTATCTAACAATCAATAATTTTTTCTCTCTCTACATGTGTGATTGTAGATCTAGGTGTCTTAGAGTTTGAAGATCCTTTGAAGATTAGGTTTCAAGGTTTAGATCAGGAGACAAAGTGTGAAAGGAAGAGCAAAGATAGGAGAGTAGAATCATGCCTTAACCCTCTAAAAAAGATGAGTTGGACTAATATGCCACTTGTGTTGTATGAGTCCTAATACAGGGCTTTTTCAATATTTTAGGAGATTCAAATTAAGCACTATTAGATTCTAGTTTTGGCACATAAAACCTAGTTTGAGAATAAATCACCCAAACTAGTGTATGAATTCCAATGGGAATTAAACAAAAAAAATTTAGGGTTTTGGAGGTTGTCTTGATCATATCTTTCCTACAGGTGCACCTCTGTTCATTTTCAGATTTTCATTCTATATTTCGGTTTCATTCTCTAGGTCATGATCTAGTTAGGTTTTGCATGTCAATTCAATATCTTGTCATTCCAATCCCTAGCTTGGTGGTGAACCATCATTAATCTCTATTCATACCCTAGGACTCCCCTATTGAAGATATGTCTCCTTCACTTCATCCCTATCTTGAGATCTCTAGAGTTTTCCTTGAATGAATGATTGTGAAATGTGTTGTTTTATGTCCTAAACCATAAAGCAACCCTTTTCTTTCATTTCATTTTTTGTTCCACCTCCCAAAAGGTGTAAAACCTATTTCCATTGTTAAATTTTGGTAAGCATGCATTTAGAACACCTTAATTCTGATTTGGAGTGCATCATAGTCCTAGATCTAGCTTACATTAACTTTGCATTAGGTGTTGCATTAGTTAATTGGCATCTAGGGTTTCAAAATATTGCATTAGTTAAAGTGCATATAGGTTGCATTGTTGCATCTTGCAAGATTTAATTTCATCTACAAAATATAATTACACTTATCCTAGACATCATCCTAACTAGAAAACTTAGAAACAACTCAAATTTACTTAAAATAGTGCAAAAACTCTAATTCGGGACTCATTTGCTAGTCTAGGTGATTTAGTCCCTATATAGGTTATTTTGGCTACTTTTGGGGATTTTTTTGTTGTGAATTTTCCAACATTTGAACCCTAGAAAAATCTTGAATAAGACTCATACACCCCTTTTGGAAAACTAGTCCTAAATCAGCCCTAAAACTGCCTTTTACAACATTGAAAACCTTGTTTCTGCACTTATGTTTGTTGTCATTAATTACCCATTTTTGTTGGCTTCGTTTCTATTACATGAATTTCATTAGATATAGCTTAATTTGATTTCTTTCATGCATTTCTTAATTTCAAATTTTCATTCTCACATTGTTACATAGCATAATCAATCAATTATCATGTTCAAAATATGAAAATTGCATTATCCTTTTGCATGTTTGGTCTATCATTATTGCATTTAAAATTTGTAGGAAAATCATTACATCATGTTTTCATTGAAAAAATATATAATTATCATACTTCATGTCCTATTTTCAGATCTTGTTGAGTGTTGTAAGAAAGTTTTGTTAGGTGAATATGAATATGAGGTCATCTCCCCTCTCTTTTTGTTTGTCATTGATCCCTCTCCTAATATCCCTTCTATGAGTGAGGTTAGTCTAGTGAAAGTCATAACAATCACATTTCTTCTTCTCCTAATATTTTTCCTACTTTTGAAGAAGATATTTTAGCATTATAAGAACTAATCGATGATAGTTTTGAGAACCCTAGTTGTTTCTCTCCTCTTACCTCTCCTATTAGGAAAACCATTACTTAACAAGATGACATAACAATATGTAATCATGATGATTACATAACACAAAGAGAGACCATTGAAACCTAGATACATAATACTTCAACTATTTTACATTCATCTCCTAACATCTGGGTATGTGTAGGATCATCATTGAAAAATTAGGCACTCAAGTGACAAAAAATTCAAAAAAAATAGAGTTAGGAAACTTGACGTAAAAATTTGAATAAGTTATCTATATTATTTCCAAAATATGTAAGAATAGAATCTGTAGTAAATTGAATGTAGCTTCTAAACTACTATGTTTATTTAGAAAAGAAAAAAATTATTTGGTGAAATTTTGAAATTTCAATGTAGTAGAACTTAAATTTAAGGGAAAAAATAAGTAGGTGTTTGTCTGACCACCCTAACCACAATAAAATGATAATATTTTTTTATAATATTTTAGATATAAGTACAAGACTCATGTCCTGATGTGATGCATATTTTTTTGTAATTTGTTTTCAAGTAAATAATTAATTATGAATTTTTTATTACAACATTTAAAATATATAAAAACTTGTATGTTTGACCACCTTAACTTGGTCAAAACTTCATAATTTTTTTTTTTAATCCTATAGTATGCAAAACATAGAATGTGACAGATGTTTCAGATTCAAAAAAATTTATACCATTTAAAAGCTATAGATGTTTTTCAATCAGCCTATCAATCAGGACTTTAGTCGTAATTCAAATAGAAAATGAATAATAATTATTTATTAAATTCAAAGTAAAGCATAATTTATATTGGTGGAAAGATGAGAATATCCTTTAAAAACCCTTTTTGTTTCATCAATTTTGGGTTAAGAAAAAGTTGTCAACCACATGGGCCATCATATCACTTACATATCGCCACTTTTTGGCCCATCATGATCATGCAAATACCCATCTTCCCCTCTCATGATAATTCTATAAATGTTGAGGATATGTTGGTTTTGGATAAGCAAACCTTTAAGATCTATGACAACTCCCTTTATGTTTCTTCCCCTACCTATCCTATTTTGGAAGACATTATGAGAGAAAGGAGTGAAAATTTGGACAATCTTGAAAATAACATTGATCGTTCTCCTAGTATCTCTCCTAGTTGTGAAGAAGATGATTTGATATTAGAAACTACAATTGATGAAAGTCATGAGAGTTTTAGTTGGCCCTCTTCCCCTAGGGAAAACATTATTGAACAAGAAAACACCATCATTGATAAGCAAGAAAATATAACCATTGGTAACTCTCTTAGTTATGATGAAGTCATTTTAGAAGAACCAACCTTTGAATGTCATGAACATCTAGTTTGTAGTTCTCCTAAAAAATATCCTTCTAGGTAGGGAGGGTATCATAGTGCAATAAAATGTGAATATTGACACATCTTTCAAACACTAAAGATTCCTTAGATGAATATGATGAAGTGACATTAGACTCCTCTTCACTAAGATATCATTAAAATAGGGGTAATTTTGTTGAGGTTATGATGACACAAGTTGTATTTCCTTTAATTAGTGATCCTTCTATGATGCAATCTAATAATAACAATGTTTTGTAACAACCGAGTTATAACATAGTTGCTCAAACATGTAGGCAACAAAAAACCATGCCCTCTTCAATACCATCACCTCAACATATTCTTCCTAGTGCTCCTTGTTCGCCTTTTCATAATATAGTTGAAGTTATTACAAAGATTCCTACTAATATATCCATATGGAAACTTAAATTCAACTATCATCTACATACAATTTTTTATTCTAAGAAATATTACAAATAAAGCGAGAGATCTAATCTCATATGAGAGTGAATAAGGTAACACCCTCCTTTGATCATATGCAAGTCACATAGTCAGAAATCACATTCCCTAAACATGAATTACCCTCACTTGAGATTCAAAACAAAAATTAAACCTTGATGATAAAGGTGATCATTAATGAAACTACACTTAGGCGTGATTAATGGAAAAAACTTATCTATCTCTAATCACACTTTCCTATTCAAACATAAACTAATGTCCTAAGAGTCCCAATTGGATTGACTAACGGCCTCTCAAAATGAGTCAATTTCACAATTAGGAGGGTCCCAGGAGGGGGTTCTTTAAGTTCCAAGGGGTTCACCACCAAGCAAATGCTTGGAAAAGAAAATGTTTGAAAACACAATGTGATATGTAAAATGACCTAAAACTAGAAATGTAAGCTAAACGAAAGATGCAAATGATGAAATTATGCAACAAGAAGATAGAATGTGTGTACCTAGGAAGTCTAGAGATGATGTGAGTATTTTGGAAATGCAAAGAAGATGTCAAAAATGGTTGTGGACTAAGATGCCCAAGATGGCATATTAGTCCTAGTACTATTTTTTGGGGCAAATACAGAGTCTTCAGATCTCAGAACCGAAACTCAAAAAATATCCAAAATATAGTATTGGGATGATTAAGATGCCCAATATGGTGTATTAGTCTTGTTCTAAATTTTTGGAATTTCTAAGTGTGGTCCTGAAGTTCAATATCTACACTTTGTTCTTCACCAAGTCTCGAGATCTAAACTTGCAAAGAAACTTGCAAATTAAAGGAGTTTGGGTTGATTGTTTATGGGGGTTTTCCTTATCCAAACCCCTTGTTTGGTAATTAATCCTTGATGAAAAATCATGAATCTAAAAATGGAAATGTGTGTGCCCTAATATTATGTGTGTCTAAGATTATGCAAGCTAGAATATGAAGAAACTTTATTCAAATGTGTTAGAATAAGATTCCCAAGATGCAAATGTAAATGACCTATGAAGGAGATCACTAATCACCCTAACATGTCACAAACATAAAATGTACCTTCCTTAGGTAGAAAATAGAGCAATAATGGAATGTGGAATCAATCAAGAAACAAGTCCTTAGGCTTGGAAAAATGGCTAGTTGCATCTCCAACTTAGAATCTCTCATGATCCACAATAGGCATCCATTACTAATCCTTGGAAATGCTAGATATTGACTTGGAAATAGACTTGAAAAACCTACAAAAACACAATAGAAGGTTGCTCCAAAACTACGAAAATTCCTTCAACTTGCTCAACTTATGTCAAATTCTATCAACTTATGTAAAAATGGGGTGTGAGTCTTACTTTTATAGGGATTCCTACCTAATAACTCGATTATTGAATCTCAAAGGCCAACAAAAGGTCAAATAAATTCAAATATTTTCATTTCCTGCTCTTAATTTTCAAAATTAAAGCCCCCAGGACTAAGATTCCCTAGGTGGCATATTGGTCCCACTTGGTGGGAATAAGATGCCACCAATGGCGCCTTGGTCCCACAAGGCTTGATTTTCCAATTCAAAAGGTGGGTTACCAAAATTAATGGTTTCTTATGGATTTTGGTTAGGTTTATGACTAAAATATGCCTCAAGATGCACAAAAAGGGGTCTTAAGGGCCCATAATAAATGACCTAAAAGGAAATTAATGCAAGGGGTGCTAAAATAGGTCCAAATTAAGTGTGAAAATGCAAAGTTATGCATTTTTCTACACTACATTTAGCCCCCACTTTAGCACCCATATGACACTACATGCATATGCAAGCTAAAGTATTTCAACAAGTATCTTTATAAAAGAATACTCATATGGATTCATTAGGGAGAATGAAGCCCCCATTGTAGTTACTTGTGATGATTCTAGTTTATGGTTTAATTTTGGTAGAATTTATGATCTATTTGGTGAAGTTATCAAGGACCTTGATGTTTGAATGTTGATATTCCCTCAAAACCATAGACATTGGGCCTAATTTATCTCTCTGAATCTTTAATGACATTGACATGTTATATGGACTATCTGTGTTAATTCTACATGTGGATTAATGAATGTTCTGTAAGATAGCTACAAATATGCGATTATTGTGCATACTAATATTGCCATGCAGATATGATTCGAGGTTACTAAATTGGGAAGATTCCACCAACTGTTCATTCACCATAACGGTTAGCAAAGTGGTCATACAAAGGTCAATGAAGGGAAGACTATCGATGGTGGGAGATTCCTCATGAAAATTGAGTTGTAACCACCTTGTAAATGATCTTGATTGTTGAGTGAATATAGGTGTTATGTTGTGTTGAATATGCATTGAGGAAAGCACGCCTAACCAAATTCCAAGCATGTGTAATCACCTCTCCACATTCTTTGCTTTTCCTAAAATTGCATCCTCCCAATTCATGGAGTTGACTGCCTTGTTTAGTTAGTAGCTTCTTATCCTATAAATAAGAGTTGGATGCTCCTTCTCAGAAGGTTGCATGATCTGATGGTGTACTTGAATTCTTAGTTTTTAGTAATATAGTTACACTGATCTATTATACTCATGTTTTCCAATGAATAAGATGAAGTTATGAGTTTGTGCATTTGAGTTTACATTAGGTTTAGAGGATACTCATCCAAGGGGGGCCACTTGGTGAGCATTCTATCCTTTAGTTTAGTTTAGTTTAGTTATTACTTTCTATTGAACAATTAGTTAAGAATTTGGAACTGATTGTTCCTACAACCACTAGAATTTCATTCTATGATTGTTCCTGCAGCCAAAGCAAATAGAGTAGTTTCTTGTTTGTTTGCTCATATTTTTGTTTATGTCATGCATTTCAACTTAGCATAGTTGTTGGGTGTTGTTCAACACTTATTTTATTTCTTTATGAGCAATTTACCTTTAGTATTATGTTTTTCTTAGTTGGAGAATGAGTATGGCTACTTTGAATCCCTAGTGCACATACTATGTTGACCTATTTCAAGTTTACATCCCTAGTTGGACAAGTTAAATGCACCTTCATGATGATTGAATGGCTATTCAATTTATATGTCCAATCTATGAATCATAGTTGTAGGGGATTAGTTGTTAGATCATTGTAGGAGGCCAATATTTTTGGTGTCGTTGCTAGGGATGGTGTCAAACTAGGTAGTTCTTTGGAATCATTGATAGCTTTCTTGATGTAGTATTTCTAAAAGTTTGTTCTTAGTATACCCCTCATTTAGGAAGTAATGACCCCCCTTATTCTTTACCAATTCTTTATGTGAGTTGGCTAATAGTGAGTTGATTACGCATGCATGGAGGAAGGAGAAGAGATGATTATGGGAGATTCCTTCCTAACAATTTTGATCCATTCTAGCTAGTTGAATATCAGAACCTTCCAAGAGAAGAAGAAGAAGATCCACACCCCTTTGATGATGCATTTCTTGATCTGACTAGTTATGAAATTTCCTCTGAAGACCAAAATCAGCTTGAGAATCCCTTTGCTTTGGAACTACGTCAGGCAAGCATAGGTGATGCAAATAGAAATAGACCTAACCAACTACATTTTCCTTTCCCAATTGCTCATCAGAATGAGGTAGACAACCTCAAAAATATCCCTGCTTCAATCCTTCCTAAGTTCTATGGACTTGTCACAGAATATCCTGATACCTTCTTATTTGAATTTGACATACTTTGTAGGAGTTATGACTATACCATCAATTTCCATAGGCTTAAGCTATTTCCTACCATTGTGAAAAAAAATACATTAAGATGGTTCATGAGCCTAGGTAGAGATACTGTGGAGACATGGGATAACATGAAGACAAAATTCCTTGAGAAATACAAGGAGTATTCTAGGGGCAGTGACATGAGAGGAGGTGACATTTTTAGGATGCAATAGAAGGAAGATGAGAGCCTAGAGGATTACATTGAAGGTTTCAATTATTCCTAAAAAAATCTCCACACCATACACTTAATGAAGACTCACAAAAGATTCTTTCCTAAGAGGAATTAATGATATCTGCACTGATTCCTTGGAACTGATGGGAGGAGGAGATATCTCCCAAGTTACTTAGGATGATATAAAGAATATATGCTAGAACTACTCTAGGCCAGCTTCAAAGAAAGGGGTAGCATACCAATATTCCATGGGTAAGTCATCTACTAGTAGATTTTCAATAATGGAGATTACTCATTTGCTATTAGACTTCACGAATGACATTATAAACAATCTAGCTACTCAGCTGGATACACTTTAGGCCAAGAAGAAACAAGAGGAGGCCCAACATTGGCAAAGTATTTCCCCCATTGCAGATAGAAGAAGAAGGACTATTGATGCAAGATGGTAGCTAATATTGAAAGCAAGTAGATTGTACCCAAGTTCAAGCCAATTCATATTGAAGAAGATCAAGTCTACTATGTGGCACAAAGGAGGCCTTTGGCTCTAAGACAAGGTATGCCACTAGATCCACTCTCTTTTACTAGGTCATATTTCAATTCTTATTCACTTGGTAAACAATGGCAGCCCCCATATCCATCCAACCATATAGGATATCCATTAAAACCTTGGATTAACCCTCCAAATACCTAGACTAATCATCAAAACTCTCCAACCCAGTGGCAGCAACCTCAGGGGAATTGGCAGTAGTTTCAAGGAAATTGGTAGCCACCCCCAGGAAATTGTCAACAAACAAATCAATGGATGGGAGGACATCAATGTCCAAACCAACCAAATAGCTACATTTATCCACCTTCTCATCCACAACAATCTACTATAGTTCCTCCTATTAATTCAAGCTAAAATCCACCTAAACCTACTCAACTACTAGCTCAGCCCACAACTAATCCAAATAATTAACCACAATAGTAGCTTGTATACTCTGCTAATTCAAATAAATTCCCTACATATGTTGTGAGTGTGAGTGACATCCACTTTCATTCATGAACTACTTTTCCAACTCCTTCCACACCCATTATCACTGAGTTTCCTATGGAAGAAGAGGAGCCTCTGAATATCCCCATTTAACCAAGTGCACCTAAAAATCTTGAACCAATCCCAGTCAAGTAGAATGAACAAGAAACACCATTTCCTTAGATATTGGAAGTTGTCAAGAAGAAGGAAGAAAATGAGGAAACAAATTTTGACATTATAGATCAGTTGAAGCATATATGTGTCCAAATTCCCCTATTTCAGGCCATAAAAGTTGTTCTAATCCATGGCAAGGAAATCAAGGAAGCATGCCTCAAGAAGCTAGGAAGGAAAAATAAAGACCCCACTATTGTTCATGTGGTGGGGCAGGTAGCTAACATCATGCTTGGGAAAGTGATTGTCCCTAAGTACAATGACCCAGGTAGTCCTATGGTAGGAGTTGTTATAAATGGGATCTAATAAAGAATGCTTTGATTGACTTGGGAGAAACAATAAATGTAATGACCAAAAATATCTTGTAGCAACTAAATGTTGCAAGCATGAGACCTACTCCTACTATTATGTAGCTTGCTAATATTTTAACCATTAAATCTGATGGTGTAGTGGAGGACCTTGTGGTAACTCTAAACTCATTGGACTACCCAAAATATTTCATGATTCTTTCTCCTAAAGCCACACTCAGTGGGTACCCTATCATTCTAGAAAGACCATGGTTAGCAACAAAAAATGCATAAATTGGATGCAAGATAGGAGACATGACCATTTATGATGGAAAGAGCACCAAAAATCTTTCTCTTTATCCTCCTACTCAGCCATCTCATGATGAGGATAATCTTATATGGCTACATGCTGGTGCAGAGGCCAAGGAAGTTAATTTTGTGGCGCAGCTTATGATGTTAGGAAGAAGCTCTTTTATGCAACTTCAAGATGAAGATGAAGTATTGGCTAACATCATTTAGAATCATTGTGAAGTGGAGGAAGCATCATCTTCTCATTCTGCTATTCCAGTTAGGACACTTCTTCCTACTCTTCCTATAATCATTCTTCTTGAAAATGTTCTTCCTACAGATGTACTTCCTATAGCCACTCTTCCTATAGCCAATCTTCCTATAGCCAGACTTCCTACAGCAATAGGTATGTCCCATACACCGCTTCCATATGAACTCAAGGTACCATGTATTAATGAAGCAGCTATGATAGAGTTAACTACACAAGTGCAAGTGGCAGAAGGAAAACATTTGTAGATCAATAGAAAATTGAGTGAACAACAATAGTTGCCATTGATAACCTTACTTAAGACCCACTAGCATGCATTTGCATGAGACTATCATGATATGAAGGGGTTAGAACCTAAGCTTTGAACTCATAGAATTTACATTAGAGATGATTGCACCCCAATTAGAAAGCCACAAAGAAGAATTAACCCTGCACTAAGAGAAATTTTAAAAGGAGAGCTACAAAAATTGCTGGATGTAGGATTTATCTACCACATTTCAAATAGCTAGTGGGTGTCTCCATTGGTGATTATGCCAAAGAAAGGAGGGAAGTGAAGAGTTTGTGTTGATTACAAAGAACTTAATGTTGCCACCAAAAATGACCATTTTCCTTTACCCTTTATAGACCAAAATTTGGACTCACTTGCAAGAAAACAATACTTTTCCTTTCTAGATGGCTTTAGTGGCGATAACCAGATCCAAATTGCACCTAAGGACCAGGAGAAGACCACCTTTACCTATCCATGGGGGACCTATGCCTACTTATTACTTCCATTTGGATTATGCAATGCACCTGCAACTTTTCAGAGGGCAGTCATTAGCATATTTTCAAACATTTCTTATGATTGCATGGAAATTTATATGGATGATTTCACCACCTATGGTGTTTATTTCAATAAAGAATTGGAAAATATCAAGAGTCCTATAGAGATGTGAAGATCACAATCTATTTCTAATTAGTGAAAAAAAATTCATGATGATGCAAGAAGGTGTAGTTCTAGGCCACTATATCTCTCACAAAGGAATTCAAGTAGACCCTGCACAGATTGAGGTGATCACAAATCTACTCACACCTACAAAAACAAAGATGTTAGGAGTTTCTTGGGACATGCAGGCTATTATAGGTGGTTCATCAAGGATTTCAGCAAAATAGCAACACCATTGTATACTCTTCTTACCAAAGATGTTGAATTTCAATGGACAGAAGACTGTGACAAAGCATTTTCTAATGTGAAAGTAGATTTGAATCATTGTACTGAAAGGACCTAAATGGGAGCTTCCTTTTCACATCCATACAAATGCATCAAATTATGCTATAGGAGAAGTCTTAGGGTGGAGAGAAGGCACTATTGAAATGCCATTTATTTTGTACGAAAAAATGTGCAAGGAGCTGAATTCAACTATACAATGATAGAAAAAGAAATGTTGGTAGTGATCTATGCCTTGAAAAAATTTAAGCACTACATAACAGGCTATGAAATATTTGTGCTCACTAATCATGCAGCCATTAGGTATCTCATGAATAAACCCCTGATAAATGATAGGTTGGCAAGATGGTTATTGTTGATGCAGGAGTTTGACATAACCATTGTAGATAAACTAGGGAAGGCCAATGCTATTGCAGATTTTCTTTCAAGGCTGGCTACATCAGAAGACAATCAAGCCATAGATGACTCCTTTCCTGACAAACATCTATTCTCCATCAATATGAAAAAACCCTGGTATGGTGACATAGCTAATTATCTGGTCACAAGGAGAGTTCCTCCTCACTTCTCTTGAAAAGAGAGAAGGGTGCTCAATGAAAAATAAAAATATTTTCCTTTTTCATGGATTGCTAGATGTTTGTTTTACACTAGACTAGACCATGTCATGTAGAGATGTGTGAGAGAAGATGAGACATATGATATTTTTCATGCATGCAAAAATGAACCATGTGGAGGACATTTTGTATCCAAGATGACAAAAATAAAGGTTTTGAACATAGGATATTACTGTCCAACACTCCACAAGGATGTAGGAAGGTAAGAAGAAAATGTGATCGATCCCAGAGCATGCGAAAACCAACCAAATCTGACAAGATGCCACTTTTCCCTCAGGTAGTAATCACCCCAATTGACAAATGCATACTAGATTATGTAGGACCCATTAACCCTCCATCAAATGATAAGTCTTATATCTTAGTTTGTAATGATTATGTAACTAAGTGGGTAGAAGTTAAGGTAATGAAGCATGCAAGAGACAATAAGGTTGTTGAATTTATTTATGAGGAGATTTTCACAAGGTATGGAGTTCCAAGAGAGATAGTGACTAATCAAGGGGCTCAATTCACATCAACCCTTGTTGCAGCACTGGTCAATGAGTACAACAAAAGACACAGGAAGTCTACTCCTTATCACCTCTAAGTCAATGGTCAAGTTGAGGTGACTAACAAGGAGATTTAAGCCATCCTAACCAAAATAGTGGTTGTTCATAAAAAGGATTGGGAAAATAGGTTTCCATCAGTTGTTTCGGCCTATAGGACAACTTATAAGACAACTACATGCTTCACTCCTTTCGAGTTGTTGTATGGAAAGAAAACCATGATGGCCATTGAATTTGAACATAAGAATCCTAGGACTGTAGTAGACTTTGGGATGGATATCTCTGAGGCACAAAGAGAAAGAATCATGTAGTTGGATGCTTTGGATGAGATGAGGAGAGCAACCTTGCATCACTGAGGTGGTGTAGAATCAAAGAATAAGGTGGCATGAAAAATTCATCAAGGACAAGAAATTCCAACTAGGAGATTAGGCCTTGCTCTATAACTCAAGGTATCAGGATAGTGCAAGAAAATTGTAAACAAGGTGGCTAGGACCATATGAGGTTGTTGAAGTATACACCAATGGTGTTGTTCAACTCACTACTATTGACCTAGTCATATGTAAGTTGCTTCTCAATGGTCATTGCCTTAGATTGTATCACAATCCAACTTACAAAGAGGAGTTCCTATAGCAATTCACTTAGCATGCAACACCCGAGCTTCTTGTAGCCAAGGAAAGTGGACCTAGTGTCCCTCCTTCTAGCTAAATTAGGTATGTACTTGTCATAATAAAGACTTCCACTTCTTCACCCATCCACCCATCCACCCATCCATCTCCACCTTTCTCTCTCTTCCATCACTGCACTTCATTCCACTTCACCTCATTCCACCTCATTTTTACTAATTTCTCAACTTATTTCTTAAAAGGAAACTAGAACTTTCTCCACAATATTTGCAAATGAATCTTCCATGAATCTAGGTATGTGCACATTAATTGCTATATCTTAATTGTCTTTAGTGCATTCATTTAATTTTTGTGAATTAATTTGGACATTCACCATAGCATGTCATTATTCCCTATCCCTGTCAAATCATCCTTGCCACCTCGCATGTGAGGACACATGCTCAAATTTAGTTTGGGGGGGTGAAAGGATGTGAGTACTTTTCCCACGTGTCAATCCATACTATATAAAACATATTATCGACGAGACTTTAATACATCACCCAGAGTTCTTCCTGAATGAAGCCTTTCGGCCAAAGATCTCAACAATGAGCAATAGAATGGCCTATCGGCCAAAGATTTCAATGAGTGGTAAGAGGTCACACCAAACTCATCCTGTCATAGCAATATGATCCTTCAGTGAGATAAAGACTAGGTCACAGTGACCTGAACAATACATGATGATATAAACTTCTTGTCGGCTAGACATGAGAGTTGTCACACCGACTTGGCTCCTAAAGAGGTTTTGGCATGTATTGATTGAGGCACACATTTCTAAAAATCTCCCACTTGATGAAGATCATACAAGAACCTCCAGAGCACAACTAAAATTTGCTGAAAATCATGGGCACTAAGGCCCATTGAACTAGCACACCACCTGAACTTGTCTATGCTCACTGGCTTCATCAATGCATCTGTAATATTCTCTAGAGTATCAACCTTTTTCAAACTAACCTTTCCATCTTCCACCATATCTCATACAAAGTGATACTACACATCAATATGTTTCATCCTAGCATGGAAAGTAGGGTTCTTTGCTAGAAAAATTCCACTCTGACTGTCACAGAAAATAGTTATCTATCCTACATCAAAGCCAATGTTAGAACACAAATGTTTCAACTAAACTAATTCTTTAAAAGCATGTGTAGCTTCCATGTATTCAGCCTCCATAGTGGACAAAGTGACTACAGCCTACTACTTGCTCATCCAGCTCACTACACCACCATTCATCATGAAAATGTATCCACTGGTGGACCTGTTGCTGTCAATGTCCCCTACCCAATTAGAATCCGCATAGCCTCGAATACTGAGAGTCCTTTGTGATTCAACCCAAGTTCCCATGGTAACACAAAGCAAAATCTAAAGTTCCCTTCAAATATTTGAAAAAACTCTTTACAGCATCCCAATGTGTCCTTCCAGGATTAGCCATAACCGACTAAGAACTCCCACTACTTGGGAAATGTCTAGCCTTGTATAGACCATTGCATACATGAGACTTCCAACTGTGCTAGAATAAGGTACACTGGCTATGTCCTCCATCTCACTAGGAGATTTTGGGTAGTCCTCAACAAATAGCTTCATTCCCTGCAAGAATGGAATAACTAGCTATTTGCAATCATTCATATAGAATCTCTCAAGAACAGTCCTAATATATTTACTCTAACTAAGCCATAGTTTTCTATTCTTCCTGTCCCTGGTTATCTCCATCCCTAGAATATACCTTTTTGCACCAAGATCCTTCATTTCGAAGTTAGCAGACAACTGAGACTTAAGATCATAAATCATTAGCTTACTATTGCATATAAACAACATATCATCAACATAGAGAGCAATAATAAGAACTTGATCACTTTCAACTTTATAATATACATAGTGATCTAATTTTGATCTCACAAATTCCAAAGACAATACAAAAGTATCAAATTTTTGGTACCACATTCTAGGTGATTACTTTAACCCATATAGAGACTTCTTTAATTTTCATACTAGTTTTTCTTTACCTTTTTCAACAAAGTACTTAGGCTGGGATATATAGATTTCTTCTTCAAGATCACCATGAAGAAATGTTGTCTTCACATCCATCTGTTCGAGCTCAAAGTCCTATGCAGTTGCAAGTGACAAAAGAAATCTGATAGATGTCAGCTTTGCTAAAGGAGAAAATATTTCCCCAGAGTCAATTCCCTCTACCTGGGAATAACCCTTTGCAACTAGTCTTGCCTTGTACTTTTCTACACTTCCATCTAGACCAATCTTCTTCTTAAATACCCATTTGTAGCCCACAGGTTTTCTACCTTCAGGCAAGGGCACCAGACTCTAGGTATTATTCTTTTCTAATGATGCCATCTCTTCTTCCATGGCTTCCAACCAAGAATCTGAATCAGGGATTTTAATTGCCTCTTTTACAGTCCTAGGATCATCAGTGCTAGAAATCAAAGCATAGGCACAAGTAGAATCAATCAAAGAGAACCCATACCTATCTGGTTGTTTTCTTTCATGGGTTGACCTCCTCACTGGCTGAGGCTGAGGTTCTTCTTCTTCAAAACTTTCAAAACTACTTGAGCTCTCCTTAGTTTCAGGTACATTTTGAATTTTCAATTCCTATTTCTCTGGAGTAGGAGGAATTGCTGCTACATCCTTATTGTTTTCTAGCTTTGTCTCTAATTGCAGATCCAAGGTGGAAGGTTTTAGCTCACGAAAGATAACACTTCTGTTGTATACAACCTTCTCTGCAATAGGATTCCAAAGCTTGTATCCTTTAATGTTAGCACTATAGCTAATAAAAATACATTTGACAGTCTTGTTCTCCAAATTAGATCTTTTCACATCCAACACATATGCATATGCTTCACAGCCAAAGACTCGAATATGTCTAAGAGAGGGCTTCTTACCAGACCACGCTTCCAAAGGTGTTTTCTCAACAAGAGAAAAGTTTGGAGACCAATTAATCAAGTAACAAGTAGTAGCAATAGCCTTAGCCTAGAACTTCTCCTCCAAGCTAGCACTACTAAGCATACTTTGTGCTCTCTCCATCACTTTCCTATTGAACCTTTCTGCAACTCAATTTTGCTATGGAGTATAAGGTGTAGTCTTGTGTCTCTTAACCCCATGGTCTTTACAATATCTTTCAAATTCATCAGAATAGAATTCACCACCATTATCAATCCTTAAGCATTTTATTTTTCTACCAATCTAATTTTCTATAAGGTTCTTAAATTCCTTAAACTGACTGAACACTTCTGATTTGCAATTCAAAAAATATACAAATGCTCTTCTCTAATAATCATAAATAAATGACACATATAATCTTGATTTAGACAAAGAAGGAACATTCACAAGACCAAGCACATCTGAATGAATATAATCTAGCAAACCAGAAGATTTGTGAGAACTATCATAAAATGAAACATGGTGTTGTTTTCCATATATACAGTGTTCATAGAAATCAAATTCAAGATTACAATCATCAAGCCCCTCAACTAGGTTTTTATTCTTCAAGGTTTTTAAACCTTTTTCTCCTATATGGCCAAACCTATGATGCCAGAGCATAGTCTTCTCTACTGGAAGTCTTACTTCCATAAAGTTTACATAATTAGGGATATTTCCCTCTTTACCTCCATGAATAGCTTTCAATGACTTTCCAGAGACACTGTTACATTAAACAGCATGCGCATCCAGCTTATATAAGGTACCAATTCTAGTACCTCTAGCCAGCACCATTGAACCTCTAGTCATCTTGCAGCCATTTCCAGAGAATGTGACTTGCACTCCGATATCATTCAGCTTACTGACCGATACTAGATTTTGAGTTAGACTTGGTATGCGCATTACATCATTAATTCCTTTTACTCTACCATCAGAAAATTGGATTATGACTATTCCATGACCGATAATTTCCAAAGTAGAATCACTTGCCAAGTGCACCTTTCCACCATCATATTCTTCATACTTTGTGAACCAGTCTCTGTTAGATGTCATGTGAAAAGATGCTCCAAAATCAATCAGCCAGACATCATCTAATGCCTATGTAGCTAAGGCAGCAATGAAGGCATCTGAATCACCTTGAGAAGAATCATTATCGGAAGAGTGTTTCTTCTTCTTTTTCTCCTCTTTACAGTCCTTTCAGACATGACTAGGTTGCCCACAGTTCTAGCACTTCACCTTGGACTTCTTGCCAGGAGACTTTGATCTCCCCTCTGACTTTGATTTTGATTTCTTGTCCTTCTTCTTTCCTTTCTCTTTTGACCTTCCTCTGACAGCAAGAGCTTCCTTCACCATCTCAGAAGTTTTCCTTCTCATCTCTTCTAACAGCAAAGATGCAAAAACATCATCCATCTTGAACTTCGATGTTGTACTCCCAATAGCCATCACCAGATGATCCCAAGAGTCTGGAAAAGAACACAATAGAAGCATACAGTGATCCTCTTCAATTTTTACACAAACAGATGTCAATTGAACAATCAACATATTAAATGCATTCAAATGATCAGCTACATACCCTCCTTCTTGCATCCTCAAAGAATACAGCTTCTTCCTAAGGAACAATTTATTCACCAAGGACTTCCCCTGATAAATAGATGCCAGTTTTTTCCACAAAGAGGCTACAGTCTTTTCTTCATGCACATTCAAACAAATAGAGTTTTCCAGACACAGCCTTATTAGCCCTGTTGGCTTTCTATCTTCTAGGTCCCAATCCTCTTGCTTCATGGTCTAAGGTTTCATTCCAGACACTGCAAGCCATAGATCACAATCAACAAGAAGATATTCCATCTTGAGTTTCCACAACTCAAAGTTACTATCGTTGAACTTCTCTATTTCAATCTTTCCAGATGTGCTAGCCATCTCAACCTATAATCAAAAACAAAAAACTCTACAAGACTCCCAGTGAACAGAATTGACTCCAAAAACCCAACGTACCCACAAGGATAACACAATTAGCCAGGCTTTGATACCACTTGTATGGAAAGTCAAGGTGCGGGAACAACTCTCCTACTGCCAAAACCACAGGGAAGAAATGTAGAGACACTTTTAATTTTTCAATTACAGTCCACTTAAGATGCACTTTGAAATAGATAATAGAAATAGAGAATTGACAAACACATATGAACACCAGATATACATGGGAAAACCCTTACGGGATAAAAACCCACCACACCAAGAGAAATTACTTTGTATTACAGTAATGGAGATTACATAAAAAATTTAGACTTATCTTCCTAGTGTCTGTTTACAGCAACATTCACCATGAAAAATCTAGTATAGGAACCTTCAGATTATAGTCATTACAAAATAGAATTCATTTACTAATCATAGAACCACACAACAATCTGATGATGCAACCAACCAACCAATCACAATATGCAGTCATAGAGTATATCCCTCTTGATCCATGTCCATCGAGCTCTCTCACAAAACCATCACAACGAACAATCTTCCAACTATTCATATTCAGTTTCTCCTATTGGTTTGTGAGTCTCCACATAGGATGGTCAAAACAATCAAAAGAAACCACACTATGTTGGCATTATCACCAAGATGTTTCACTGAGCTCACAAGTCACTTCAAAGAACCATGCTTGTCAGAAAAACTTATCACTCTCACTAATACATTCTATCGATCTTTCATGTGTTATACCGAAGTAGGATACTTTTGCTAAAACATCCTTATGTCACCAGGAGATCATACCGAGTTCCATATGTTATACCGATACTAGTGTTCTTATTGGCTAGACAATTTTCTTTCGCTGAGACCATATATCAAGTCATTTAGGGTTACTCTGAAACATTCAACATTCAGCAAGACAACCGCTTTCGCTAAGAAATCATACCGAGTCATTAAGGTTACCTCGAAACCCTTAGTCATACCAAGCACCAAATAGTAGTTAGCAAGACTCTTGTCTATCGCTAAGAGGTTTCTCCGAGATCACAAAAGTTACTCCGAAGCCATCACCTGTCACCAAGACATATGTCACTTGCTGAGAGATCTTATTGAACACATCTAAGTTACACCAATGTCCACCATTTGCTATACCAAAGACATCAACATCATCGGTGAGACATTTCATCCTTCGTCAGGACTTCTTCCCGAGACCATTGAGTTACCCCAATAGCGATAGGCTATCGGCAAGACATCCTCCAATAGCTAAGAACTCTCTCTAAGACTCTTTGTGTCATCCCAAATGAATGCAGTTGGTGTGACTTTAACTCTTCGCTAGGGCATCATAGCGAGAACCCTTTAGTTATCCCGAAGACTCCAATACAAAACATACTATCGGTGATACTTTAATACATTTCCCAAAGTTCTTCCCGAATGAAGCCTTTCAGCCAAAGGTCTAAATGATGAGTGATATAATGGCCTATCAGCCAAAGATTTCCATGAGTGGTAAGAGGTCACACCGAACTCATCCTATCACAGTGATATGATCCTTCAGTGAGACAAAGACTAGGTCACAGCACCCTGAACAATACATGGTGATATAAACTGCTTGTTGGCCAGATATGAGAGCTATCACACTGACTTGGATCCTAAAGAGGTTTCAGCCTATATTGATTGAGGCACACATTTCTAACAGAAGCCTCAAGTCATAACAAGCACCAGACAATAGTCGACAAGACTTTTTTCCATCACTAATACATCACATCGAGACCTTTGTACTACTTCAAGTGTATATCATCAGTGAGACACACCAACTATCACCAAGAGTTCCTCCTGAGTGTTCAAGTCACCCCGATGTCTCTAGGATAAAGCTGTCAGTGAGACATCCATATTGGTAAGACTTCTTACTGAGGCATCATTAGTTACTCCAATGACCACATGTGTAACACCCCGTTGGTAAGACTTTAGCTATCACTAGGACTTCACACCGAAGCAAGCCTTTTGGCCAAGGGTCTCCACTAGGCATTGGGTTACAATGACTACCACAAGTCACAACAATAAGCTCCTTCAGCATGACTGAAACAAGGTCGACCTATACAATTTCAACAAGGTTACTACTGCTAGTTGGCAGACATGATGGATGTCACACCAACTTGGCTCTCTTAGAGGTTTCAACCTATGGGATTGAGGCATATATTTCCAACAAAACCAATTTCTTGGATAAATACCAAGATTACTGTTGAGTAAGGGATAGGAAGGGGGAATTGTTTCGAATAAGGAAAATGGAGGAGGAAAGTCTAGAGGATTATACTGATAGATTCTAGTTTGTGCACTAGAGGTGTACAAATGGGTTCGATAATGAAATTAGTAAAATATTTTTTTTGAGAGGAATTGATGATGAATCAAGAGATTCTTTGAATCTAATGGGGAAGGGAGACACTAACAAGCTTTCCTTGGATGATATTGTTGAAATATGTAGAAACTACTCTAGAACTAGGGTAGGAAAAATAAACTTCAAAAGAAACAAGGCTTGAATATTATTGATGTGTTAGAAGTAATGGAAGAATTATCAAACATGAAGACTAATTTACTTATTCATCTCAACATGTAGGGAGATAAGAAGAACACTTAACCTTTGTCTATTTATTGTTCCAAGTGTAGGGGAAAACACCTTTTAAGTGAATTTCCATTGAATCAAGTTGATATTTGTGAGCTTTGTGAGAAGAAACACTCAACAAGTTCTTGTAATATTTTGGCTACAATTAAGAGAAATCTAAAGAAACCACTTGTGATAGAAGAAGAGCTTAATTATATCGGCCAAAGACCTCAAAAAATAGGGTACAAATCTAATTGAAGATAGTATGGTTCTACATCTAGCTGGAATCAAAATCCTTGGAAAAACCAAAACCAATGGACCCCTCCATATCAACCACCACCTACATATTGGGGTCAACTTGAATAGATGAATCTACAATGGAACCAATCATAATGGCAAGCTAATCAATAGCCACAGTGGCAGTCAAATCATCCCTCATGGCAATAAAATCAGATACAGTTCCAACCATGGAAAAATCAAGGGAAAAAATATCCTTGGGGACAAAGATCTCCAACAATAAATTCCCCTAATACTACTAATGACCAAGTAAACCAGCCTCAATTTCCAACTCAACTGGTTGCAAATTTGAGAAATACCCGTAATGATGCAAATCCCCCTAATTTGAACATTATTGATGATAATGATATTCAATTGAGAAATTGAACTATTCAATCTAAGCCAACAAAAAAATTTCAAGAAGGTGGGGAAGATAATGAGAATTCAGTAGAAAAGTACAACTTTGAAGAAGAAGAAAATGCCAATCAGGAACCTGACCCTAAGAGATTGAAGGAAGAAAAAGTTACTCATGAAATCTCTCGACCCAATTACATGAATGTAGTCGATTCTCAACTTCTTCATGCATTGAAGAAGATTAACATTGAAATACCCCTATTACAAGCCATTAAAGACATACCAGAGATAAATCAGTTAGTCAAATCCTTTTGCATGAAAACTCCAAGGAGGAAAAAGAAATTACCTTGCACAATTCAAGTACATACAAAACTCGCTAATGTTTGATCAGGAAGATTGCTTCCACAAAAATATAATGATATTGGTAGTCTTGTAATAACCTTAAGTATTAATGGAATAGAGATATCAAATGTTTTAATTGATTTGGGAGCTGCCATAAATGTAATCACATCTAATACTGTCAATATGATAGGAATGACAACTATTCAGCCAACAACAACTATTTTACAGTTGGCTGACCAATATACTACTAAAACTGAAGGTATCATAGAAGAAATCATGGTCACCATTGACACATGGGATTATCCAGTTGACTTTTTGGTTCTTAAATCTAGAAAGAAAGATTCTAGTTATCTAATAATCTTAGGCAGACCATGGTTAGCAATTGTTTTTGGCCTAATATATTATAGATCCTTAAGTATGATCATTTCAAATGGTTATAAGAAAAAAGAATTGTCACTCTATCCACCAGTACAACCATCAATTCAACCAAACACTCAACTATGGGTTGATGAAGATTTAGAATCAGAAGGTGATGGATTGTTGAGTTAACTATTTTTACCTTGGTTGAACATATTGAAGAGTGTGAAGAACAATAGTTTACTACTGAAAAGCAATACTCCAATTGATAAAGGAAAATTGCATCAACAACACTTTTGTCTTCTAAATACACTTGTTGAAAATTCTTTGGATTCTAAAAATGGAACTAAAGAAATTCAGGTAGTTGGAGATAAACCTCTCAACATTAATTCATCTTTATGCCCAACACGAGAAATAATTGAGGGATATTTTAGGAAAACACACTGAAGCTTTTTCTTGGGAGTAAATGGATATGAGAGGAATTCATCCTTTAATTTGTAGTCATCACATATACACTGAAGATGTAAGACCAATCAAACAAGGTCAAAGGTGAATCAATCCTATTCTTCATGACATTGTCAAATAAGAAATAGAAAAAATTCTCAAAGTAGGGTTCATTTACCCAATATCTGATAGTCAATGGGTTTCTCCATTGGTTATTATACCAAAGAAAAATGGTAAATGGCGTGTGTGCATAGATTATAGAGAATTTAATAAAGCCAAAAAGAAGGGCCATTTCCCATTTCCATTCATTGACCAAGTACTTGATAACTTAGCAAGCAACAATTATTTCTCTTTTTTTAATGGCTTTATTGGATATAGTCAAATCTAAGTAGCCCCTGAAAATCAAGAAAAAACTACTTTTACATGTTCTTGGGGTACATAAGCTTATATAGTTTTACCATTTGGATTGTGTAACGTGCCTGCCACTTTTCAAAGAGTAGTCCTTGCTTTCTTTGCAAATTTCACCACTACATATGTTGAGGTATACATGGATGACTTTACTGTTCATGCAAAAACATTTGAGGAGGCCCTTAAAAACTTAGAAAAAAATTTGCAACAATGTAAAGATCACAGGTTGTCCTTAAATCATGAAAATTTTTCATTAATGATGACAAAGGGTATTGTTCTGGGACATCACATCTCAAAAGAGGGGATAAAGGTAGATCCCAAGAAAGTTGAAATCATACAGAACATTGAAATCCCTAAGAACCAAATTGGTGTTCAAAGTTTTCATGGGCATGTTGGATATTAGAGAAGATTTATAGAAGGATTTAGTAAAAATTTTGGACCCTTGTTCACATTGTTTAAGAAAGGAGAATTTTTATGGATAGAAGATTGTCAGAAATATTTTGAGACAATTAAAATAGCTTTAACAATTTATCCAATTATTAAAGGACCTGTTTGGGGAGAATCATTCCACATACATGTTGATGCATCCAATTTGACTATTGGAGTAGTATTAGGACAAAAAGATGACAATGATGCCATGCATGTAATTTATTATGTTACCAAGAATCTAAATCCTATTGAAATAAATTATACTACAACACAAAATGAATTTTTAGTTGTAGTATATGCAATAAACAAATTTAGGCATTATATTACAGGGTACAAATTTTATGTACATATACACCATCCTACAATTAGATATTTGATGAAAAAGGTTGTAGTAGGTGGATGCATTATTAGATGGTTAGTGTTGCAATAATTTGATGTTACTATCATAGATAAGCCTGGAAAGGCTAATGTTGTTGATTTTCTTTCCAAAATTGTTTTGTAGGATGATCAAGAACTAGTGGATGATAAATTTCCAGATGAACATTTATTTGTAATCTCAGTTCATCCACCATGGTTTGTTGATCTATAAAATTACCTTGTAATAGGGAAGTGTCCAAGTCACTTTATTCATAAACAAAAAAAAAGGTTAATTCGTGAAAGTTCTAGATTTTAGTGGATTAATGGTCTTTTATTTAAATTATGCCCTAATCATGTTCTTCGCAGATGTGTAGCTGAGTTAGATGTCTATGATGTAGTACACACCTACCATCATGAGCCTGAAGGAGGACACTATTTGGTGGTAGGAACAATCCATAAACTCCTAGGAGCTAGTTACTATTGGCTATCAATGACAAAGGATGTTACGTTCTTTGTTAAACACTATGATGAATGTCAGAGGATGGGAAAACCCACCCCGATAATGGAGATTCCATTTCAACCACAAATAGCTCTGGAACCATTTGAAAAATGGGGAATCAATTTTTTGGGACTTGTTGATCATCCCTCAAAAGGGAAGAATTATATGCGTGTTTATACTAATTACACAACAAAATGGGCTGAGGTGAAAGAATTACCAATAGCAAGAGAGGATAAAGTTACAGATTTTGTGTACTGAGAGAAATTATTTCAGACCAAGTGCCACAATTTGTATCAATAATGATGGAATCCTTTTTGTAAAGATATCAGATAACCCATAGGAAATCTTTGCCATATCACCCTTAAGCAAATGGACAAGTTGAAGTCACTAACTAAGAATTGGAGAACATCTTGACTAAGATTGTTTCTTTCAGGAAAATAGACTAGGCAAAGAGGTTAGATGATGCAATATGGGCATATAATACCACATGCAAAACAACTAGATTTCCACCATATGAACTTTTATATGGGAAAAAACCAATTATGTCAATAGAATTTGAATTAAGAACACTGAAAACTGCAATAGAAGTTGGAATTGATTTACCAAAGTCTGAGAAAAGTATAATTTTGTAGCTCAACAGACTTGATGAGATGAGAATGGAGGCTCTTCAACATATAGAGGTAATTCAAAAGAAAAGAAAGGAATGGCATGATAAGAATATTGTGTCTAGATAGTTCAAGGAAGGTGATTTGGCATTATTATTTGACTCCAAATTTGAAGATTTTAAAGGGAAATTCCATACAAGATGGTTAGGAACCTATGAGATAGATCAGGTATTTGAAAATGGAGTTGTCTAATTAGTGCCAATTGATGGAGAAAAGAGAGTTATGCTAGTTAATGGTCATCGACTAAAAACATATCATAAGCCAACATCAAAGGAGGAAGTTTTAGATGATCTACAACACAAAATTGAACATTTTATCATGGTAGATATTTCTTACATGAGAGAAAATATTTGAACCTCTAAAGAAGGTATGAATAAACAAGGTAAATTGAAAACCAACAAATGGTGGTTTACCTTGAGAAAAATGGAAATAAATTGAAAACCAACAAATGGTGGTTTGCTTTCAATAAAAAAAAAGATTAAAAACTAGCAATGGTGGTCTATCAAAGTTAACTCTTGAAAGCTCCTAAAGGTTATTGAAGAACTCCTAAAGGATCCTAAAGATCCTAAAGATAGAAGACTCTAAAGACTCCATTTGACTCAATCTGGTAAGGAAAAATCACATCAATCATCTCTATGTTTCAAATTTGCTTAATAGTATATCTACTTTCTAGAATGTAGGAGGGACACTTCCTCCATTGGCAATAAATTCATGTGAGGAAAGATATTTACTCATTCCTGAGACTATAAGAAGAGAGCCAATAAACCCAAAAATCTCAAATGGAGCTTGATAAGAGTTAGACATGCAATCACCTTGATTTAACAACAACAGGAATTATGGGTTGGTATGTGGTTTAGAATTCCAATTATCATCATGCCCACTCCAAAACTCAATGGACCAACAAATATTCTAGAGGAAGTGATAAAACCATGGTTTGAGAATCTAAAGGAAAACGATGGCTTTGCACTCAATACCAAATTGCCACCACAATATAGAGGAGTGTTCAACTATTGCATTTGGATGGAAGCAACGAACAAGGAAAAAGAAACCACCATAATTCTTGACAAAGATCCATGAGGACATGGTTCAAAACAAGTGGGGAAGAATGATGAGAGGCTCAGAGATACTTTCATATAAGTCATTTTATGTTTAAAAGACTTGTTATTTTGTTAATTAACATGACTAGCGGTAGACTATAGACTAATATATTTACTTACTTTTCTCTATGTTTGGCTAATTTGGTAGATATATTTGAAGTAATGCTTTATATTAAATGCATTTCTTTTGTGATGATTTTGATGAGTTAATTATGCATTTTTAATCTTTTACTGTCATAATTGGTATCATTTTCTTAAGGGTTTTATTCAGGGTATTCAAAAGAGTGATGATGAGTTAAACTGCCTCTTTAATCAAATGAAGAAAATCACACCATTGATCGACCCAACTAGATGATGAATCACTCAAGTCCAAATCAACTTCTTTTTAGTTGAATTAGGAACTTCTTGTCCTAGAGCTAATCTGGAACATTTCTCTATGTCTATTCTCAATCCAATTTTAGTTCTACTCTAGTTTTATTTAAATCTTTACTTTAGACACCTTTAATCTTAGTAGTTAATGCCATATTGTGAATTTGATAAGGATGTAGTTACAAATTTCCATGTTTTAAATTTAGAAAAGAGTTAGATAATTTTTGAGTAAAATCTTGTAATGGTTACAATACTTTGTTTTGCATCCCAATTTGATCAATTTGAATGAAGATAAGAAGTTAACTCAAATTATTGTGTTAAGAGATCTTACCAAAGGAAGAGCAGGGCCCGTTCAACCAAAGGAATTGATCTTGTGTGGTATTTTTCTAAGTTTATGTTATTTTTGTTCATTAATACTAAATCTGTAAGTGTTAGATGTTAAATCTAGAATGCTAAGTTTAAATGAATCATTTTTAGAAATTGTGTTTAAATCACCTTTAAGTTTATTTTATCATGGCTAGAATAGTTTGTTGGATTTGTTGAAAGGTTTATTAAGTTAATCTAATTTAGATGTTGTTTGTAGGAATTAAGTTTGGTAATTATTTGTTAAGTTTAATTAAAGCAATGATGGGAACTTTTTGAAAGATGGAATTGAATTTTGTTGGAAATTTGTTCATGGAAATTAGTATTCATGTTTTCTAGGTTAGTCATTATTTCCTTGAAATTCATTTATGTTCTTTAAAATAGCATATATTTTCCACCAAATCTTAAGATATATTTCTTTCGAAGGAAATTATAATTAAATTTGGATTTCGCTCTCTAGATTAAGAATTTAGTTAAATGGTAGTCTTTTCCATGAATCAGTCTCAATCAAGTCAAATGAAGTAAAAAATAAGTCAACAAAACTTTAAATGAGGAAATAAGATAGAATTAATCCTTAAGAATTAGTCGCCAAAGTTCAACTACTAAGAGCTCTTTAAGGAGTTGAATTGACACCTGAAGTCACTGTTTATAGTGTAAACCCCCCCCAAATTTCCATGACAAACATCCTTATTGCATATAGTTCTGAGACACACCCGATTCGATAATTAATTGACTAAATGATGCAACTTGTGACATCAACTACCTTTCCCATCAATGTTTCCTTTAATCATGATATGTATGAGTATGCAAGATAGGTATGCTGATGTTTTATGGATGCATTTCATGATAACATTTTAGCATGAAAGAGGATAGAAGAATGAGAGTGATAAACCCTTGATTTTGAAAAGATGTAGAAGTCCAACAATTGATGAATCCTTGAGACTTTATTAGATATGATGATGAATGATGATGATGTATTGCTTATCTAGCGATTGGGGATATAAAGAGCTTAGTTACCTTATTTTTGATAACACACATAGATATGATGCATCAAGGTATAAAGAACCAAGATGACATTGTACCTAGTGTGATGGACTTTGACTTGACAATCAAATAGGAGTGTCCTTGTTCACACCTGGCATACAGAACCCTATTTAGGATGTAATTCAGATATTTGCAACATCTCAGATAAAAAGATAGAAAATTAGAACCTTCTCTTGTGGTCAACAAAATATTCAAAACACCTTCCCTACAGACCAAATAAAGTAAGTATGACCAAGTTTATATTACAAGAATATCCAACAAGCACAACAAATAAAAAGATAATGATCAATGCCCCATTCCTTTCTCTCTAAATCATTTTTTTAAGAAATCATTGAGAGTTCATTGGAATGAGTGCAATAAGATAACTCAAAAGAAAGGATCAAGTAAACAATCAAGATAATGTTCTTTGTACCTCTAGCCAAGACTAAACTATGGTGATGCTTGATGTTGATGTCCATTGTAGGAAGAATGCATCCTAGGACATGATGTTATCAGATAATTTTGGGATTAATTGGATGATGGGATATTAATACCAAGAGTTTACCAACTTATTTACTTACTAATCTAGACTTCAGACCTTGATGTTTGAGTTTACACTTTCAATTTTCTATACTTGTTTCCAATTGTTTCACCAAAGTTTGGGGGTGACGATAATTTATTATGAGCGGATGTTTATATCGGGTGAATGTGAAATGGGATGGATGGATTTTTTAAAATATTTGGATGTTTTTGATATTTTGAAATATTTTGAGGCTATTTTTAGTATTTTCAAGATGTTTTACAAATGATTTGATTTTCAAATTTTCCAATGTTTTGGTGTTTTCTAAGATTTTGACCAAGATCTCAACCTAAAGATGCATGCTAGGGTCCTTGGGGGCTGATTAAAGATTAGCATTTCATATGTTATACATGCAAAGACCATGTAGTTTGATTGACATAAACTCATTTATTAATGATATATGAACAAATGGATTGAAGGTTATTGTGAGGGACTCCTAAAGGACTGACCTAATGTGTCTCAGGGGCACAACAATGATGGCCTTGCCTATTTTCAGAGCTTAGAGACCCATAGTTCAACAAGATGACTCTATTTTTTAATTTTTTCAAACTTTTTGACCTATTTTTGGATTTTGAGTGTTTTTGGGTTTTCTTGGTTTTTTTGATGTTTTTTGGTTTTTCTAATTTTAAGGAATATTTCAAGAATATACACAAATCTTATCCAATGTAGGTATAAGAACATGCACCTAGTGTGATGCATTAGAATACTCTGATATAGGCAGGACAAACTAACCTTAGGAATGGTGCTAAGTAGTACAAGGAGGGATCATGATACAAACACAGGATCAAGCTATGATGTAGATGTGGATGGGTGATGGAAGGGTTGATGGAATGCCATGGATGAATGATGTAGAACAAGCCATAGAGATCATGGTGGATGGAAAGTGATTATTTACAAAAGGTGCCTATTTTCTAGGTTTTCACCAAGGTACTTTCCCAAAGGGCCACCGAAGTCATTTTCACTAAAGGACAATTTTTTTATTAACTATTTTCAATCCTTTTTTTGATTTTTTTGGATTTTTTATATATTTTTACTTTTTTTGTATTTTTTGAATTTATACCTTGTAATTTTAGGCATAAAATTTTTTGAGATGGGAGCTATTGATATGCTCCTATAGAGGCTCACCTTCTAGTGTTGACAGATGATATGCTCCTGATTTGTAGCTTGCTGTGATGATGAAGGGTCCCAACCAATTGGGTTCAAATTTTCCCTAGTTGTTTGGATTTGGTATATTTTTCTGGTTCTCTTTCAACACAAGCTCTTTGACTTGAAATTTTTGACTCCTAATCTTCTTTTTATAGCTCCTTTTGAGATAGTTTTGATAGACTTGTAGGTGATTCAAGGCATCCATGCACCACTCATTCAATACTTCTAGCTCATTCAACTGTGACACTCAATATTCTTCATCCATAATGATATTTTACAATGATATTCTTAAGCATGGGAGCTCGATCTCAATGGGAAGAATGGCTACTGATCCATAGACAGGGAGAAGGGTGTTGCACCTATAGGCATGCAAATACTCGTTTGATAGGACCATAAGGTAGGATTTAGCTGTAAGTTCCAGTCACAACCAACTTCATTAACTATCTTCTTTAGCATTTTCAAGATGGTTTTATTAGAAGCCTCAACTTGGCCATTTGCCTTAGGGTAATATGGGGTGGAGAAGTGATGTTGGATATTGATTTTTTGTCATAGCTCTCTAACATCCTAGTTCTTGAAAGGTGTCCCATTATTTGAGATAATGGATTGTGAGACACCATAGCTACAAATAAGGTAGTTTAGGATGAATTTGGAAATCTATTTCCCTATAGTATAGGTCATGGGAATGGCCTCTACCCACTTTGTGAAGTACTCAGTGGCGGTGACAATGAACTTTTGTTCATTGGATGAGGTGGGTGTGAATTTTTTTAATGAGATTGAACCCCCATTATGAAAAGGTCCAAGGTGTTATGATCAATAGGAGCTCCTGAGCTGGTGCATGAATGAGATCCCCATATTGTTGACATTGCAAACACTTTTGGACATAGTCATGAGATTCCTTTTTTTATTTTGGCCAATAGTACCCCATCCCCAACATTTTCTTAGTCAAGGTCATACCACTCAAATGTGACCCACAAATGCCATTGTGTACCTCATTTAAAGCAATCAAATATTCTCCAGGATTAAGGTATCATAACAAGGTACCCTCGATACTCCTACGGTATAAGGTGTCTCCTAAGATAACAAAATGGGATGATTTTTTTACAAATGTTCTTTTAAGGTTTGGGGTGATATCGATGGGGAGGAATCCTATTTTTAAGTAGGTGTAAATTTCATGATACCAAGGGTCAACAGGACCAATGATTTCACACATGAATTCAAACTCTAGTACCTTGAGTTCTAGTACGAGAAGCTGCTCAACCAAGAATTCATGTTTATGGAAATTGTGTGGGATATCCAATAGCAATCCAATTATTTCCATAGCATCTGCTACTCTATGGTTTTCCCTGGGTATTTTCTCAAACATGATGTCAATGAATAATTCTTTGAGGCTTTCCACCAATTTCTTGTATGGGGTCATCTTGTTATCTTTTGCTTGGTATTCATCATTTACCTAATTGATGATTAGTTGCAAGTCTCCATAGACCTTGATTATCATGATCTACCACTGTATTGCTATTCTAAGTCCTATGAAAAGAGCCTCATATTCTATAATGTTGTTTGTGCAAGGAAAAGACAACATATATGACTTGGGTATGCAATCTCCTTGTGGTGAAATGAAGAAGACTCCAAATCCTAACCTATGTTGTGTGTAAGATCCATAAGAATATACTTTCTATTGATATGTTATGCTTATGTTACAGATGGGCTGATTAGGGAACTCTAATACAAGTGGGTTCTTTGAATATATTGGTGCCTCTACTAGTTGGTCTGCAATTACTTTCCCTTTAATATCATTTTTTTCTACATACTCAATGTTTTATTTTTTTAGGATCATGACCCATTTAGTTGTTCACCCTATGAGTGTTTCTTTGGAAAGTAGATACTTGAGAGGGTATATCTTGGTAATGGGTTTTATTTGGTGAGCCAACATATAGTTCTTGAACTTCTTTGTTGCAAACACCACTGCTAGGAAATCCTTCTCAATAAATGTGTAATTCAACTCATGTCCCACCATGGTTCTAATAATATAGTAAATAGCTCTATCCTTCCCATTTTCATCATGTTGAGCTAAGAAAGCACCAAGGGCTCTGTTGTTGCCAATATATATAAGATCAATGACTTGTATGGAATTGGTGGTGTAACAACTGGTGGCATCAATAAGTACTTCTTGATTTTTTTGAACATCTGGTCACATTTCTCATCCAATTTGTATTCTACCCCCTTGTGGTGTAGATGAGAATATGTGATAGCCTTATCTACTAACTATGTTATAATCTAGAAAATGGATTGGAGCCTTCCTTGTAAACCTCTTAACTGCTTGAAGGTTCTTGGTGCCTCCATCTCAAGAATTTCTTTGACTTTGGTGGGTTCTATCTCAATTCTCCTCATGGATACAATGTACCCTAGGAGCTTTCCTGAATGTACCCCAAAGAAACTTTTTTGGATTAAGCCTAACCTTGTATTCTTCTAGCATGTCAAAGACAGAGCTTAGTGTTGCTATGTGATCCCAACACTTCTTTGATTTGGCCAATATTTCATCAACATAGTCTTCCACAGTTTTTTGAATCATGTCATGGAATATTAGTGTCACAGCTCTTTGGTAAGTTGCTCCTTCATTTTTCAATCCAAATGGCATCATGTTCCAATAGTATGTCCCCCATGGATGAGTGAAAGTTTTCTTGTGTTGGTCATCCTTAGCTATCATGATCTGATTGTACCCTAAGAATCCATCCATTAGTGATAGCATTTCATTCCCTACTATCACATCCACAATCATTTCTATGTTTGTGAGAGGGAAATCATCCTTAGGGCATGCTTTATTCAAGTGCCTAAAGTCAATGTAGATTCAAATTCCCCTAGTGGGCTTCAAGATAGGTATAAGATTTGAAACCCACTCTAGATAATCAATTGTTCATATGAAGCCAACATCAACCTGAGATTTTGTAATTCAAGCTTGACCAATAATCCTATTTGTGGATGAATCTTTATCCTTTTTGTCTTACTGGATTCACCTTTGGATAAATGGCTAAATGGTGAAACACAACTTTTGGATCAAGACCAGGCATGTCAACATAGGTCCATGTGAAGTTTACCTTTCTTTCCCTTAGAAAATAGATAGGAGTTCTTGTTCTTCTATCAAAAGTGATTTTGCATAGAAGATGATATGTGGCGCTTCCTCAGTCTCTAGATTGACTAGATTACATTTCTTTGCTAAGACTATTGACTTTTCCTGATGAATAGCACTAAGGGAAATATTGAATCCCTCATTCTTTGGTGCCTTAGAGAGGTTTTCACCATTGGATATGTCCTTTCTTTTTACTATTTTCAGGTCAGAGAGTTCCACAGTGTCATTTTCACTCAAAGACCTAGATATTATTCTTAAATTTTTACTTTTGTGACTGAGGGATTTAATCATTTCCCCATAATATATATGTGTGTCCACCTCATTGTAGAACCTAGCTTTGTGATCTCCACATGGTAGAGTATCTTGCAATCCCATGAATACTGAGAGAGCCTCATCATTTTTTAATATGTCTAAAATCAGTGGTCCTTGTTGGTTGTAATCAATGAGTTGGGGTAGATAAGTTTTAGCTCATTGGTCTAGTTACTTGCTTTGAAAGATAGGGTATTGATCATGAAAAGAAATGAATTCTCAAATAGCATGGGTAGGTCAGTGATGGGTTCTTTGTCACACACATTGGTTATATCAAAGGTATAGTTGTCTAAAGGCATACCTATGGATACTGGTAACTAAGGAGGAGCTTTGACTTTTCTAACTGGGGAACCTTTTCCAAGTATGGTTTTTTTTGGAGTGGTACATCCAAGACCAAGATTTCTTATACGCTTCTCAAGAATGATACATTCTAGAATATTGTTGTTATTTTGTCCAAGTTTCTTATTTTTATTGTGGCCCATGCCAAGCATCATTTTTAGTCCTCTATTGTCATCATCCATGGGAAGATCAAGCACAAGAATTTCATCTTGGTTTAGTAGACTTGATATGTCCTTTTCATCTATTGTTTCTTGGCTTATATCTCCCCAGAATTTGAATCTAGATGGGTCTACTTTAAAGGTTTGAGATAGGGTGTCCATTGGTTGGGGTTTCCCACGAGACCAAGGAGATTGAGGTAACTCCCCTATTACAAAGGAACTCTTTTTCATTTTGTAATCCCCACACCCATTATCTTGGATAATGGATTTGATATCAAAAATGTCTATAATGGAGGGTGTCTTTGTCTCAGAAGTGGAGGCTAAGGTAGATGGGTCAATATATGGAGATGTGGGTCCCTCATCATTCTTTGGGACTTGAGGGATCTTGTAGTACTTGGCTTCCAAATTCTTGTAATAATAAAATGGTTCAAGATCTTCATGGACAATGACCTCTTAATTTTGATAGATAAACTTGACACATTGATGGAAGGTGGATGCAATAGATTGCATCCCATGGATCCATGGGCACCCCAAGAGGATATTGTAAGGTAATTCAAGATCAAGGACTTGGCATGTAGTTTCCATGATGGTTGACCCTACTTGAATAAGGAGTTGAATGGTTCCTTGAGACACTCATTCCTAATCATCATATATCCTAATAGTAATACCCTTACCTTTTTCAATGACATCTTCAAAGAATCCTACATTGTTTATTATCTTGAGAGTACAAATATTCAAGCCTAAACCTCCATCCACCAAGAATATTTTGACTTTATTCTTATGGACTAAGACTTCAAGATGGATTACACGGTTATGAGATGGTTGCATTGGGAAGTCCTGACCAAAAAATGTTAGGAGATGTTGTGTGGTAATGTGTTTGACCATAGCTTGGAACTGGTCTACATAAAGATTTGTGGGGATAGTTGATGAAGTGAATGCTTCTTTGAGGATCTTCCTATGTGCAGGAAAGATTTTTAGCAACTCCATGATAGAGATCTGGGCAAGTGTCCTTTTTAACTGATCCAAGACATTATAACCATTGGGAATTGACATTGGATTGGTAGTAGATGCTTTGGGTGCTTGGGATGGTCCTGGAATGGTAAATTTCCCACCACATGTGGTGACTCCACATTCAACTCTAGATCATTTAATGATGACAATGGTAACCCACTCATCTAAGGATGAAACAACATGGTCATAAACATGGTTCACATTATTATACTTTTCCTTACCATTGTTGTTTCCTTTATTGTGATCTGGAATTGGATTCATGTATATCTTTAGATCTTTATTTCCTATAAGTTGTTCAATGGTTGTGGTTTTGTCATCGATGAGGTCCTAAATCATTTTTTTAAGTCTCATGCAATTGGTTGTTGTATGTCCCATTATTTTTTGGAAATCGCGGAGTTGCTTTTCGTTAAACCATGGTGGTTTAACTTGAGACTCTTGATAATTGTCATAAGTAGGGATCTTAATGAGATTTTCTTGAACTAACCATTGCATGATAGACTCAATTGGTTCCCAAAGTAGTGTGTATTTCTATTTAGGGGAACACTTCCTTGGGGGTGGTCCCCTTGATTGTTCAAGTTATTGACCACTTGATTGTTGGGTTGTTGTGATGATGTGTTGGCTTGTGTGTTTTTTTGGTTGTTGACTTGTGGTTTTTGATATGATTGTGTGTTTTTCCTTGGGGAACTGATAATAACTTTGGTATCAACCACACCATCATTAGTAATGTTCTTGTTCTTTTCCCATGTGAAATGTTTTGTGTTGTAACTAGTTGATGGATAGTTGTCTTGATAAGTAGGTGTCCCTCCTTGTGTTATAAGGGCTCTTTCAATGTTGAGCGCCTTGGGGATCAGCTAGTCATATATGGTGAAGCATTGCATTTTCAGACGGAAGGATAAGGTTCCTTTTATATTAGCGATAATAGTACATATTTGTTGTTCTTAGGGAATAGTCCACTTGCTTTTGTTGGCCTTGGATGACCATCGTTGCAAGAAGGATGCAAATATTTCCCTCTTAGCTTGTTTGAGATTGGATAGTTCTTCTAAACTTGCATCCTTGCCTATGTTGAATGAATAGTTTTGTATGAACAATTCCACAATTTCTTGGAACTTTTTAATTCTAGTAGGAAGGTGAGAGAATCATTCCATTATTGGTCCAACCAAACTCCTAGGGAATAGTTGCATTAGATAAGAATCGTCATATGCAACTTCCATACATTGTACATGAAATTCCTTGATCTTCAAGGTTACTAGTCCCATGATATTTTTCAAATTTAGGTATCTCGAACCCTTTCAAGAATGGAACCATCACAATGCTTCCATTGAATGGGTAAGGGAACCAATTCCCTTCAATTTTTGTTTTTTTCTAGATTGTAGGTCTAGCACTTGTTGTGAGAGAAATTTGATTTGTGTAGACACATCATTTTGAGGATCAGGTGGTGGAATGAATGTGTTTTGGGGTGGTTTGATCACTTGAGTGATGGGTGGGGTATTTTGCGCATTCATGGGAGGAAATCGCATGTTTTTTGTGCCACCAATGCTTGTTGGTATGCTTGCAATTGCTTTTGTGCCAAAAATGCTTGTTGTTGGTCTTTTTGTTATTGTGCCAACAATTCTTGTTGTTGGGATAGTAGTTGAGCCACTTCTTGTTGTGCTTGGTATTGTTGAAAATATCTTTGATAGGATTGCTACTGAATTACTTATTATTGTGCTTGGTACTGTGCTTGTGCTTGAGCTTTTTGGGGTAGATATTGAGCTTGTGTCTGAGCTTGAGCTTGTTGGGTGGCTTATGTAGGTTGGCAAGCCTACGTGGCTTGGGTAACTTGTTGTTGTTGTAATAAAGCATGTGCTTGCACTTGAGCAGCTTGTTGTGCTTGTTGTGTGGCTTTTTGTGCCTATTAAGTAGCTTGTTGTGCAACTTGTGAGGTTTGTTGAGATTGAAACTGCTGAAATTCCTTTTGATAGGCTTGTTGAGATGCTTGTAGTGTAATGTTGTATTGGTTTTCTATGTTTGGATTTGGTGAAGAGCTAGAGGATTCAGAATGGTATGATATTTTGCAATGATATTTTCTTGAGGTGGTGGTGGAGGTGTTGTTGGATTGATGATAGAAGATTATGTGGTGGATGGTGCAGTTGATATGCTAGGTCCTTGGGAGACCATGTTTTGAGATATTTGAGTTGTTGTACATGGTGTAGTGATTGATTGTGTTGTTTGGATTGGTTCCACCTTGTGTTGCGATATTGGTGGAATGCTTGGAGGATTTGGTATGTTGATTTGATTCATGATTGGAGGATTGATTTGATTTGGTTGACTGAGAATTGGTAAAGGGGGTTTCCCTAAACGAAGGATTAGTTAGGATGTTAATGGTTGAGGGGTAAATGGTGGGAAGATGGGTGGTGTGTTTCCTTGAGAAAGTGATGATGAGGGATAAAATATTCCCCCTTGTCCTTGTGAAGTCATGGGGAGAGAGACTTGTGTGTTAAGGGAATATTTCAGTGATGTGGAGAAGGTGGATGGATTGTTGGTGTCATGAAAGACGAGTGGAACATATGGGTATTTTGGATCTTGAGGGATGGTATTTGGTTGACCCAAGATGGTTTTTTCATCTAATTCTTGGTTATTTACAAAGGAGTGTGTTTGAAGAGCATGAAGTAATGAACTTCCCTTGGTAACCATGGGTTGACATGGAGCATCAGATGATGTTGGTTATGGGATGGGTTGAATAATGTTTTGAAAGGGAGGTGTGAATGAGACTAGTGGCATAATCCCTAGAGGCGTCTCCACAATACTGCTCACATCATAATCAAAAGAGATTTTAGCCCCTTCTTTTGCTAATTCCAACATGTATTGTGAAGGACTAAGTCTCATCATTGTGTTGTCAAGTTTTGTGATTTTTAAGGATTTTGGACCATTTCCGTGATTTCATCTTAAGTCATTCCTAGGAAATTTTTAGTGATATCTTCCACTTGGAAACCTACCTCTTGAAGATCTTGTGGTAGTAGAGGAAGGTTGAGTGGGGGATTTTTAGATCCAATGGGTTTTCTTTTAGGTGCAGTTTGACTTAGGTCACTTGAAGTAGATGTTTCAATATTTGTTTCCATGTTCTTCTTGTGTTGAGGTCTAGTTTGGACCATAAAATAAGGATCAACTTTTAGGAATATGGGAGGTAAACCTTTAACTCCTTAGGTTGGTCTAAACTTTAGGTACAAAAATATAAAATCTAAGATGTTAAGGATCAAAGGATGGCGATGAGATAATGATAGGTGGATGATGTGAATTATTGAACTTTTAAAAACCTTGGAGTGATACTAGACTTTAGGACTTTTGGATTTTTCATTTTGTATTTGATTTGGATTTGACAATGAAATCATAAACTCCAAGGGGTTAGATGTTGTCTTGGAATAAACCCTTCCACAAGGTGATAATTTAACTAAGTGTATGAAGAAGGATTCATCTACACACACTTATTCAAACAAAATGATTTTGATTTTGATTTAGAAGGATTTTCCAAAAGCCTAGCATGAAGGATTTTTTCTAAGATTCCAAGAGTTGTTTGTGAAATGGGATTTGATTGATGTTTGGGGGCGGATGAAAGTGTTGATTTTGATCCTAAGTGAACTTAGAGAGATTTTTGTTTGCAAGACCTAGGTATTGAAGAACATGCTATACCTCCTATGTGAGAAACTCAGAACATTGAAAAAAACTTGGATTTTGACAATAATACAATAAATACAAATTGGGATTATCTTTTGAAGCAAGTTTGTAAAAGTTATAGACCAATCTTTCTCTAACTTCATAAAGCATAGGCTGACATTTCTTGAGATCTCTTGGACTAAGACATTTGTGATGATTGATGGACTTTGGTTTTGGGATTTTGATCTTGCAAGAAATCATTTGAGAAAACACATGTGTGGGGTTTAATTTGTATTTTATCTTTGCTTAATGGATTATTTTTACCAAAAACACTTTCTTGCTTAACTTTTTAACTAAATGTCTATGTCTTAATTTCTTTTCATTGCACAATGTCCATTATGTGGAAATCACGGGAATCGAGGCAATAGTTCCCTAATGTTTACTTTAGAGAAAGCAAATTGAGATATAAGCCAAAATATTTAGAAGCCTCTAAGGATAAATACCTAGGGACAAGTAGTAATACTTGGAATTTTTGAAGGTATTTTCCTCTTCTGAAGGGTTTGAAATTTGATGACCTTGTTAAGTGTTTGATTTCAATATTTTTGATTCAAGCAATGTGTTTAACTAACTCAAAGGTTGCACAATCCTAGGATGAAAAAGAAAATATTCATTGAATTCCCACTTGGATTTCTCCAATTGCACTTATTTAGAATGGATGATTAGAAGCTTGACCACACTAGCTCCCCTCCACGACACTCACTTCTACAAGTTAGCCAAGCTTCAATTCTCATGAATCTCCCATGATGAACTTTCATCTCTACAAACAATCACAAATATGTGGGATGGCTATGGAGGTCCGACCTCCTAATGCCAACAAATATTAGGATTTTTGGCTACTACACAAGGGTTCATAATAAGGGCATTTGGTTCAAAGGACACACTGATAAACTCCCTCAAGAGGTCTCCCAAATCTTAGAACAAGGGCTTTATGCATCATAAAGATACTAGGGGAGAGCTATCATGCATCACTCAATTGATTGCAAACTTTCCTTGAAACCACAAATTTGTATAGTGGTTTGAAAGAGCCTGGATTATGCTCGTTACCACTTGGGTTGCTCCCTTGGGGTGAGTACATTTTCCCATGAAGGCAGGCCCTTTAAATTTAAATAGAAGTGAGTAAGTAAGTAAATCTATAGTTTGACTGATCTTTGTTTGTGTGAACAAAGAGAGAACACATGCAATTCCTTTTCTCACACTATCAAGATTTGTTTAATTTTTAAAAACCAAAATTTGAAATGTGGAGATGATCTTTTAGAGAACCTAATATCACTAAAATGCTTTTGACTCTCAATATTTCCATGAAGCACGAGAGAAGTGCATAAACTTTTGAATTATATTAGTTTGTAAAAAATATTACAAAATAGAACAAACAAAAATTATTTTTAATCCTTAAAAGAAATAAATGGATTCTTTTTATAGCACCAAATTTGAGTCTAAAAGTTGCTTGTTCAATTTTAATCCAAATCAAAGTGCTAGCAAGTGCTTAAGATTCAATTTTAACCAACTTGACAAAGCTTGAGTTGTGGGTTAATTTTAAGTCCAAATTGAATCAAGTTGGTCCTAAGAATTAAAATGTAGCAATTAAAGCCCAAATTATCACAAAGAGCATTAAAAAATGCTTTTAATACTTAAAACTATGGCTCTCCCCTACTTCCTACAAATGTAGCACTCTGTCAGTGACATATGCGGTGTTGAAACACAAATGTGATGCTCTATAGAAAAAGAGAGTGTCAATGTAGCACGGTAGCAAATACGACACTTTGTGGTGAGAAAATTAGACAAAAAATAGAGAATGTGAATGCAGCGATGTATCAAAGGCGATGTGAAAGCAGTGTGCATATGTAGTGTGACATGACGATTGTGGCACTGTATGTCAAAAGTGGCACTCTACGATGCCACATTTTTAGAAAGGCAACGCCACTCCCCTATAGCTACAAAAAATGGAGAAATTATGTGAAATTAAACATGTTAGATCATTCAACCCTCCTAGTATTAGAATGTGAGCACAAAACCTGTATAGACTAACAAAATATCAACAAAATAATTTCAAACACATTAGTAGCATAGATAAAATGCTCCATATGAGATTCTTCAACTATTTTAAGAAAAAACATGAAAAAAAAAAAAAAATTAACACAATGAAGCATGTAATCTAACTTAAACCAGCAAAACCTTCATCCCATAGGGGGAGTGGTGCTCCTTTGATGTGGAAAGAAGCCCTTTCCCAATCCCTTGATGAGCTTGATGAAGTTGAAGATGATCCAAAGATGAATTTGACTATAATCTAGCTATAAAACTTGAAAATGATGGAAAACGAAGAACTCAAATGGCTATAGTGATAATGTATGAGGTTGTGGATCCATATTGTAAAAATGATGCATCTATTTATAGAATTTAAGCATTGAAGAATGGGAGGATTTGATGAATGTGGGATAAATTCAGAGCTAATGAAAATGTGTCAAGTGTCACAATTCTATTAGATGAAGTTGGAGCACATTTTGAGAACTGTGTGTGGAAGAGGATGGAGAAGTAAATGTTGTTGGTTAAGAATTTGAAATTGTTGTAAGAGGAAATGAATGGGATTTGAGAGGATGTAAGAGGATTTGAAAGGTTGTAAGAGGAGTAAATGCAGATGTAAGAGGATGTGATAGATTTTTTAAACCTTTGGAGGGAAATTGAATTAAAGGTGGTTGAGAGGAATATTCCTTAGCATATGTCTTTGTGAAGATAAATAGATGAATTAGATAATTAATTGAAATTATTTTCATGTGCAACTTGGTTAGTTGACCATAGTTGATTTTAGCTCTTGGGGAGTTAAAAGTTGGATGATTTGATAATCATGATTAGAAAGTTGATTTAGGATTAATTAATCTAGAATTAATTAATTGGAGTGAATTTGGAGATGTGACATTTAATTTAATATATTTTTAATCAAATGAGAGGATTAAGAGAGGATTCAATTAAATGATTTAATTTAATTAAATAAGTTGAATATTTAGTTCTAAAGAATAAGGGTGAATTAATCAATAAACTTAATTATTTGATTAATAGCTAAATTTGTTGATTTTAATTAAATAATGATGATTATTAAATTAAATGATCAATTTGAGATGATTTTAGAAGAAATGGTGTTCATTGATCAAAATCAGATGCATAGTATCAATCAGGGCTTTTTTGATATCTACATGTATAAATACAAAATTATTTCACTTGATTTCACCTAGAAGATTTCATGCAAGCTAAGGATATATATAAGAGAGAATTATCGAAAGCATTCAAGAGAATTTTCAAGGCATACAAAGGAAGATTTTATTGAAGATTATTGTAGCAATCAAGATTCCTTTCATCACATCAAATATTTATTGTATCATGCATGTTGTTTGATCTAATATGTTAATGTAGTGTTCAAGATCTAATCAAGCATATCAAAGGCATTGTTTCTAATCAAATTTCATGATCAAGATCTACATCCATTGAGACCACTTCATGCTAGTTTGCAAATTTTTGTTCCAAGGTTTTAATTAAGGTTTGGTATTTGTTACATAGAGTTGTTCATTCGTCATTCCTTCATGTTATTTCATTGTTTCATTTCAAGGTTTAATTACCAAAATGAAACAATGACCAAGGAAAACCCCCATTCCCTAACAAACAAATTTTTTCTCTCTTTGATGTGTGATTGTAGATTTTAGGTTGAAAATCCTTTCAAGAGAAAATTTGAAAAAAGTTGCAAAGTTGTCAAAGTTGCAAGAAAAGTTGTCAAATCACAAATTACTGTTTCAATCATATTTGATTACCATCCTTCATTTGCATATTATAACATACGTTTTGAATGAAATAAAGGAAAATAGGTCATTGTGGGGTGAACCAACACCACACCCCATTTTCCTTCATTTCATATATATAATTTATTTTAAAATTTTACTAATCTTTATTTTATTTTATTTTATTGCAAATAAATATTTATGTTATTTAAATTATTTTAAATTTCTTTTTTTAATTTATAATGTACATAATACTTCATTGATATAATTATAAAATTTCAACATAATTATATTTATATTATATAATATAAATATGATATAATTATATTATACAATTTTATAATCAATAATTTAATTAAAATTTAAATATTAATATATTAATACTTAATTATTGTTAATAAAAACAATATCATAAAATATATAATAATACATGTTTTTAAAAGATAAAAAAATTGTCAATAAAGTCTTTTAGGATAAAAATTTAAGGAGGTTTTCCACAAATCTATCGTAAGAAAATCTATAAAAGCAACAAAATAAAAAATATTAATTAATAAGCATAAGAATGATAGAAGCAAGTCATTGTGAAGAAGTTGAAATAATAATAATATTTTTTTATTATTTGATAGTATGTTAATGTATTTTTATGATTTTTTTTATATTATGTAGGTTTAAATAATAATATATGTTTATATTTATATTTGATAATATGTAGGTTTAAATAATGACCTACATGTATATTCTAATAAGTACCATTGATTTTTTTATTTACATGAAGATTAGAATAAGGAATGGAAGAAATTAAATAGTTAAATTGTTATTTTAAAAAAAAAATTAATGAATTCTTTTTTTTAAATAAAAGTGGCTATGCCATTGAACATTTTATTGATTAAAAAAAAGTTACAAGCCCTGGTTCAAAAGGAGCATACCAGTAGGAAAGAACTAGGGAAGAAAACCTTCGATTATAGCTCTAAAAAAGGACAAAAAAGCTAGCCTAGAACCCCAACCAAACCTAGACAGATACCCCAAACATGATAATAACACTTAACCTCCCAGAGAAGCCCCCCATAGAAAAGGACCCAGAACAAGATACAATATCTTGGTACTAGATACCAAAGCAAAACATTTCTCCAAATCAGGTGGATCCAACAACATAGAATGGCAATGGCAATAGATGATCCAAAGAGAATTTCACTTTTTTCTTTAGAGGAGGAAGTGTCATAGTTGAACAATCTAATTAGCTTCATTGAGTATACAATGCAATGCCAGGAAAAAGTTAACACTAATGGACCGAGTCTCAAGAGGAAGGTTGGCCATGATTAAGAAACACCTCAAAATAGTTTCCACAAAAGTAACACACCTAAACTTGACCTGAAAACCAGATAGAAGAAGATCTCCAAAACAACCATTAGAAAGAAAATCATTAATATGAGTAATCCTTCAATGGGGAAAAAAAATAGTGCAAATTTAAATGCTTCACTGAGATCTGAAATAGATGTAGAATAGGGAAGATGGGGAAGCCAACCAAACACTGACAAGAATGTCCATATGTAGTAAGAGAGTAAGAACAACCCCAAATTAAACACCAAGATTAACATTCACATGGAGGTGCAAAGGTAGTTTGATCCCTTCAAACCACTACCAAGCAACCATGGGCATAAATAGAGCAAAGAACTAGCATCGACTAGTGATAAATTTATATACTAATCACTGCACATTGCAAAACCCAAATCATGTGGTCACAAAAAAATAAAGCCACGAAATCAATTTTGATATTCCACTTTTGAACCATGCTTGTAGTGGAGAGAAGGGGAAAAAAAAGAAATACCAAAACACAACCATGGAAATCCAATGGTCAACAGAGCTGTCCAGAAATACCACCACAAAACTAGGAAAGAACAGAACTAAAGGAGCTCGGCATGAAAAGAAGACAACAAAATACATGAAGTAGGTAGTCTTAGGTGCACAAAACTCAAGTACACCAAACTATAACAATTCTCTACAATTTTTTATGATCACAAATTTTTTATTAGCCAATGATACTACTAAAGAATTTTTCTATAAAAATTCTCTGCAATTTTGCATGATCACAAAAGCTTTATTAGCCAATGAGTCTACCAAAGAATTTTCTTCCATTAAGGCCAAAACCAATAAGGAGAAAGCACATAGAGCATTATCAGTGAAAAGAGCACCAGCAAAATATGAGGTGAGAAAAACATAGGAAACCAAAACCAAATGAAGCTACAAATAAATTGCAATCTGAATAGGGGAAAATATGAGTTGGAGATCAAATTAAAATCGGAAAAACATTTGAGTGTAGCACTCAGACTCAAGCGGATAGGCATATGAAATTAGAAGTAAAATACAAAAGTAATTTAAATCAAAATCAAAATAGCTTCTACAGGTTGCTTATCATTTCTAGGTTGATACCTATTTTATGTCATCTTTTAGTCCATAGCTCCATAAGTAGTAGCTGCAAATTTATATCAAAAAATTGCATTCAAAGCCAAGAGTCTTGGCAAGACATAACATCCTTGTAAATATTGGCATTGAAGGAGCTAAAGGATGCAGTATCTAAGGCATGGAACCCAACAGAAAAAGCCAACCAATGACAAGAGCCCAACGAATATGCAAAAGAACACAACATGGCCAAAAGAAGACCCACATAACAGATTTAATGTATTAGAGGAAGGGTTTCTTTATTGAATTCTTTATACAAAAATTTCTCATCAATTGCCTTGTTTTCCAACCAATCTTCCAAATGATTTACTTCTCTATACACATGAGATATAGAATACGATTTTAACCAGCACAATTGTTGGAGAAATTTATCTAACAAGTACTGTAATTGCCAATACTATGACTTTTGATTAATAATTGCATGAAATATAACCATAGAATCACCATCAACAATTAGTGAATCCAAATGGAGGGCCCTTGTGAGGTCCAAGCCCAGACTCAAGGCCTGTAGTCAGCTTTATTGTTAGTTCCATGGGGAAGGGCCTTACAACCAACTTTGATAATGTTACCATTTCAGTATGATATTACTGCCCCAGCCCCAGACTTACCAGGGTTTCCCTTTGAGGCACCATCATAATTTATTTTGAAAAAATTAGCAGGAGGAGGCTCCCATTTAGCCTCTCTATGTGCCAACACTTTATCCACCTTGCCAATAAAAGACCCATGAGAGGGAAAATATTTGAGCAAAGACCAATTTTTTATTATGAATCCATCCCAATTTGAGAAAAAAATTAAGCTTTCTAATTTTTTAAAGATATAATATTTTTCCACTTCTAATATTGAGAGTTCAAGGTTTTGAAGAATTTCATCTAATGAAGAGCCTTTGTTTTGAAATATTCTATTGTTCCTCTCGTTCCAAATTTTCCAAATGATTAAGGAAGGAGTTACTCTCTAGAGACAGTGGAAGAAAGAGGAGCCAATCAATAAAGGCCAAGATTTCAACTACAAAGTTAAGGAAGGACAAACCAATGAGCACCAACCCAACTTTGCATAAGCCCAATACCAACATTGCATTGCAAAAGGACACCGAATGAAGAGGTGGCCCATAGATTCAATGAAATAACCACAAAAAACATAGAGGAAGGTTGTCACAAGGCCCAATCTATCAAGTATTTTAGCTGTCAAGACTTCCATTTACTACAATCCATGCAAAGGAACCTACCTTAGGGAGGCAAGCATCATCCTAGAAGAGAGCATGGGGAAGGTCACATCATTTGACATAGTAATTCCCTGTATTTGATTTTGTCCAAATTAGTATATCATCTTTCTTAGAGAAAACAATGCACCTGTTATCCAATTCTTTTATAAAGGCTTCCTTTACAGATTGAGGAATATCAAAATTGTCAGTTTATTTCCATGAAACAACATATATGGAGTCTATGAGAACAAAACTAAAGTAGTCAGTCACATAAGAGCCCCAAGCATTTTTTAATAGAGCCATTAAATTACCTCAATCTGAAAAGGAAGACATAGCAGGATACCCATTCCAGACATCCTCCCAGAATTTTGCTTTCCTACCATTTTGAATCAACCAAGAGAGGTGAGGAAGGATCACCAACCTATAGGAAGATATAAAATTCCACATTGTCAATCCACTAGGGAGGGAAGATGCCCTGAAAATGTACTCCCTGGGGTGTGGATACAAATATTTGGCAAACATTAACTTCCCCCATCTAGAGTTCTGATACTTGAGATTTTGGATACCAGTGCCACCTAGATCCTTGGGAAAACAAACTTTCTCCCAAGCAATAAGGGGGAGTTTTTCTTAACCCCCCACATTGTCATTCCACAAGAAAGAACACATAATTGATTTCAGTTGAATTAAGGTGGAACAAGGAGCCTTTAACACTGACATCATATAAATTGGAACTACATTCAAGACATATTTGATCATTTGAATTTTACCAGCAAGGGAGAGTCACGTATGTTTCCAAAGAGAAAATTTGTCCTTAATTAACTTACAAACTCTTTCCAAAAATACTCCAAGGATGTTACCAACAAAGAAAGGAATGCCAAGGTAGGAACAAGGTAAGGAGCCCACAGAGAAACCCCAAAAGCTGATTAGCCTATTTTGAATAAAATATGGTACATTTAACAAAAAGTATTAGTGAAGATTTAGTGAAGATTTTGTAAATAGTATTACACAACGAGATTAGTCTAAAATCGGAAAAAGTGTAGGGGGAATCTATTTTAGGGATGATTGATATAAAAGTAGTATTGAGCTCTTTCAAGATGGTTTTATTTCACCTAGCTTCTTTGAGAGCTCGCCAAACATCAACCCCAACTATATCCCAACATTTATGATAGAAAATGATAGTATAACTATCAAGGCCTAGAGCCTTCTCAGGAGACATTTCAAAAACAACAACTTTTACTTCCTCAAGAGAAAAAGGGCCCATTAGCCATGCATTGTCATTTTGAGTAACAAGAGAAGGAATAACCTCTAAGATTGCATTATTTATTGTCACTAGCTTTGATGATAGCAAGGATTTGAAGAAAGAGGTGGCTTCTTTAGCAATGCTAATGTCATCAACTAACAGAATACCTTCATTGTTTGTAATTTGAGAGATTTTGTTTTTGTGCCTCTTTAATTTGGCTGAAGCATGGAAGAATTTAGTGTTTCTATCCCCTTCAGACAACCAAGCATCCCTAGATTTTTGCCTCCAAAAACACTCTTCCTGATAGAGTACCTCCTCAAAATCAAATAACAAGGATTTATTCCTTTCATACAAAGTAGGGGTCATGCCTTTGGAAATAATACAGTCATTTAGCTCTTCAATCTCTTTCTAAAGTCTTAATTTTTCTGAGAAGATATTTCTGAAATGTTCTTGATTCCATAACTTTATTTTTCCTAAATTAAGAACTTCAATTTCTTGGCCATTTGGAACATATGAGAACAAAACCAGGGAAAAAGGGAGCATTTTACCACTAGAATTTGATGAAAGGTATAAAAGAAGGGTCCCTAAACCACATTGGTTCAAAATTAAAGGGGGACTTGTTAGGGCCTTGATTCTCAATGATATTAAAGGCTATCAAAAAATGATCTAACCCAAGAAGACCAAGAATTGAAGAAAATATATTTGGGCTTGATTCCAACCAAACCAAAGAAATTAAAAACCAATCTAGCCTTTCAACGATTTGACAGAAATCCTTTCTTCTATTAGTCCATGTGAAGGACCCATTCTAAGGTTTGCAATCAAACAAATTATTTCCCATAACAAAGGCATTGAAATTCTCCATAATACTCTTGTTGGGGATGATACCACCAACCTTCTCAGAGGGATCAGATATAGCATTGAAGTCACCACCGATAACAACCAAGGAATCAAACAGGACTTGTAAAATTGAAGAAAGAGTAGCCCACAAATGTTGTTTGGCAATTGCAGAGATTGGCCCATAAACATTAAAAATCCAAAACTTGATATCTAAAAAATTTCTTTTAATTAGGAAAAGCCCCCAATTAGAAAAGGAGAAAATTACCTTTAAAGCCATGAAGTTTTCATTCCAAAGAACAGCAAGACCCCTAGAAGCACAAAGTGTAGATTGAGAAAAGAACTTCCAGGGGGACCATTTTGAGAAGAGGGACTCAACAGAACCCGGAATCATTTTAGTTTCTTGTAGTAAAACAATCTCACAGTTTGCTACCTCTACATGGCGTCTAATTAAGCACTGTTTGTTAGGGGTATTTAAGCCCCTAATGTTCCATGAAAGAACATTCATTGTTCTTGAGGGGAGTTATCTCCCCTCTTCCCCTAAGCTTTTTTCTGGGAGGGAATCCTAGCAGTAAATTCCAACTGCAAATTCCTTTTCGCAACACCAGATCTTGTCATAGGAGGACTAAATGTCCTCTTTTTTTGTAGGATATATTAATTTTTTTTTAATACCCACATTAATTTCAACTTGATTCTTCACATGCTTTGGCTTATGCCCCCTTTTTGATGAAGAATTTGTGGGTCTAGAAGGGGATAAAGGAGATTGAGAGATATGCAGCATATTTTTAGGAAGTGGGCTTAAAAACTAATCAACTTTCCCAACATACTGCATTGGTGAAACAGAGGAAATTTCCTTAAAAGAATCATTGGGATGGGATAAAGTGAGATCTTTTTCAATTTGAGCCAAGTAATAGTTAATTGCAGATAGAACTTTCTCCTAAGCAACCGCATTAAAGTGTACCTTGGAATCTAAGATCTTCTGAATTTTTTCAATCAATTGTTGTTCCATCAAAAATTGATTCAGAGATTTTCAATTTGAGCCCAAAACAACAAGAAAGTCTGCTAGATATGAGCTAGATTGTGTTTTTCTTTTTAAGCCCATAGGTTCAGCCTAGTCCTAATGATGTTTCTCTAAAAGGCACCTAATTCATTCAAGAGAAGATACCAACACCTTTGATTGGTTCAAAAGACTCACACACTCCCCATTTTGAATAGGAGTGTGCACAAGGACCAATTTAGGGGTTTTATGCCCAGATTTATCAATTATGCCACTTAAGGTCAACTTGTCACATGTTGTCATATTTGAAGTGATAAGAACCCCTAAATGAGGATTTGGAAAGGTTATAGGAGAGGAAAAAAAAAAAGTTCCCAATGGTAGACCCAGATTCCTTCTAAGAAGTGAGAATGACCTGATTTTCCATTAACTGAGGCAAGCCATGCAGTTTAACCTCTATTTCTTAAGTTTTTGGCCTCTTTTTAAGGGAGAGAACGAAGGGTCCCTAACTGACACATCCAACTTCGAAGAAGGTAAATGGCTGGCAAACCTAGGGGTGAGATTGATCCCATTTTCAAAAGAGATAATATCAAAGGGATTATAAATAGATATCCCTTCACCAATAAGAACACATTCTTTAGTAGTCTTGGAATTAGGGATTTTTGACAAATTTCCCAACAAATCATTTTTTTGGTCCAGGATACAAACCAATTTTTTAGCCAAAGAGAAGAATATTTCATGTACTTGGCCACTAGTAGGGTTATGCACAGGTTCCCCAGTGTGGATTTCTTTTGTAGCTAGATGGTTATCATCCTTATCAATTGATCCAGAAGATAAAATTGTTGAGTCCAAAGCCCGCAAGTTATCCCCAAGACCATTAACAGGAAGAATAAAAGGCTCCTTAGTGACTGGAGGGTCCACTGGAGGACCATTACAAATTTTCTTGCTTTCCCCAACATGAAGATTTTCCATTTCCAGAAATTTGTTGTTTATAGGGTTTATTATTTTTTTGTACCCCTAGCATTCAAGATGTCTTTGGAACAGTTACCCATGTTAGAGGGAGATGTTTTGATCCTTTTGAAGAGGGGAGCATCTAAAGCAATAGTGGCTTTTTGAAACCATTCACTATATTTAATTAAAGGTTGCTACCATAATCCATCTAATGATTTGAGCTTACAACACCTAGGCAGATTTTTTCTAGAACCAACCAAGACACAAATACGTACAGTTAAGATGCCATAAAAAATTAAGGAGTCTAAATGGAGGAATTTCCCAAAATAATTACCAATCAATCTCAATATATCTGAATCTGTGAATTCCAAGGGGATACTAGGCATTGAAAACCAAGTAGGAATCATTGTGGTTGAAAATGAGTTTGGTTGAAATAATGGGCGCAAAGGGAAGATTAGGAACAAGTTTTTTCCAAACCACACAAAATCATTTTCCAAGACTTTATTTTTTGCTTCAACAGAATCCAACACCAGAATGAAAGTATTTTCAAAAATTACCTGAAGATAAACTTTTCCAAACCAATGTGAGTGAATTCGTGATTATAGTTTTGAAAAAGTCATACCTTCACCCTAAGCTTGTAGAAAAACTACATATTTGAATAGATCTTGGCGCTTTTGGTTCAAAGGAAGCTTCTCTGTGTTCACCATGGGAACCGGTAACCATAGATCAGCCTTAGGGATTGAGGATGGAATCTCCCCCACTGCAGGATGTTTAACCGCAACCTTTGAGTTGGAGATGAGGTCACCAAGACCCACAGTATTCACATTTCAAGGGTTATCCAAGCCTTCACAAAATGATTTACCAATGGAGGGAAACTTAGGATTTTCATTTCCCAATATAGATTCACCACGACTGCCATAGGCTTTATTTAAGACATTTTCCTTTTCCTTGAATTCATAATGGACAGTTTGAGAACACGACCCATGGCCTTTCAAAGTCTTATTTTTTTATAGGAAGAAGCATTGGGTCAAGACCCAAGATGAGCCTCAAACCATTCATTTCTTCCAAAGAATTTTTCCTATTTTCATGGCCCGCATGCCAAGAATGGGGAGAAAACCTCTCTTCCCCAATCCCCTCATACCCATGTTCAAATTTCGAAATCAAGACTGAATCATGTCTCTTGGGGTTCTTAGCAAACAATTTACCATGGTGGACACCAGTTGGGGCAGCAAACCCATTACTAGGAACCTGATTGGAGGCGAGATCTTGATGCCCTAATAGGCCCAAAGTGATATCTCTTGGTTGGGAACGATTTGCAAATTTATTTGCAAAAACCTTTGAAGGACCAAGATTTCTCCCACCTAGTTTAGGGTTTCAAAAACTACTAAAATAAACAGACCAAGGAAAAGATCCTTCATTATTTTGAGTCAAAACCTTACCAAAGCATTAAGGAGCACAATTACCCAGATGCAGAATCTGAGGAAACATGCACTGATTCATCCACCCAAACACCACCATGAAAAACCCACTGAGGGACATGACCATTTGAACTAGTGAAACCCGGAGGTGGAGGATCCAACAAAGCTTCATCGCCCCACCATTTCCCATTCTCACTTTTTTGAGACCCTAGTCACCCCTTCGTTTTCCCTTTCTCACCTTCATCTTCTCACTTGGCGTGCTCCATAGCTCCCACACTTTCAACATAATTCATATATAATGAATCTAGTTTCTTGCCTCTTAAATGTGTAATATATATATATATAGAGAGAGAGAGAGAAAATTTAGCATATAATTTGCTTTTTAAGTACAAACAATAATATTTAAAATATTTATTCTAAAGAACAAACTCAACTTCAAATATCTTAATCATAATAGTGTCTAGTTGAAATTAAACTTACACTCAAGTTTAGTCCTAATAATTAAAATTTTCACTTTTCTCTTAAAATCACTATACATTTAGCTTGAAAGAAATGGAATATAAGCTTCTTAATGTTTTCAACCAGCTTCAAAATCAATTTATTAACACTGTTCTTATAAGAACATTGTTGGATTTGTAAGTAGATTAATTTTATGAATTGATATTAGCTTGTTAATTTACTTTGCAATCCGTTTTTAAAACTTCCTTTGTAATTCTTTCTAACTTTGATTAATATAAAAAACTATTCATTATAAAACAAAACAATTATTATAAAACTTCATAATCAAATACTAGTCACTACTCCATAATACTTTTTATTGAAGTGGAATCTACCATCTTACTTTTTTGACCAACTTTCTAGTACATAGTGACTAAATCTGAAAAGCTAACAACAACCTCATCTAACGTGTTGATGTATCTTGTTTGCCATGTCCTCCTTGCGCACAAGAGGACAAACACTCCCCAAAATCCAATAGCATAGCTACCCATACAGCTAACATACCAATACCATGGATCTTATGTTCCCTCTTCCTCCTCATTATCCTCATTTTTCCCAGATGGAATAATGCCTGCTGATCCTGGGCATCTGATATCAAGTGGAAAACCACAAAGACAGGGGTTGCCATAGAATTAGGCCACATTAAATGTGGAGAACTGGACTCCCATTGGAATTGCACCACAGAGCCTGTTATTAGACACGATGAAAACAGCTAAAAAGTGAAGAACTTGCATCTCCACTGGGATCTTCCCTTCCAATTTATTATAGGAAAGGTCTAGTGACTCTATTTGCTCTAGCATTCCCAATGCACGGGGAATTTCTTTGCTAAGACTATTCCTGGAGATGAGGATATGTAAAGCATTTAGTGAACCAATTGTTGAAGGAATGATACCTGACAGCTGATTTCTAGATAGGTCAATGCATGTTACAAGTAACAAAATAGAATCCACATACACCAACTTGGTTTCCTTGTTGGTGACTGAGATCTCTTCTTTGTAATAGGCAGGCGTGCCATTTTGAGATTGTTCTATTAAGCTTCCGACTTGAACCATTCCTGCAGCTAAATTCTCCAGCTCCGATGGGATGGACCCACTCAAATTATTTTGGGACAAATCTAAGACATGAAGATGACTAAGTTTTCTCAATTGAGGTGGAATAAATCCTGTAAATATATTTTTCCTCAGTACAAGTATTATCAACTGAGAGAGTTTTGGTATCCAACCTGGTATCTTTCCAGACAAGAAATTATTTCCAGCATCTAAGACCTGTAAATTAGAACAGTTGGAAAGCCTATCTAGCAAATTTCCCTTGAACATGTTGTGATTGAGGTGCAGCATCTGGAGTTGGTACAGCCTTCCCATTGTGGATGGGATCTCTCCTTCCAAACCATTATTTGCTAGGTTCAATCTTGTCAAAACTGAACAATTGGTTATGCTAGATGGTATCTTGCTAGATAATTTGTTATTCGAGAGACCTAAAACCACAATATTAGGAAGTAGCATACCAATTTGGCTGGGGATAACCCCGGTGAAGTCATTGAAGGAAAGGTCCAAAACTTGGAGGGACGAGGAGGGCAAAGGAAGAGGGCCACTCAGCTTATTATTATGCAGATCTAGGGTTAACAATGTCACATTCAAAATAGGAGGAAGTTGACCTTGTAAATTGTTGTATGACAAGTTAAGATAGTTCCCAACATTGAGATCCCAAAGCTAGGATGGAATGCTTCCAACAAGACTATTGTTGGAGAGGTCCAAACCCAATAATCTATATTGTGTTTTAAGAAATGTAGGGATGGAACCTCTAATATTACATGAGGCCAAACCTAATACTTGAAAGTAAATTTTGGGTACCCAATCTGGATCAACATAAACAGTCAACTGGTTATATGAAATATAGAGGGGAACAAGGCTAAAGATATTTTCAAAAACCTGAAGAGAAAAGTTGCCCTATAGATTGTTGGAACTGAGGTCAATCACTTCTATGTGAGGGAGATGTCCTAAAGAAGTAGGAATTGGGCCGCTCAACTGATTGAATTGTAGATAAAGTTTACGGAGTGTTGAATGTCCAGCCAACCAAGAAGGTATGTTGCCACTCAATTGATTGTAGGAAAGATCCAAAACTGTCAACTTAGAAAGCTGAGAAAGTGAGGGAGGAATGCATCTCGTCAAGGTGTTATTCTGTCAGAACTTTTATGCTAGGAAAAGAATGAAAACATGCACAACGAAAGTGTATCAACGGAAGGAGACAGACATAAAAGGAGACAGAAATATTTGCAATATTCTATTTACTCAGAAAAAGATTACATACAAAAACTGTTTACTTATGAAAAATATTCAGAGCAAATTCTTTGTACACGTATACTACAGAAGCTGTGCATTTTCCAACACACTGACACTTCTGCACTACTGCTTCATGTGGGATAGCTTCTGGCACACGGGCACAAGGCTTACTGACTTTTGCTACATCAGATACTCCTGAACATTCCTTCTTCTGCTATGTTCTGTTGAACATTCCCTCTTCCTGTCTCACCCAAAAAACTATGTCTGCTTACTTGCACAGAATATGCATTCAATTCTACTTTTGGCTTTTCAACCAATACACAAAAAATTGCCTCTCAAAATTTGAACTCACCTACCAATAATAAATTACTACCAGAATGCAATTACTGGACAGCAAGAATGTCAGACACGGTAGGGGGAAAAAGATCTGAGTTGATTTCATCTAACAGTGCATTTAATGCATCTGTCCGTTGGCTGCTCAAGATTAATATTTCCAACACACCCCCTTAATCTTGAGTCTTTCTTCTCTTCATCATTATTTGGAAACTTCCGGCGCAATACTTCCGGAGCAACTTCCAGAGCAAATTTTCTGGTGCAAAAGTTCCTGCTCTTCAACACTCTGCAAAACTTCTGGCGCATCACCATAAAAGTTCTGGAGCACCGGTGAAAAGTTTCCGATGCAAACCTGTTCTTCAACACTCTGTGAAACTTCTGGTGCATCGCTATAAAAGTTCTAGAGCAACGGTGAAAATTTTCCGGCGCAAACCTATTTGCCTTTGTTCTGCATTCTAGAACTATCTGCTAAAGTTTCGGCGCACCTGCACTTCTCTGTGTTTTCCAGAACTGAAGTTCAGGCGCATTCCTGCACACCCAGCCTATATCTTAGGTGCTCAAAAGGTTCTTTTGACAAAGCCTTTGTAAAAATATCTAAGAGCTGCTGCTCTGACCTGCAAAATGCCATTTTAATTTCATTATTCTCAACCAATTCTCTGATAAAATGATACCTGATTTCAATATGTTTGCTTTTTCCATGAAACATAGGATTTTTGGTCAAGGCAATTGATGAAACATTGTCACAAAAAATTACTGTTCCATCCTCTTGTTCTTCTCTCAAATCTGCTAAGATCCTTCTTAGCCACACAGCTTGGCATGCTGTTGCATTCGCTGCTATGTATTATGCTTCGGCTATGGATAAGGCAACAATCGGTTGTTTCTTGGAAGCCCATGAAACTACTCCTGAACCCAAGTGAAAAACATACCCAGATGTGCTCTTTCTATCATCCACATTTCCTACCCAATCACTGTCACTATACCCAACCAACTGAAACTCATTAGAGGCGGTATACATTATGCCATAGTTTTTTGTGCTATTGACATACCTAAGAATCCTTTTACTTGCTTGCTAGTGTGTGTCCTTAGGTTGCTCCATGAACCTAGAAATTAGGATTATCGCATACATTAAATCTAGTCTCATAGCTGTCAAGTACATGAGGCTTCCAACCATGCTCTTATAGAGGGTTGGGTTAACATTATTGCTACTGTCCTCTTTACTCAACTTCAGACCTGTAGTTGTTGGGGTTGGGGCTGCTTTGTTGTCCAACATCCTAAATCTTTTCAAGATTTGTTTGGCATAACTTGATTGTAAAATAAAAATGCCATTATCCAATTGTTGGACCTCTATGCCTAGAAAATATCTTAAGAGTCCTAAATCTGTCATTTCAAACTCTTTTTCATGGCGTCTTTAAAATCAGCAATGAGAAAATCATCATCCCCAGTAAATACTAAATCATCTACATACAAGACAATAATTAAAACCTTACCATTTGCTACCTTGATGTAAAGAGTGGGCTCACCATCGCTTTTGCTAAAGCCATTGCTCATCAAGTATTAATCAATCCTACTGTACCATGCCCGTGGAGCTTGTTTCAGCCCATAAAGAGCTTTCTTTAGCCTATATACCTTGTGTTCTTTACCTGGAACTTCATATCCAAAGGGCTGCTCCACATATACCTCTTCTTTTAAGAGTCCATTGAGGAAGGTGAACTTCACATCCATTTGATAAACCTTCCACATGTGCTGGGCTGCAATTGCAATGACTACCCGCATGGTCTCCATCCTTGCAATAGGGGAAAAAGTCTCATCATAATCTCTCCCAAACTGCTGTTTGTACCCCTTGACAACTAATCTTGCCTTATGCCTTTCTATTCTTCCTTCAGCATTACATTTGGTCTTGTAGACCCATTTGACACTAATAACTGATTTCCCTTTGGGTAAATTAATGAGCTCCCATGTCTTGTTTCTTTCTATTGCATCTATCTCCTCATCCATAGCCTCACACCATTTCTGTTCTTTCACAGCCTCCTCAAAATAAATAGGATCACTATGAGAAAATAATGTGAAATTTACACTCTCATTAAAAGCTTCATCATACTTTTCACCTTGGTAGATCTCCCTTAGACTCTTAGTCTTTCTTGGCAATAGGGAGGTGAGAGTGGGGTTTGAATTTCCAGAGCTGCTTGGTTGCTGGCCTGATGAAGAAGTCTGCTGCTGTAGGTTTCCAGAGCAACTTTCTTGTTGAAAGTTTCTGGAGCATCTTCCCTGCTGGAAGTTTCTGGAGCTCCTTCCCTGCTGGAAGTTTTTGGAGCTCCTTCTCTTCTGAGAATTTCTAGAGCTACTGCTACTGTTTTATGAACTGTCAGCTTCCTGTAGGTTTCTGGCGCATCTATGCTCTACAGCTTCTTCATCCTTAAGGGGTATGGAGACAGAAATATCAGTATTGCTGTCAACTTTTCCATCCCACGACTCATTTTCTAGGAACTCCATGTCCCTACTGATGATTACCCTCTTGGTGACCAGATTATATAGCCGATAGGCTTTGGACTCTGTACAGTAGCTCAAGAAAATACACTTTTCACCCTTGTCATCCAATTTCTGCCTATTTTCTTTAGGCACGTGTGCATAGGCTACACACCCAAACACTCTCAAGTGCTCAACTGACCACTTTTGTTTTGTCCATGCCTCTTGAGGGATTTTATCACGGACTGCCTTTGTTGGAATTCTATTTATCAGATAAATAGTTGTTGCTATAGTCTCTCCCCAATATTCAATAGGGAGTCCCTTTGCTTTCATCATGCTCCTTGCCATCTCCACAATGGTCCTGTTTTTCCTTTCAGCCACTCCATTTTGCTGCGGAGTATAACTGGTTGTGAGCTCCTTCTTGATGCCATTTTTCCTATAGAAATTTACAAATTGATTGGAGGTATACTCTCCTCCACGATCTGACCTTAGGACCTTAATAAAGTGTCCACTCTCATTTTCACCCTGGGCCTTAAATAACAAAACCTTGTCAAATGCTTCAGACTTATGCTGCAAAAAATAGACCCATGTCCTACAGCTGTAATCATCTATAAAGATCATAAAAAATCTACTTTTTCCAAAAGACAGATTTTGCATAGGGCCTACCAAGTCAATGTGCACCAACTCCAATGGTGCTCTAGCCCTTGTAGAGTTTCCTAAATTAAAAGGTTGCCTATGTTGCTTGCCCAAAATGCAAGCTTCACATCTAACATTAGGCTCTATGATTTTTGGCAAACCATCTATCATATTTTTCTTGGACAAAAGACTCAAACCAGAGTAACCTAAGTGTCCATACCTGAGGTGCCATAGCTTGGAGATATCTTGAATGGCTGCTTTGAAGGATGATTGCTACAGGCCTTTTGACTGTGTTGAGATTTGCATCTTGAGAGGAAACATTCAGTTCTGTGTCACTTGAACCGCTGCCATAACTCTTTTTCTTCCATCCTTATCATAGATGATGCATTCCCCTTTCTCCATCAACACTCTATACCCATTTTGGACCATTTATCCAATGCTCAAGAGGTTATGTTTCAATTCTGGGGCATAGAAGACATCATATATTTATCTTTCATCACCATTCTTGGTTTGTAGGCATACCATGCCTTTGCCCATGACCGAAACTATCTCATTGTTCCCCTTTTTTTTTTTCAGACTTCACGCTGCTATCAATGGAGGCAAACAAGTCTTTGTTACCACTTATGTGGTTGTTGTAGCCGCTATCCAAGTACCAAACTTTAGCGCTGCTCTATTTTGCAAAGTTACATGCAATGAACAGTTGTGACTGTCTTTCATTTCTAGCCACATTTGAGTCAGCAACATGTGCATTCTGACTCCCTTGGTCATGTTGTTGCCTGCAATCACTTGCATAGTGACCATACCTTTGACAGTTGTAGCACTGCACATTTCTTTTATCCTTTTTCTGATAAGAACTATTATTCTTTTTTCCTCCTTGGGAGCTGGTCAACCCCTCATGACTGCTTGCTCGGGCTAAGCTTTCATCACCATCATTTCCACATCTAGAGTTTCCTCTACCACGTCTGGAGCCTTTTCTACCTCTCCCCCTTCCTCTTGCATTCGACTGAGCATTAAAATCTTGCTCTTGGGAGGAGGTTGCAGATCTATTTAGGCGCTACTCATGGGTTTGTAGAGAACCCATCAGCTCATCAACTAACAAAGTTATGAGATCTTTTGCCTCTTCAATGGCAATCACCACCAGATCAAACTTTGTGGGAAGGCTTCTTAATATCTTCTCCACAATCTTTTGTTCTTCCAAATTTTCACCACTTATTCTTAGTTGGTTAATCAAAGTGGCTGCTCTTGTGTGAAAATCTATAATGGACTCGCTATCCTTCATCTGCATGGTCTCAAACTCTCTCTGTTGTAGCTAGAGTTTGACTGATCTGACTTTCTCAGATCCTTTGTAGGTGGTTTGAAGTGTTTCCCACGCTTCTTTTGCATAAGTAGCTGCTGCTATTCAGAGAAAAATAGCCTCTATCAAGGCTGCCTCAATCAGACTGAGGGCTTTTGCATCATTCTTCCATGTCTCCTTCAACTGGTTCTTTTGAGCATTGCTCAATGTTGTAAATGCAGTTGGGTCAGTCACATCTGTAAACCTATTTGCAACAAGTTCCCATAAATCATTTGCAATAAAAATGGTTTTCATTTTCTTTGCCCAAACATCATAATTTTTACCATCAAAAATAGGTGGCTACTGCCAACTCCTATTGTCTCCTCCGGCCATTTTGCTAAATGGGGGAAAGTAAAAATACCCAAATAAGATCTAAGGATTTCACAAATACCCAGAAACAAATATTTTGTTTCTGCATGCCTAGGACAAAGCTAAGGCTTTAAAAACTGACTGCCCAGTAAACCTATGGCTCTGATACCATGTCAGAATTTTTATGCCAGGCAAAGAATGAAAACATGCACAACAGAAGTGTATCAATGGAAGGAGACAGACATAAAAGGAGACAGAAATATTTGCAATATTCTATTTACTCAGAAAAAGATTACATACAAAAACTGTTTACTTATGAAAAATATTCAGAGCAAATGCTCTGTACACGTATACTACAGAAGCTGTGCATTTTCCAGCACACTGACGCTTCTCCACTACTGCTCCATGTGGGATAGCTTCCGACACACGGGCGCAAGGCTTACTGACTTCTGCTGCAACAGATACTCCTGAACATTCCTTCTTCTGCTATGTTCTGTTGAACATTCCCTCTTCCTGTCTCACCCAGAAAACTCTATCTACTTGTATAGAATATGCATTCAATTCTACTTTTGGCTTTTCAGCCAATACACAAAAAATTGCCGCTCAAAAATTGAACTCACCTACCAATAATAAATTACTACCAGAATGCAATTGCTGGACAACAAGAATGTCAGACACAGCAGGGGGAAAAAGATCTGAGTTGATTTCATCTGACAGTGCATTTAATGCATCTATTCATTGGCTGGTCAAGATTAATATTTCCAACATATTTTGTAGTATCAGTTTCTCAATAAGAGTCAGATTGCCAAGAGAGGGAGGAATAGTCCCACTAATTTTTGTCTCTACCACTGCAACATGCGTGAGCAAGGATAAATTTCCAATGGAATGGGGTATACTTCCTCTTATATTCGAGCCCGAGAGAGTAAATAGAGTGAGGTGAGGCCAACCGCTGCCTAATATTTCACGTATATCTCCATTTAGTAAATCATTCCCATACATTCATAGCTCTCTCAATTGAGGGAAAGTGGAGAGAGTGAGGGGAAATGGGCCACTCAAATTACATTTATAAAAACTAAGCCATTGTAACCTAGTCATATTTCCAAACCATGGAGGAAGTGGAAAAGAAAAGTTGTTGTAGTGAAAGTCGAGGTGTGTGAGGGATGTAAGGCTAAGGATAGCACTGGGAACTGGACCTAAAATTTGGCAGTTGCTCATGTCAAGGAGTTGGAGATTATGAAGTCCAGAGATGTAATTCCCCCAGTCTTTACTACTACTGGTTACGACCACATACTTCACCAACAAATATTATAACTTCGGCAGAGTCCACGCCCACTCTAAACTCGACCAACATTTGAATCTGTTCTCCTTCGTCATGGAAATATCCAAATATTGGAGGTTGGAGAGATTCCCCAACGGCAATGGAATCCCACCTTCAAAAGATGTGTTGCCCATGTCCAGATGCTTCAGTTGTTTCAGTGCAGATATACCTGGATCTGAAACACCACCAAATTAAAGGAATCAAGGTAATATTAGCAGCAATCTCATTCATTTGGCACTAAAGTTATTATGTACATTTTTTTTTAAGTGTTCAAATATTTTTAAAATCTAGTTTTTGAATCACACTCTGATCCATCATTAGAATATGAAAGTAAAGATTTCAAACTGTAACCCCTTTTTTATTATACACAATTTCATCCAAAGAGGAGGTTTACATCCCACGGATTGTAGGGTAAGGGTTAAAGGGAATTATGATACATAAATCTCAATCAGTTGGCTATGGAGTCACTATTAACCCACTAAATTGAAATACTGTCTTCTTTAACTTTAATGCCTGTCCGAAAATGTTGATGCTAAAAATAGTTATATAATTCATTTAAAACAAATTATGAATGTGAAAATCTAATGATTTTGATTACAATTGCTTTTTCAAATTAATTGCTCTAAAACTTTTCAAAATACCTGGGGGTATAACACTAGTGAAACCATTGGCGTTTATATCTAGATATTCCAATTGATTTAATTCCAACAAGGGAGCCAGAGTGTGAGTTGATGAGTTTTGCAGCACCAAATTTGAGAGGTGCAGGTGGGTGACATGAGATGTGAGATTGTTGCATTCGACGCCATCCCATTCACAATAATTCATCCCCTTCCATGAAACAGATAACCCACCAACCCCAGTGTTGAATCTCAGCAGAATAAGCCTCTCCTTGTCTAGACATTCAATATTATTGCAGTTGCAACATATGATAGCAGTGCTCCATCTCATGAAAAGCATTACCCATGTGTATTTCTCCATCCCACGAATCTCCAATTACTTGCTTTGTATAACAGGCAATGAATGAAAGCAATGAGAAAAGAAGAGAATTGCAAGCGTAAAAATTCCACCCTACCTGCAAACATAAGAGAGAAAAGGGGCTGTGAATCGGGCATCGGGGAATGGGAATTTATATAGGGTTTTAATCTATAGAATCGTCTAAGTACTGATAACATCTTTGACTGGGATCTTTATAAAGGGTTTTAATCTATAGAATCATCTAACTACTGATAACATCTTTGACTGGGATCAGTAAAACCCCAGTTTGTAGAGACAAGACAACAGTTCACTGTAGCACAATAACACCGCTTCCTTACTTGATGGCCGTACCCAAATAAAAATGCTAGGGATTCAAGGATTGTAGGAAATGGAATCTAGCATGATGAGGCGGTATGACAATGTTTATTGTTCTTATACGAGCCATCCATATAAAAAATAACTAGCTATGGCATTTTGTGCAATTGGTACTCCGAAGAGGTGTGGAAGGTCAATTAGAGAAAAAAATTTATTTATTTTTTTACACACATTTGTGTAGTGTATGAAACCAATTGGTAGGTCATTTAGAAAATGATTTTAATATTATTATTAATTTATTTATTTATTAACTATTATATTATTATATAAATATGTAATATTTATGTCATTATTTTATGTATTATATTATTATATTATACTTATTATTTATGTATTAACTGTTAATACTACCCTAATAACAAGCACATTTAGATTTTAACATGGCATCCTTTTCCTTTAAAAATATAATAATTAATTAGTTTTAAATTATATATAATAAATAATATATAATATATAATAAAATGTATAATATATAATAAAATGTATAAACTTTGAAAAATGAATTCTTAAAAAACAATCAAATAATAAATACTAGACGGGCGGGGGCCCTAGCTTGGTTGGCTAAGTAATTCCGTTGCGGCTTGGCTGGTCACGAGTTCTAGTCTCCCCCGTCCCGTGGTACAGGAGGGTGTGTCGCGCCAGCGCCGCCGGTCACGTTAAAAAGTTTACCAGGAACACTGCAGTTTATAGGGGGTCATGCTACCCGATTCCTGCAGTCTAAAAAATAATAATAATAATAATAAATACTAGACAATATATAATCTTTTAATAATAGTACAAATTTTGAAAAATAAATTGGGTACCCACAATTCCCGGTGACAAGCGGAGGGGGGTACAAATAGCTTTTGGAGGATGACCCACTCGTGGCAATTAGAGATTAGAGACTCAAAGTTTCCCACCCCTTCCTCACATGACAGGAAGAAGAAAAGACACGGTCGTGGTAAGGGGAAGACAAGACAAACTAAATTAAACGTGTAGCCATTCATTTGGTCTAATGATAGTGTGCCGCTAAATTTGAAATAAAATTGATTACATAAATACAAAATACAATATCTTATATACAAGGTACTGTTAAAGTTTAATTATAATATATTAAATGTATTTGAAAAAAATACATTATAATTTAATGAGTAAAATGTCTATCTATTATTGCTGCCTTTTGTAAAGGTGTTCGATTTCTTGTTGCATCTCAATACAATGAAAAAAGTTGTAGATTATCCACGTAATAAACATAATGCAAGCAATTTCCCCTTGCCCACGTGCCTTGCAGATGCCTCCACAATTTGCATGTATATGTGATGTGGCAATTATTGGTGAAGGGGTAGGGTAAATAGGGATTTACGTGTGCTAGTTGGAGGGGGTAAAACAAAAAAAATATAGGGGGAGAAGAAAATGGTTTTGGGGGAAATGTCCATGGCAACAGGTTGGGAGGATGCGGAAGTGATGGTGAAATTTGGCCTTAAGCCTTCCATTTGCATTCATTTGTAAGTTGTAAATCATTTTCAATGAATTCCATGGGTACATCTCCTGCAATCAGTGTATTTATGAGAGCATTTCTTTGAAGTATTTTTTCAAGCAAATCAATGCCCGGTCTATGCTTCCACATTTTGTTAAAAAAATGGTTGATGTTTAATGATCTCTCCTGCTGAAAAGGCAATGCATTTAAACTACGGGATATTTTCCCTCAACCACAGCGTACTCTACAGGATATTTGAGGCATCATAAATAAGAAACTAAAGCTTAAAGAAGCAAGGGAAATGTCTAATTTCCCAAAGCTATGCTATGTCATCACTCTCCTTTGACATTTAAACAGTTCATTGGTCCACATATTGTTGAATCATCTTTTGTTTTGATATTTAAAAACATGACATTCTATTCCTAAAGTTATAGTTTAATTCTCCAAGATTGAAAGGCTTGCATGTTTTAAGGCCATTTATATGAAATATTAAGAACATTTGTTTGTTATACTTCAAATTTATATCTATAGTGATTGTCTGTTGCAATTAGAAATATGTGCATGTTTTCTAATTTTGTTTTTCTGAATTCTTAAGGACAATTATTACCTAAAATAGCAGTTGGATGCTCTCATATAAGAAAGGAAAATCAAAGTACTATAATGGAGAAGTAAAATCACACTATAAAAATACATTCTGCTAAGGATGCCATTTCATCAAAGTTCATATATGGTGGATAAACTAACTAGGAGCCTAATGTAATAGGAGAATTGAAGGCTGCTGACCAAATACAGAGGACAACAACAAAGTCTCTGGAGGGTGCTAAAGACAGTAAAGAGATGCAAACTTACTTTGTTTGGAGATGACTCTTTTTCAGGTAAGTACTATGAGTTTGTAGTAGTGACGTCTGTTTGCTACAATAGTCTTCAAAACTAAGTAGTGTAAGATGTAGACTCTTGGATATTTATATATACTATAATTTATATTTTAAGTTCTGCTACAGAACAATATTGTAGCCTTGGTAGGCCTAGACAAAGCTAGATGATTTAAGAAAAAGGTAAATTTCATCATTTCAGCTCATAACACACGCACAGTAAACTTCAACATCCCAACTACTGCAAATACTATAAAAATTATTATGAAAACAAATTTGCTTCACAATTATCTTAAAAAGTTTTACGATTAAAAAAAACACTGAACAGGTTAATTTTTTTTGCACAGGGAATTAATTATGTGGGAAAGACGTCAAACCACTTATTACGAGGCCAGCAATCATGAAGACAGTCGGTTGTACACGTTACCTTCCCCACATTCGTACGCCATACTTTCCTAAAGTGTGCTCACACAAGTAGGGGAGAAGACCCTTTACGCTTTCCTAAAGTGCACTCACACAACAAGTAGGGGAGAAGACCTAGTATCCGCTAGGGCTAACTTTGCCCAATCGTAGAATTCAAACCGTATGTCGAATCGGAAAAAAAATTATGGGTTTTTTTTGCACATGAGTTAAGATCTTATAACTAAGGTTTTGGCTTCTGGGCAATTCGGTAGAGTGCGATAGCATCTGATATGCACGCGGAGGTCCAAAATACCCCTTTTAGAGGTGTCGTTCGCTTGTCGTCACCTAATGTCCTAGTACCCGCTAAATATAAACACCAAAAAAAATATTAAAAAACACCTAAATGTTTCACTTTTAATATCTGATTAAAACTCTTTTATCATTCAAATCCGCTCAAAATTCAATGGGTCTAATTCACGTTAGCACCTTATAGAATCATTTTGGCACCCATTAAAAATCACTCCTACATATTAATCTCCTTACTAAAGCCCTGGACACCAAACACATTACACCCCAAATAATCTTTATTTGGGGTCCGATTGACGCATATGACTAATGTTATTTTGTGGGTATCCCATTTTATTCATTCGCTTTACCGTGCGCTGTCTGGAAGCTTCCCGGCAATGGAGAAGGATGCGGATGGCAATGGCTCTCCACAGCTCCTGCACGTGCGCACGGCTTCAGGTAACATCTAACATCTTTCTCCTTTGAATATGCAAACAATGGTACTGGTTAATCATTTTCTTCTGCATCATTCATGACCTATGAAGGGTTTATTCGATGATTAAGACCCGTGAAGGGTTTGTTCGATGATTGATAAATTATTACTACTTGTCCATGAAATAAATCATTCATCTTACACGCTTCTCGCCATGTGCTGTTTTATTTTGCTAATGTCATGGTATTGGTGTTATACACATAGGTTTTGTTTTGGGGTAAAATAATTTCCTATCCTCATTTTACCGCATGCTCACAACATGGTAAAGTCGACTGTATCATGATTTTGTCCGCAGAAATGATAACGAATTTTGTGGGTTTGTGAAAACCCTTGCTTTGTTTTTCCAAATACAAGTTTTATTGTGGTTAAATGATTAAATACGACCTGGTAAAGTTGATTGTCTCATGATTTTGTCTCCAGAAATGATCAAGAATTTCATGGGTTTGAACACATGTCTATAAAAAACCCATGTCACTTTGGGCTTAAATCAACAAACCCATTAAAAATAAATATGTATTTGTCAAAACCCTTGCATGGTTTTTTTCAAATTCATGTGCTTAATGAATTAATCTCATGAAACCCTTGTTTGGAATATTCTGCATCTATCTCAGAATGAATTCGTGAAAACCCTTGCTTGGCTTTTTCCAAATTCGTGTGCTTAAGAAATTAATCTCATGAAACCCTTGTCTAGAATATTCTGCATTTATCTGAAAATGCACTTCTGTATTCCTGCGAGTGAGGAATTATTATTATGAAACCCTTGGTTAATTTCTTGTGCACATTTCTGAAAAACCCAATACATACATACATACATATACCATACATATATGCATATATGTATGTATGTACACATACATACATACATACATACCATACATATATGTATGGTATGTATGTATGTATGTATGTATGTACACATACAGACATACATATATACATACATGTATATATGTATGTATGTATGGTATGTATGTACACATACAGACATACATATATACATACATGTATATATGTATGTATATATGGTATGTATGTATACATACATGTATATATACATGTATATATGTATGTATGTATGTATGTACACATACATACCATACATACATACATATATACATGTATGTTTGTATGTGTACATACATACATACATACCATACATATATGTATGGTATGTATGTACACATACATACATACCATACATACCGTATGTACATAATGTATATACATATATGTATGGTATGTATGTACATACATACATACCATACATATATTCTGCATCTATCTGAATACTTACTTTTGTATTCCTGCGAGTGAGGAATTATTATTATGAAACCCTTGGTTAATTTCTTGTGCACTTTTCTAAAAACCCAAGTATGTATGTATGTATGTATGTGTACATACATACATACATACATACATACATATATTTATGTATGTGCACATACATACATACATGTATATATGTATGTATGTATTGAAAGCAATGGCAAGCATCCTCTACATATTCCTCTAATATCCCAAGTCTCAGGTAGGTACTTATAGTTATTTTCATTTATGCAGTGTCTTCTTACTTTATACATGTATGTATGTATTGAAAGCAATGACAAGTATCCTCTGCATATTCCTCTAATATCCCAAGTCTCAAGTAGGTACTTATAGTTATTTTCATTTATGCAGTGTCTTCTTACTTTATACATTCTAGCATTTGTTTATATTTTTCTACTTTCCATTGCACATACAGCAGGGCTCAGGTAACATCTAACATCTTTCTCCTTTGAATATGCAAACAATGGTACTGGTTAATCATTTTCTTCTGCATCTTTCATATTACAAAAATGTATGTATGTATGTATGTATGTATGTATGTATGTATGTGTACATACATACATACATACATACATACATACATGTATATATATATATGTATGTATTGAAAGCAATGACAAGCATCCTTTGCACATTCCTCTAATATCCCAAATCTCAGGTAGGTACTTATAGTTATTTTCATTTATGCAGTGTCTTCTGACTTTATACATTCTAGCATTTGTTTATATTTTTCTACTTTCCATTGCACATACAGCAGGCTACCATACATATATTTGTCATTTTACATTTTGTGTCTCTTGTTCATTCAGCAAATCGATGTATATGTGTGTATTCTTTGCCTATCCTTTCAAAATGCAAACAATGGTACTGGTTAATCATTTTCTTCTGCATCTTTCACGACCCATTAAGGGTTTATTCGATGATGTCAAAATTATTATTGCTTGTTTATGAAATAAATCATTCCTCTTACACTCCTTTTCCCCATGTGTTGTATATATGTATGTATGTATCTATGTGTGTGTGCACATACATACATACATACATTTATATATATGTATATATGTATGTATGTACATGCATACATACATACATACATGTATGTATGTATGTATGCACATACATACATACATATATATGTATATATGTACACATACATATATGTATGTGTGTATGTATGTATATACATATATACATATATATATATGTATGTATGTATGTACATATATACATATATATATATATGTATGTTTGTATGTACATATATACATATATATATGTATGTATGTATGCACATACATACATACATACATATATGTATGTGTGTATGTATGTATGTGCATATATATATGTATGTATGTATGTATGTATGTATGTATGCACATACATACATATATACATACATATATATATATATGTCTGTATGTATGTGCAGCTACAAAGAGAGTGCACGGTAAAATGAGTGAACAGAATGGGATACCCACAAAAAAACATTAGTCATATGCATCAATCGGACCCCAAATGAAGATTAATTGGGGTGTAATGTGTTTGGTGTCCGGTGCTTTAGAAAGGAGACTAATATGTAGGAGTGATTTTTAATGGTGTCAAAATGATTCTATAAGGTGCTAACGTGAATTAGACCCATTGACTTTTGAGCGGATTTGAAAGATAAAAGAGTTTTAATTAGATGTTAAAAGTGACACATTTAGGTGTTTTTTCTGCTTTGCAATGTATATTACTGATTTTCTGCAATTTATATGTATGTATATGTTTATATGAATGCATGCATGTATGCTTATGTTTCTATGAATGTTTGCATGTATGCTTATGTTTGTATGACTCTATGCATGCATGCAAACCTGCAAAAAATCATATATATATAAGGCTTCCCAAATGAACATCGAATCCAAATATAGTGCAGAATTCAATTATATCATCTCTAAAAACCTACGTAAGTGGCAGCTACAAATTCAAATGCTATAACAAATTCATATTTCAAACACAACAATCAAATTGAATGCATTCAATTGTTAGATTCAAATTTCTAAATAAGAGGGATAGCAGCTAGCGGCATTCACAAATTTTCTCCTCTACTACTATATTCACAATTGAACTTGATTAATTATGTGTTGTTTTACATGCATTATTTCAAAGGTCATATGATGTTTGTATGTTACTAGCCTCGGTTGTGACTACCCGTGGTTGTAAATCTTTTCTTGCAGGCATGGGAGAACAAGGAGAGGTGGTGCAACAATGTTCATGGTGGGCAGTTTGGTAATTGTGTTTGTCAACACACCAAATAATTAAGGATTTTTTGTTCAAATTGTTCTAAGTTTCAATTATTGTTCTATATTTTTTACTAACTAGTATATCTTTTTATTTATTTCAATAACTATTGTCCATGTTTGTTTGTTGTATTATATTTGTTTGTTGTGGCAGGCATGTCAAATGGCTAGGAGGTTGTGAAGAGCATGTCAAATTGTAAGATTACATTTCAGGTAAAGTCTTTCAAGACTTTACTTTGGCTGTGACCCGATAGACATTGTGTTCATTTATAATGTTCATTTTTATTATTCATTGTAAACTTACATTTACAATTTACAATTAGATTGATTTCCAAGTGTATGTGTTCAAAAATTTATAATTTCAAATAGATTAATTTATGGATATGTTGCATATAGATGTATAGTTATATGTATGCATATACTTAGTTGTGTATACATATGTATGTATGTATGTATGTATGTATGTATGTATGTATATATGTACATACATATATATAAATATATGTATATATGTATGCATGTATACACAACTAGGGAGGTTGTAAAGAGCAAGTCAATTTGCATGATGACATTTCAGGTCAAGTCTTTCAAGAGTTTACTTTGGCTGTGACCTAGTAGACATTGTGTTCATTTATGATGTTCTTTTTTCTTATGATGTTCATTCATGAACCTGAACAATGGGATTTGATTTATGGTGGGATTTACTTATTCATTGTAAACTTACAATTTAGAATTAGATTGATTTCCACTTACACTTACAGTTACAATTTATGGATATGCTACATATAGATGTATAGTATATATATATATATATATCTATGCAACAAACAAACACATATGTGAAGTTAGAATTTTCAAAATAAATTGATGTGAGAAAATACATAGAAACTTATTGAATTATTAAGTTAAAATTTTCAAAAAGTGTGATGTAAGGAAAAATACAAAGTTTGAATTATAATGTTTTCAACTTTTACCAAATGCATTATTTAGAAAACATAGAACTTGAATAGACTAGTGAGTCATATTTTTAAATCACATCAATGATAGATGAATACAACAAACACAAAACTGATTTCGAATCACAAAAGCATAGATCATTAACTTGGAAAGAAGACAAGGAGTCTTCATATATACAAAAAACACATTGGAACACATCGAATTAGATAAGTTCATAACAGACTACCATTTAGTTCTACAAAATTAGACACTAGTATCCTTTGGTTGTCCAATACAACAAACTAGTATCCTTTGGTTGTCCAATACAATAGACTAGCATTCAGTTTTACAAAAAACACTCTAGCACACTTCGAGGTCAAAAAGTTGACAAAAAAAAATCCTAATCAGACATCCACAGATCTTATTATGAAGTGGTGTGTCCTTGGGGGTCAACTGGCTCCGCGTCAACTGGAGAAGATGTTAAGGACTGCGGATTGTTCTGTATGGAACTTGCTATACAAGCAAGCAATGCATGATTTTCCTTTGGAGTTAGCTATAACTATGGAGAGTAGCCTTCAGAAGACCCATTTTGTAGGCTGCTAAGAGCTACAAAGGCTGGAGACAAAATGTTAATCATGTCCCTTAAAATTGGATGTTGACTTGGAAGAGGAGTTGTAGGAGTACTCTTACTTCTGTTTCTTTCTGCTCTTTCTGCCTGCTTTTGGTTTTCCTTCAACTGTCTAGCAATCTTTGCTTGCTCCCTTTGAAGCTCCTTTTCATGTCACTGCCTCAGTTTCTCCTCTACAATTTTTTTTTTTTCCAGCACGCTCCAATCTGTTTTCCTCCCTCTGTGCGAGGATTGCTTCTCTTTCTGCCTTCCTTTTAGCCATTTGCTCCCTTTTCCTTTGCTGCAATTCTTGGTTTCTTTGCTTATGTGCCTCTTGTTCATTTAGCAAATTGAAGAAATCATCTGATGTCAAAATTTGAGACAACCTACTAAGGTGTAGGACCCCATTGCGACCTCTATTAGATGATTGGAACACTCGTTGCATTGGGAGCTGCAAAAAAGTGCTTCTACTACCTATTGGTTGCTAATCATTGACTTGTGTGCATGGCACATAGTCAGCCTCTTCATCACTTGAGTCATCACCATCAAGTCCATCCTCCTCATCATTTTTAGCCTCCCAATTTCTCCCAGTTGTGAAGTAATGGATGACATCTTCAGGATCAACATTCGGTGGTGATGGCATGGACAACCCTTCATCCACTTAAGTGAAATTGAGATGCACCCCTAGGTTCAAAGCTGCATCTTGAAATTTAGATGGCAAATTCAGACTCTCTTCATTTTCAGCTGCCTGATTACATGATCGAACTACTGGTTCTTGTTGAATTTTTGTTGCCTCAATGTTTTCTGGATTTGAGGGAATGTTTGCAGAAAAGGTTTCCACAAACTATCCAATCTGTTCCTCATTCCAACCTGCTATCCTCAAACAAGTCTCTGCTGCCATGAACTGTGCCTCTTCATCAGCTGTATCACCCTCAGTTTCTGCTCCCAATGTCGTTCCTTCCTCTTCAACCATGAAAGCTTGGCTTGGCCCCATATCCAAGTCAAGTGCATGTCGATCTAATGGCCAAATTCCTATTTTTCTAAAACCACTTGCAATGTTATTAGGAGTCAAATCTTGTGCAAAAGCTTTGCTGGCAAGTGTTGCCAACTCTTCCCTTCCAATGTCAAGTTGAGGATTTTCAGAGAGCCATATAGTCCTTTGCTGTTTGAAGTAGTTATTAAATGGTGAGAACACACTAACATCAAGGGGTTGCAATTTGTGGCTATAATGTGCTGAAAGTGTGAGCAAATCTATTCCCATAGTCTTGCTTCTTCGACTGTTTTGAATGCCACATGGCTGCCATGACCGTCAAAGATTAGAAGCTTTCTATTGGTTGGTGACACACCTCCTGGGACATTTTTTGTGAAGTGTTTTAACCATTCCACAAATAATTCTTTGGTCATCCAAGCATGCTCTTGGATTGCCATGCATGCCCTTGGCTCACAGTTAACAATATAGTTTCTAATGGTCCTTTTGGACTTGAACAAATAGTAACCAGGTATAGCTTGACCTGATGCACTAACACAAGCTAGAACAGTGATCCATTCTCTGCTTTTAGCAATTAATTGTGGAACACATTTCATCCCTGTTTTTGCAATAACTCTCATTGCACAATTTATGCCAGCTTACACACCTGTTTCATCGCAGTTCCATATGTTGTTGGGTCCATAATTATGTTTGTTGTACAACTCCTCCAAGTTATCATAGAATGAAGAAACTATTTCGGGCCGCAGCATTATAGCTCGATCTGTGTCCACTCCTTCGGGTGTTTGAATTGTTAGATCAGGACGCCTTTGATGAAATCCAACCCACCATGACCTCCCTGGTATCCCATTTGTGAATGGGTTAGGCCTCACTCCAACCATGTGGGCCACCATTGACTTAAGCTGTGACACTTGAAGGCCATGGCCAATATTAGCCATATCTTTACACCATTGCACAATTTTAGCTTCTTCTTCACCAGTCAGGATTGTTGGTGGCCCCCTCTTTTTTGTGGATGTCACACCATTGAGCCATGACTGCAAACTGCTAGGCAAGATTCCTCATTTGATCACTGAACCTCTAATTGACATTCGATGGTCCTCAACATTTTCAAAGGTTTTTTCCATGTCATGCATAGACCAATTTTTCATGCACCAATCTAGGGTTGTCACTTGGTTAGCAGATGGCGGTTCAATTTCTACGTCATTATTATGAACAATATGTTCAAAACCATCATTTTCATTGGTTTGTTCTACATTTTCATAAATAACTTCCTCGTCCATGTTCACTGCTAGCTCTTCATCAACATCTGGAACATTGAATGTCACTCCATGAGGTACTCTATTCAAGCGCCTCCCACCCGATCTTTTCCTCTTGTGCCTTGGTGCCATGATTGTCAATGATCTTGTACATTGTAAGTGATCAAGTGTCAAAAAAACAATGTATAAACATTGCAAAACACAGATATAAGTACAAAACACAGGTATAAACTTTGCAAAATAGAAAACAGGTCTATTTTATCATTCAAATCTGCTCAAAATTCAATGGGTCTAATTCAGGTTAGCACCTTATAAAATCATTTTGGTGCCCATTAAAAATCACTCCTACATATTAATCTCCTTACTAAAGCACCGAACACCAAACACATTACACCCTAATTAGGATCCGATTAAAGCATATGACTAATGTTTTTTTTGTTGGGTATATGATTCTTTTGCATCATTTAATTTGGGTTTACATATATATATGTAGATATAGATGTCTTTATATGTATTTGTATAAATATATGTATACATGTATTTGTGGATACATATAATTACATAGTTACATGTATGCATATATCTATACATATACATATATATATATATATACATAGATATATGTATGTATATATATCAATGTTCAAAGCACATTGTATAGACTTGGGTTTTCAAAAAAGAGCACAAGAAATTAACCAAGGGTTTCATAATAATAATTCCTCACTCGCAGGAATACAGAAGTGCGTTTTCAGATAGATGCAGAATATTCCAGGCAAGGGTTTCATGAGATTAATTCATTAAGCACACAAATTTGGAAAAAACCATGCAAGGGTTTTGACAAATACATATTTATTTTTAATGGGTTTGTCGATTTATGCCCAAAGTGACATGGGTTTTTTATAGACGTGTTCAAACCCACGAAATTCCTTATCATTTCTGGAGACAAAATCATGAGACAATTGACTTTACTAAGTCATATTTAATCATTTAAGCACAAAAGAAAACCAAATTCACATTTTTTCAGGGTATGTATGTATGTATGTATGTATGTGCATACGTACATACATACATATATACATACATATGTATATATGTATGTATGTATGTATGTGCATACATACATACGTATATACATATATATGTATGTATGTATGAAGCTGCATACATACATACATACATACATAAATTCAATGTGGGAAAAGGAGTGTAAGAGGAAAGATTTATTTCATAAACAAGCAGTAATAATTTTTCAATCATCGAATAAATCCTTCATGGGTCGTGAAAGATGCAGAAGAAAATGATTAACTAGTACCATTGTTTGCATTTTAAAAGGATAGGCAAAGGATAGACATATACATCGATTTATTGAATGAACAAGAGATACAGAATGTAAAATGACAAATATATGTATGCTAGCCTGCTATATGTGCAATGGGAAGTAGAAAAATATAAACAAATGCTAGGATATTGTATTGGATAGCCAAATGAAACGTATTTAAACAGAGTAATAGACGTATATATATGTGTGTTTGTCTATGTATATACGTACATATATACATGTATGTATGTATTTGTATATATGTGTATATGTTTTTAAATACATAATACACATATTAAATGCATGTATTTATATATACACACACATATACATATTAAACCTTGATAAATGACCAACCCTGACAAATGACCAAAAATAAACAAATATAAATAGGTAACACATATAAGAAAAAATAAATGACAAATATAAACCCTGATATAAACACTGAAGTAAATGGAAAATGAGAAAAAACACACAAATATAAATATAGGTACCATTGTTTGCATTTTCAATGGATAGGCAAAGGATACACACATATACATCGATTTGCTGAATGAACAAGAGACACGTAATGTAAAATGACAAATATATGTATGCTAGCCTACTGTATGTGCAATGCAAAGTAGAAAAATTTTAACAAATGCTAGAATGTATAAAGTAAGAAGACACTGCATAAATGAAAATAACTATAAGGACCTCCCTGAGACTTGGGATATCAGAGGAATGTGCAGAGGAATGTGCAAAGGAATGTACAGAAAATCTTTGTCATTGCTTTCAACTTTGCAGAGAATAACATGCAATTGTGAATGCCGCTGGCTACTTTCCCCCTCTTATTTAGGAATTCGAATCTGACAATTGAATGCATTCAATTTGGTTGTTGTGTTTGAAATTTGAATTTGAAGCTGCAAGTTACGTAGGTTTTTAAAGATGATATGACTGAATTCTGCATTACATTTGGATTTGATGTTTATTTGGGGAGCCTTACACCTATATTTAATTGTGCAGGTACCTACAGGAAATGAAATAAATACATATAGCTTCCAAGGAGTGTGTGAAAGACTGTGCATTTCAAATCCCATATAGTTAAAAGGAGATTGTGATTATGTCATATAAAGCACCATTAGCTGTGCATGTATACTTGTAAATATAAAATGTAGTGAGGGACAAACATTTGCAAGTGGGGGTAATTGTAATAGTAAATGATTCAAATGAAATTGTAAATGAGCCTTTTTATGTGCAAGTTGACTTCTTTTATAAATGCAAAGGCATGTTTAGCTGTGTACTATGATTGGTGAGTGACTCATTTTGTTATGAGCAGCTATTGGTGTTGTTGTAATTTTCTATTTGTTCATAAAAAGTTTTTTAGTGCATCAAAGTCTAATTTTTTTTTGGGGGGTGGAGTGAGCATGGAGGTGGCAGTTATTCAATGGGTGGTAGCTACTGGGTCTTCTCCCCTATGCATTCAGCATTTGGAGGAGCAGAAATGGCAATGTCTATAGGGGTGACAATTTGCACCACATGCCATTGATGCCCATCCACTACCATCCATCCTGACATATCCCCTACCATATCTGCCAGTCCTTGTCGGTCCTCCTTCTAACCTAACATACCTATTGTGCCAGTGTCGTATCTTCCAGTCCTCGTCAGTCCTATCCCATACGCCCTAGACTTCTGGAAAATTCACCCTAGACTTTTGTGCAGACTCATTTTTTTATTTATTTGCAATTGTATCTTCCATTTTTTTATTTGCTGGATTTATATTTATTAAGCACAAATATTATATTTGATCGAATTATATTATATTTTATATTATTTGAATTTTTTTATCTGAGAATTATATTTGGATAAGCGGCTACAAGAATATAATATAATATAAATATAATAATATTATATTTATTATTGATAATTAATTTAGGATTAAAAATATACGTTTCTACAAGAATTTACTTATGACATATAATATAATTTAATGTATATAAGAAATATAGGGTAAATATAAAATATATTATATTATATTATATATAATAATTAAAAATTTATATTATATTATATATTTTGTATAAAACTAATATTTTGTAATAATTTTACCCCAGGTATATAAGGTATGGGTTGTTGGGCTGTGGGGACACTGAGTGACGCATTAAAAAAATGTAATAATTAATTAATTTATGATGAGAAATATATGTTTTAGAATAATTTATTTATGATATATACTTAAATGATATATAGTTAAATAATAATTAATATTTTTTATTAACAATTTAAAAATTAATAATAAATAAAATAATTTATTAAAAATAATCAAAAATATCTATACAATATATATTAAATTTAATTATCTATTTTAAAGAAACCATTAAAATATTTTATTTAGTATACAAAATAATAAAGATACACTAAAAATATTGTTTTAAAAAAATGATAAAATACTTTTTAATTCAAAAGTATATATAGAATATAAATAAAATTAAAAAAATCATGATTTTACATCATGTGAAAAATTATTATACAATTGGTAAAATATATTTATTCAATGAGAAATATATGTTTCAAAGAATTTATTTATGATATATAGTTAAATAATAATTAATAATTTTTATTAACAATTTAAAAACTAATAATAAATAAAATATTTTATTAAAAATAATCAAAAATATCTATACAATATATATTAAACTAATAAAAAATCTCTATACAATATACAATATATATTAAACTTAATTATCTATTTTAAAGAAACCATGAAAAGATTTTATTTAGTATACAAAATAATAAAGATACACTAAAAATATTGTTTTAAAAAAATGATAAAATATTTTTTAATTCAAAAGTATATATAAAATATTAATAAAATTTAAAAAATCATGATTTTACTTCATGTGACAAATTATTATACAATTGGTAAAATATATTTTTTGGAAGGTTATTTAGAAAAATGTTTATTATATTTTTTGGTATGGAGTACATGAGGTAAATTGGCAAGTCATTTAGTAATGATGTTGTGTGTGCAACAAAGGTTTCAATAGAGAAGTGATAGCTTCAAATTAATTATGTATTTGCTTACACTAACTTTAAGAGGATGGAATCCATATATTACATTTAGATTTATACGTTAAAATGTTAGATTTTTCATGAATTAGTACCATTGTCAAGCCCTTAATTTCAATTGTTAGGCTATTAAGAAAATGATGTTGTACACTCAATATACCAGGAATATCCTCTAAATTGATGCCATATTCCTTTTCCATATGACAAACTACAGGAGTAGACAATACCTTTTCTCTATTTTCTATGCTATTTAGAGGCTCTCTAGATTGCAAACCAAATTCCCAAGACTCTGTGGAGGACCCCTGTATTTGTCCCCAACTTACTAAAGTCTCATGATTTTCATCTACAATTAAATCCACCAAAGTTTCTCCAACCTGATAAATAAAGTATGCATATTATAAAAAAATTCTATATGGAACAATCCATTCTAAATTTTACAAGGTCCATAAAAAAAAAGGAATGAGCAAATAATAAAAATTGTAATTAGCAAAGCCACACATTAGAGAAGATCTTAAGATTCTTACATTGACAAGAAAATTTACAAGGTCCATAAAATAAAAAGGAATGAGCATGATGGAGACCATTTACATTACCATGATTGTTAAAGATGACATTCATATTTACCTGGTAGTAAGTGATGTATATTTCTACATATAAGCATCTATATATTCCAAAATTTATTTATGCATATGCAATAAAAGTAATGCTTTTGCACTTCAAATCTTTTATTATAGGAAGAATTTATTAATTTAAAAACAAATGTTTAGATATTTAAAATTTCAAACAAGTCTAGTATCTGAATACATTAGACAATTTCGCTCACGAAATGCCAATTTGAGAATGTCAATCCCTATAGGAAGCAAGTCATGTTTTCACAAGGATTTCTCTCGAATCATTTTAAGCATAGCTATTTGATATATACCAAATGGGATATGACCATAAGATCCCCCAACATAAGATCCACCTTTAACTCTTTTAATTCTTTATGATGGATTTACTACCAATACTTTTAGAAAAAATAATTCATATTATAACAAGGGGATACATACTTGACACACAAAGTAGGATTTGTGCCCCTTGAAGATATCATGGTTTAACCACCTACCCTTACATGCCAAGAAAAATATTAAAAATTAATATAAAGAAACAAGACCCCTTGTGTCAATCCACAACCTCACCAACAAGGTCACAATATAGAGACAAATTAGCAAAAGTTCCAAGAAAAGGTATTTTGAGACATGATGAATATGTTTGCAAAAGCTCTCAGCCCAACAAAAAAGTATGTTCATCATCATCCATGTTCAAAAAGAGAAACAGTTGAATGCCAAAATCACTACCCCTTTAATGAATCATTAAATGGAGAGCTATTACATTCATATATGTCCCAACTTCAGAGCTTTTTTTAAACATTACCTCATCTCACAATCCATCATAAATAATACTTAGTGAAGTCCACCTTCTAAAGTATATCCATAGTTCGATTGTCCATTCATGAGATAATGGTGAGGATATACACTGCTACCATATACTTACTTACCACATAACACACTTACACTTCAAAGAAAATCATTTAATGCACATAAATCAATAAACCAAACATACATTTGATACAAATACCTCATGCCAAGCTCTGATCCAAGTGTCAATTCCAGGACCTCCTCTTAAACCAACCACCTTGTTGGAGTTGCAATTAGTTTTAGATGATTTTAAATTATGAAAACATAAAATATGTTCAAAAGCTTGGAATTTTCTCAAAGTCATTTCTCTTTGCTATGGGATGTCAATTTTTTGAAAATACAAAATAAAAAAATAAATTAAAAACCCAGAAACAAAAATCTTTTTAACGACTATCTATAGCCCATGACAATCATTTTATAAAATTCTAATGACTATTACCATCCCATTACAGTCATTTTTTAAAAAATTAATGATATTCATGGGCTATCTGACATCCGTTGTACATCTGAAAAACTTAGATCAACATATAGCCCTATGATGAAGAGATGAGTGTTAAGAAACTTGATCAATAGGTGTCTTAAGAGGGAGGTATATTTCAATTTGCATAAATTATCTCCTCATCACCAAATTTATTTTTTTAGTTTAAAGCTTATGTGTATGATGTTATATGGTATGAGAGCTATGCTCATTTTTTGGAGATTCGGGGCTATGTCATTTTCAGGGCTAGACAAAAAAGGATTTCACTCAAAAATAGTAAATATCCATCATTTCATTCCCAAACACTTTTAACAAGGAAAGAGCACTTGAAACCTCATAAAAAAACACCCCCAAAGCTCTGGAAAGATGTTGCAATAGTCTTGGGCTCATGGTAATAAACTCCTCTTGAATCTGGAAACTCCTCTTATAATAAGCATTAAGTAAAAGTATTGAATCTGGAAATACCCTGCTACCTTCATTCACCAAGCCAATTTCTCTGAAGTTAGGCTGGAAGAAAGTCTTGTAATAAGTGGTAATCACAGGGTGGACTCACAAAGTTAGGCTAGAAGGAAGTAGGATCACAAAATGGAGTTCCTCGAAGTGGGAAGTTAGTGTGCAATTTGTTGCAGGTTTGAACATCAGTTTGAACTCCTATCTTTAACTTAAGATTTGGCTTTACAATGTGAAATGAACCTTAGCATAGGTTACTTATTTAAAAAAAAAGGAAAAGGGAAAGGAAGAGAGAAGGTTCCTAGACCTAAAATTCAGCAATGAACAATGATCATGGAGGACTATGAACAACCTTCCTAAAATAGAATTTAATTTAACCATATTACTACACAGTCTCATGAAATTTGTGCAAGCTTCAGAGGACTGCAGATATTCAATTATTCATTCACCATAAGCATGAACAAACAATAGAAATTTAGAGCAGCTGTTAATCTAAGTCTAGGCTAACTTTGCACAACTATATGTCATCAACAAACAACCAAAAGTATGGATCAAGAAGACATCTAACAACCATCTCTTCTCCATGCTTGGTACATTTTGAAGTGGATTCCACCATTTGTTTTGATCGAGTGAATGCCCTAGCAACAAAATCCATGAAGAGAGAAGATATGTCATTCATTTCACTCTCCTCCATCTTCTTATGGAAATATTCTTTAACTTTTTCCACATCTAGTCCCTTGATAGACATGTTTTTATTAGTCACTAATTGGATACAACCTTCATTGTCCGCTCGATGTTCTTTAGCCCACTTGAGGATGAGCTTAGCTTCATGCAACACCTTTTCCAATACATTGTTCTGATGATGATGAGGTATGTTACAAGAGTGTACAATGACCTTGCTTATATAAACAAGGTGTGATGAAGCTCCAAATTCCAAAACATTAAATGACTTGTGTCATTATTAAATGACATGAGCCATCATTAAATGACCTAAGACACTAATATTTAATAAAACCTAAAAATATAAAATCTTATCTAAATGACTTGAATATTCCTAGGACCTAAGTGGACATGACATATAAATAAGACTCCACTAATTAACTAGTTATGAAAATTACCTATTTACACCAACATGTATCCATGCAGTGTGGAGCAACATCTCTTTGTTAAAAGAATATAAATTTTTCAATGATTAATGGAAAAAATGCAAGCAATTTTGAAAACATGTGAAGATATTTGATATAGGAATAGTCATAGACCAAGGACAAGTGTTGATTACAAGCCATGACTAAATTTTACGATGAAAGAAAGATAAGAGAGTGGGTTCCAAAAAGTGACAATCAAATTAGGGAAAAAAATCCTTAAAACACAATGCACAAACAAATATCAAGGTTTAAAAAGTTAGAAATCGAACCCCAAGGAATAGGCACACAAGTGGATTGCATACATGAGACCAAATGGTTCTATGTTCCTTGCCCTATATTGCAATACTTATTGTGCCTAGATAAACTATTTGTTAAGGGATAAGGATCCCTACACATTAAGGGAGCCCTTTAAGATTACTATGAACATTAAGAGCTAATAAAGGAAAAATACATAAGATGGGTGAGATGATGATTTTTCCTCAGGACAAATGATAGAGAAGAAAATCCCATGTGTTAAAAGATAAGCTAGATTAAGTGATGTGTGCTTTAAACTAATTGAGCTTGAAGAGGGAGCAAACCCGAGACACAGAAAAAAACACTCCCAAACTAGAGAATAATCTTTTATTCAATATTATGAAATTCTTACATGCAGAGGATCCCAAATCCTCGAGCTCTACGATACATGCAAGCTACAGAAGTTTTAGGAAAATTATAGAAATTACAAAAAAATCCCCTTTTTGCAGCATGCAAACTCTTTCCCCAAAAAGCTACCCAAAAATCAGAAACTAGCCCATAAATAACCCCTTTTTGGTTTGGAGCCAAAAAAACATTCAAGATATGAGTTTTGGTGGTTTGGCGCCAAAATTACAATTTGAAATTCAAATTTAAATTCACATTTGAAAATCAACACATTTCTGAAATATGCACCAACTTCCGGGAGCCATAACTTTTAATTTGACCATTAGATTTTCAATGATAATCCCTTTTCGGAAGCTCTCGAAAAGATGAAGTGGCATAAAGTAGGACCTATGGCATCTACTTTGGCATTTCCGCAAATTTTTGGGCCCATCCGGAACTGTTTAGTGCCTCAAACTAGACTCAGAAGGTTTTTTAGGGCAAAAAGCAGAAACTGGAACTTGAATAACTTTCAAACCGTGAATGATCTTGACTTGATTCTTTCGCCAAAGTGTTTATTTTTCCATCTTGAACCTTCTCATAAATTTCTATCTTCCCACACCTTCAAATTCACACCTGCTAAAAATAGTAGTTGAGCAAAAAAAGCAGAAAAGTAGTTATGAAAGTTGGAAACTCTTATTTGACGAAAAGGGTATCCAAAAATGCAAAAACATCTACAAAAATCAAACAACAAGAACATAAATGGAAAACATATTTTTGGGTGATGCAAGATTGCCCTCACACCACTGGATGCTCATGCATCAAACACCTAGGGTAATTTGAGAAGTGACCCGTCACGTCTCAAATGGTTGAGAAAAACCCAAATGGTCAACCTCTATCTTAGACAGCCAGGATGAATCTTCCACAGGCCTTCCTCTCCACTTCACCAAATATTCTTCATATTGCCTGTTTTTGGTACTCCTTCCCACACAACTATCTAGGATTTCTTCAATCTCCTCCTTCTCTAAAGAAGGTGTTGGAATTCCACACTATTCTATTGTTGGTACTTCCTCTGCACCACCTTCATGATACTCTATCAAATCTAAAATATTGAACATGGAGGAAATGTTGACTCCATCCAACAACTCTACCTCATATGCATTCCCTGATTCATGTATCTTCAAAATTTTATAGGGACCAAACTTCTTCATCTTCAATTTATTATAGGTTCCCACTGGAAACCTTTCTTTCCTCAAGTGGACCATCACTTCATCACCAATCTAAAACTCCTTATACCTCCTCTTCTAATCTTCCTTAGCCTTATACTACATATTCATCTTGTTAATATGTTCTCTTACCTTCTCATGTATATTCTTGATGTGCTCTGCAAAGTCTTCGGCTTTAGCACTAGTCTTCTTCTCTTGGTCCATCTTCCTCAATTCTAGAGTGGTCCTGGGACTACCTCCATACACAATCTGGAATGGTGATCTACCAGTGTTTCTATTGATAGAATTGTTGTAAGAATTTTTTTCCTTGGGTAAGATCAAGTCCCATCCCTTGGGTTTATCTCCTACCAAGCATCTCAATAAGTTACCCAGGCTTCTATTCAAAACCTCAGTTTTCCCATTAGTTTGTGGATGGTGTGTAGAACTGGACTTTAACTCTATTTTCAACTTCTTCCACAAGGTCCTCCAGAAGTACCCAACAAATTTTGTGTCATGATCTAAGACTATACTCTTTGGCAAACCATGTAGTCTCACCACCTCTCTGAAGAACAAGTCATCAATGTGGATTGCATCATGGGTCTTCTGGCATGGAATGAAATGTACCATCTTTGAAAACCTATCAACTACCACAAATACTAAATCATTCCTTCTTTGTGTCCTTGGAAAACCTAGAACAAAGTCCATACTTGTATCCTCCCATGGCCTCTCTGGTACAGGTGAGGGTTGATACAACCTAGTATTTTGGCTCACTCCTTTAGCCATTTGACATGCCCTACAACTCTACACAAACTTCTTCACATCCTGTGATAACTGAGGCCAATAATAATGCTCACTGATAATGGAAATGGTCTTATCTTGACCAAAATGTCCTGCCATTCCTCCATTGTGCTTCTCCTTTATCAGGTTCTCCCTCATATAACTCCTTGGAATACACAATTGGCTTCCCTTAAACAACATGCCATCCTAGATTATGAAATCCAACCACTTTGTCCTGTCAACTATAACAAGCTCCTTGCAAGCTTTCCAAGATTCTACAAAATTAGGATCTTCATGATATAATGTCTTGAGTTCATTGAACCCAACCACTTCAATCTACATCTCTATCAACAATGTCTGCCTCCTACTTAAGGCATATGCAACCCTATTCAACTTGCCACTCCTATGCTTTAAAACATAGGTATAAATTTGCAAAGATTCTACCCATTTCATATGCCTCTGATTTAATTTTCCCTGACTACTCAGATACTGTAATGCTTGATGATCAATAAACAAAACAAACTCCTTCGGCAATAGATAATGTCTCCATTTCTTTAATGCTTGAACTATTGCATAAAATTCCTGATCATATACAGAATACTTTCTCTTTGCATCATTTAACTTTTCACTGAAATAGGCAATGGGCTTACCTTCTTGGATCAACACTACTCCAATGGCACAACCACTGGCATCACAATCCACCTGAAACACCTTATTGAAATATGGGAGGGCTAAAACTAGTTGCTCTATCACCTTCTGCTTCAACAAATCAAAATTCTTCACTACTCCAGTGCTCCACTTGAACTTTTTTCTATCCCCTCTCATTGTTTCAGTCAAGGGTGCACAAATACTACTAGAGTTTCTAATGAAATTTCTATAAAAACTAGCCAAACCATGGAAAGATCTCACCTCAATAGCAATTCTTGGGGTAGGCCATTCTAGAATAGCCTTCACCTTCTCTGGGTCCATCTTTAGACCCTATGTTGAAACAACAAACCCCAAGTACACTAACTCCTTTTTAACAAAGCTGCACTTTTTAAAATTTATGAATAGTTTCACCTCTCTCAACTTCTCAAAAACCCTAAGAATATGCATTAAATGCTCATCCAAGTTCTTACTAAAAATCAAAATATCATCTAAATACACAATGACAAAACTTCCCAGAAACTCTTTTTGTACCTCATTTATGAGCCGCATGAATGTGCTTGGTGCATTGGTTAGCCCAAAAGGCATGACTAACCACTTGTACAGGCCCTCCTTGGTCTTGAAGGTAGTCTTCCATTCATCACCCTCTCGAATCTGGATCTGGTGATATCCGCTCTTCAGATCAATCTTTGTGAAGTATTGTGCTCCACTCAAATAGTCCATCAGGTCATCCATCCTTGGCAAGGGAAATTTGTACTTGATTTTTATCTTATTTATGGCTCAAGAATCTGTACACATCCTCCACTCTCCATCCTTCTTGGTGGAAGTCTGTAGGTACCACACATGGGCTCACTCTCTCGAATCAAACCCTTTCTTAACAACTCCTAAACTTGTCTATTCAACTCCTCATTTTCTGTATGATTCATTCTATGAGCTACTTTATTTGGTAAACTGGCTCCAGGGATCAAGTCAATCTGATGACTGATCTTCCTCATTGGTGGTAAACCCTCAAGCACATTATCAGAAATAATCTCCTGAAACTCATCCAATAGTCCAGAAACTTCTACTGGTACCTTCTCACTATCTTCCTTTTCCATTCTAGGAATCAATGCATAACACATATGCTCATGCTTCATGCCTTCTAAAAATTTCCTTCCATCGACAAAACAAATTCTAGCACTACTGCATACCTTTTCTTTGTCCTTCTTCAGGGGTTTCAACTTATGGCAAACTCCATCCTTCATCAGGGAATAAGTGTTTGCATGGCCATCATGTACAACTCACTATCGAACTGCCACGGCCTCCCCAACAACATGTGACATGCATCCATTGGGATGATATCACATAGTACCTCATCACGATAGCTTCTGATCTTGAACTTTACCAAGCACTGCTCATTGACCGAACTTTGTGGTATTTCTAACCAAGCAATCCAATATGGATGTGGATTCCTTTCCCTTTTCAGCTTCAACTTCGTAACCATCTCTTCTGACACCAGATTATCGGTGCTCCCACTGTCAATAATGACATCACAACATTTGTCTTCACACTTGCACCTTGTGTGAAACAGATTCTTCCTATATTCTGGTTCCTTCACTTCATCACCAGGACTCTTCTAACCACTAGGGCTTCTCCCCTTTTAGCATCATCTGAATGCTCGGATTGAGCCTCCTCATCTACATGTGCAACCCTTCCACGACCTTCTAGCCTTTTGTCTATGCTTCCTTGGTGTTGTGGACATTCATAGGCTCGATGCCCTTCTTCACCACAATGGAAACAAGTTTCTCTGAAACCACCTCTTCTAGGTCTTGGCCCAGATCTTCCTCATCTTCTACCTCTTTGATCACCACTATTTTGATCACGAGGGCGGTAGAAGTTGTCATTCTTCTGGCTCGACTGGTACCCACATCTTCATTTTTCCTTTCATCTTCATTTCGGCTCCTAGAAGATCTTCCACTACCCCTTCCGCTTTGACCTCCTCATCCTTTTTGCTTGTTTTCAAATATTTTGTTCAACTTCTCCTCAACTTTCAGAGAAAACTGGTATGCATCCTCAATGGTGGTCATTCTGACCAGGCTTAGCTCCTCTTGAATGCTCGGTCGTAACCCATTAAGATAATGGGCTACCTTCTCCTTGTTGGCCTCTACATGACCTATTCTGATGATCATCTTGTGAAAATATTTTGTATATTCTTTCAAAGATCTACTTCCTTGCTTCAACCCTTGCAATTTCTTCACTAGATCTAACTCGTAGTCTACTGGTATGAACTGCTTCTTCAGTTTCTCCACCATGCGATCCCAATTGCTAATCTTTCCTTTTCCTCTTTGATTTCTCTCCAATTGGACCTCTTTCCACCAAATATTGGCATGGCCCTTCAGCTTCATTTTTGCAAGCTTAACCCAGTCTGGGTCCTCTACTTCTTCATACTCAAAATACTCTTCTAGCTCGTTGATCCAGTTGATCAACTCTTCTGGGTTCAAACTTCTGGAATAACTGGGGACTTCTATTTTGGGTTTTTTTTCTGATCTTCGAAATGGCCCTTATCAGCTACATCTGATCTTGATCAATCGCTTCTTCTTCCTCTTCTATGTCTGAATCTTCCACCTCTTCTTCATCCTCGCTTTCTCCTCTCCTTCTCGGGTTTAACCCTCTTCTCATTTGTTCCTGCAATGCATCAATTTGTCTTTGGAGGGCTCTTAAACCCTTGACTGCTAATGGATCTCTTCCACCAACATTTTTTCCACCTCTAGCACCACCATGCCTACCAAGAATCACTCATGGAGGCATCTTGAAGATCTTGAACCCACAACCACGGTCCTGGTGCAAACTGCCTCACAATCGGCAATCTGTTCACATGCTCAAGAAAACCCTCTCTAATACCACCTGACAAGGGAGCAAACCTAAGACACAAAAAAAAACTCCCAAAATAGAGAATAATCTTTTATTCAATATTATGAAATTATTACATGCAGAGGATCCCAAATCCTCAAGCTCTGCAATACATGCAAGCTATAGAAGTTTTGGAAAATTACATAAATTATAGAAAATTCCCTTTTCACAACATGCAAACTCTTTCCCCAAAAAGCTACCCAAAAATCAGAAACTAGCCCATAAATAACCCCTTTTTGGTTTGGAGCCAAAAACAACATTCAAGATATGAGTTTTGGCAGTTTGGCGCCAAAATTACATTTTGAAATTTAAATTTAAATTCACATTCGAAAATCAACACATTTCTAAAATATGCACCAACTTCCAGGAGCCATAACTTTTAATTCGACTGTCTAATTTTGAATGATAATACCTTTTCGAAAAGCTCTTGAAAAGATGATGTGGCACAAAGTAGGGCGTAAAGCATCTACTTTGGGGGTTTTACAAATTTTCAGGCCCATTTGGAACCATTTAGTGCCTCAAACTGGACTCGGAAGGTTTTTCAGGGCAAAAAGGAGAAACTGGAACTTGAATAACTTTCAAGCCATGAATGATCTTGACCTGATTCTTTCACCAAATTATTTATTTTTCCATCCTGAACATTCCCATAAATTTCTATCTTCCCACGCCTTCAAATTCACACCTACTAAAAATAGCAATTGAGTAGAAAAAGCAGAAAAGTAGTTCTGAAAGTTGGAAACTCTTATTCAATGAAAAGGGTATCCAGAAATGAAAAAACATCTACAAAAAACAAACAACGAGAACATAAATGGAAAACATATTTTTTGGGTGATGCAAGATTGCCCTCACACCAGTGGATGCTCCTGCATCAAAGCTACAAGGTATATTGAAATGAAAAGGGTTTATCCAATGAAAGGTATAACCATGGTAAGCAAGGAAAAAACAAATAGGTCAGCCTCCTAGAAATACCACTCTTTACACTCGTGGAAATTCCTGAGAACAATAATATTTAGACATGTATATGTTCTAGAATGATAATGTAGGATTAGTTTGTTTCTGTGCTATAGTTAAAGAATTCCTTAAATGATTCTTTTATCCATTTCATAGGATTTTGTGAATGTTTATTGGATATAAGAGGATGATTAAATAAATACAATTGAATTCCTTGGAATATAAGTATATAGTACTAAATCACTCAAAATTTGAACCAAGTTGGATCAACATGAGAAAGAAATAGTAAGGATTCAACCAAATTTTGAATTTAAATCTTAAAAATTTAGGGGTCAAATCCATAGGTGTAGGATCAATCTTGTATGTATGTGATTGGTTTAGGACATGGAAGTAATAGTATCTAGGTAGAGAATGAATTTGTGGATATGGGTGACAATAAAGAGTATAATAAAAGTTAGATATGCAATAATATGTGTGGACATTAATACCATGGAGCCAGGTATAATAGAATGTATAAATAGGAATGAATAACATGATGGAAAAATGATTCCAACTTTATAGAAATGTATTCCATTTGTTGATATATAATTATATTAATTAGTTCCATAAAAATAAGTCCATTTGCAACTATGTCATTAAGAATGAAGACATAAAGAATCTTCATTAAAAAGTAGAAATCCTGAGGGCATATTGCTTTGATACTAGTAAAGTTTTGGTTAGTCTATGAGACACCCACCATAATGGCTATATAGAACTTGAGAATTTTTTTTTTTAAATTTTCTATGTCAATTTATTCACTATACTTGTCATAAAAAAGACATACATTTTGGTCTACATTTCTCACAACTTTTAGTTGAAGTTCAAAACAACGTTCAATTGAGTGGTGCTCCCATAATGTTCACGTGGAGAGAAAAATATGTGATAGACTATAAAAATGCAACAACAAATATTAAAAATAAAGAATTATATGAAAATGATTCATCAAATGTTATTTTTTATTTGTTATGTAAAATATTCATATATTCTTTCAATATATATATTCTTTTAAAATAACATATTTATATTTATAATTCTACATATAAATCATGATAATATTATATAAACCAAAAGCCCAATAAAAAATTCATCTAATCCACCTTAAAAAAGACAAACCCAAAACTAAATAGTGAAAAATATACACAAGTCAATAGATAAATATATTAATAAAGAAGAGTAACTCAACAAACCTTCCACCAACATCCTCAAATAGGAGTTATTCTTCAATTAGGTATCTTTTCTCTTTCTCATTATTGACTATCTTGTTACATTCTTAATGTTTCTACTTACCCCAATCTAAGCTATGTGGCAATCTCTACCTTATACCTTCTTGAATAAAAAAATGGAGAATAATATATAAAAGTGGTGGACAGGGGGGCCTTGAAAGGGCATTCAATGCTTGCTTATGATTAAGAATAATTAAGTGATAAGGTTTTAGTTGAAAAGAATGATATTATTTTATTATCTTGACAAATGAAGTTGATAAGACTTTACCAAACATGCTTTTTATAGAACAAAAAGTAGTCCCTTGCTTGGTTTTGGGTCAAATCTATTCTTCTTTTTTAGTGCATTCTATGTTAGCATGCTTATGTAGATGGATTTCACTAAATTTCATTCATGTTTGGATTTTCATTATTGTGTAGGTCTGTAAACTTTCAAAAATTCAGGTTTTATCATTACTCATGTGTTCATTCTAATTTCTTCCTTTCATTCTTTTGTGCAGGTATGTATTATGATGTTTTGAATTTTTTAGTTTTTAAACTATTTTGTTTTAAGATTTAATTTTAATATTTTGATTTTTAATGACTATCTATAGCCCATGACAATTATTTTATAAAATTTTAATGACTGTTACCATCCCATGACAATCCATAGGCTATTTGGCATCTATCTAGTACAACTCTTCCTTTTGGTGCTATTTGGCATCTATCTGGTACAACTCTTCCTTTTGGTGTAGCACTTCGGAAAAAATAAAATATTTAATTAGTTTCCTTTTGGAAAATTAAATATTTTAATCTTTAATCCTTGTCTTTGTGAAAATTAATTCAATAATAGTCTTCTTTCGTTAGAAAAATTCACTTCACTTTTTACTTGCATATATCTTCAGTATGCTCTTAGGTAAAAATAATTATCCCTTTTATAACCCTCTGGTAAAAATTGATTCATTTGCCTTTTCACATAAAAATATTTTTGGGTAAAATAATTACCTAATTCCATGAAATTATCTTACCTCCCAACACAAGCACTTTAAATCTTCGGCAAAAAATCATTACTTTTCAATATTATTGCACATTTTGATAAAATAAAAAAAATTAAAATAACTTTTAAATAAATAAAAATACTCTTTAAAAGAAATAAAATAATTTAAAAGATTAAAATTATGTATTATGTATAATAAATAAAATGATTAAGATATTTGTACAATCTATATTAATTATTCTTTATTTCTTATTTACAAAATAAAATCTAAAACATTATTAAAAAATAATTATTTAAAAAAAACAACTATTATATAAAAAAAATAACATTAACTAATCTTCAATTATTAATCAATCAAATTAAATATATAAAAAATTACATATTAAAAATAAAATTTATACAAATATTACATGTTAAAAATGAAATTTAAAGAAGATAAAAAATAACGTAAGGCAGTAGGGGAGAGGGCCCAATAGTCATGCTAATACCCAATAGTCATTTATATAATGTCCAATAGTTGTGATTTGACTACCCATAATTAAACAAAATGTATGCTTTTGATCTAAAAAGCAACCAATCATGTGATACCACATCAGCACTCAACTACTCATGATGTAATGCACGAGAATTGGTCTCACTATTTTTTGGGGCCTTTTTGGACACCTTGACAAAAATGCATCCTAATGTGGCATCATATTTGATGATGTGGCCCTGAAACCTTAGTTATAAGCAGAGAACTTGCCAAGTACTGTAAAAAATTGGGAGTGATTTGAAATTTCGACGTAGGATAATTAGAAGCGTGAAGTTAGGGTGCACGACTACTGGGCCCTCTCCCCTAAATGGGGGAAAGTATGCATGGATTGGCACTAATAGAAATGGTCATACTGTGCAGTGACCAGTAAATACGAGAGGTAGAGTTACGGAAGAAAAGTTACAGAAGGTAGAAATTGCACGTAAATACAGAAACGGTAGTGGGTATGTTAGGATGGATGGGAGCGGATGGCCATTGATGCAATGTTGTGCAAATTGTCATCCCTATAAACATTGCCAGTGGAAACTGATAGCTACGGGGAAAGCAGAAAAAAAGGTGGAAAACAACCCGAAAACGGCAAAAAGTAGCCAAAAATGGCAAAAAAATGATGGGTGGCTGAGATTCCTTTCGATGTCGACCACGGTCTCTCATTTCTTTTCAATCGTCCATGGAGAAAATGAGCTTCGAAAGTTCATATAGGACACGCTTTCGGCATAATTAACGAGAAGTGGAAAAGGAAAGGTCAAATCGATGATAATAAGAATATAAGAAACAAAAGCTCATCATCTTTTGCCATATCTTTTTTCTATATTTTCAAATTAAAAACTTAAAATTTACTTTATTAATAAAAAAAATGATAAATATTAGAATATTTAGAGAAGATTTCAGAAAATGACAAAGCTTAATATTTTAAAGATTTGTTTAAAATTTTTGAGGGGTTTATTTTTAAATTGAAAAACACTAATTAATGATCAAAGGTTGAGATATTGACAAAATATTAAATCTAAGAAAATCAAAATCAAAATCAAAATTCAAATAATGTATACTTTAAAACATCAAATTTAATGATCAGACGAGTAAACAATGAAAAATATGTGTTGAAGTATTTTGAATTATATGGTAATTTTTTATCTTCTGATGCCAACTTATTAATCGTTTGAAATAAGTTACTAGGATATAGTATCTTTTAATTGATCTCATATTATGTACTTATGAAAAACTTTAACATAGGCCACATTGCTTCATGAAACTTGGTCTAAGATTAGATAATATCATGTAATTATGTCCTACAATGATATTATTTGAGATTGCTATGACCTATGAGAGATGGTTTCATTCATTGTTCCTTCTAATTGAGAATAAGGACTATAGTTGATTCTTGTTTGAGGGAAGTGGTTGGTAAACTTGACTTATCTTAACAATAATTCAAACACATTATATTCATATAGTTTTTTAGACAAGTCAAACAAGCAATGTAGTGCATTGAATATGCCTTCTAATGTTGAAATAATGTTTTATAGTGTAGTGTATTTGATTCTTCTTTCAAGTTGTCTTGTTATTTCCATATAATTTTTAAACCCTTTTACAATGACATAAGAATATCTATGTTCATAGTCCATCAACTTTAGGTATTTGGTATACAAGTAAATGAGATAATAGCCATATTTTCAAAAAGTTTCCTTGGAAAAAAAAGACAAGAAATTTGATTTAGGCGAGTTATGCCATATTTTATGGCTAGTCTATGGATAAGGCTATATAATGTAGCTTAGTACAGGATGAAAAGAGATGTAAATAATAGACAATTCCTTAGTAACGAAAATAATAAATAAATTTAAGCAATAATACTATGAGTGGGGTCCATTTATATGCTAAAAAAGTTAAATTGAACATGATGATATATAATTATAATAGTGCCTAATGTAGTGGTGTCACATATGATCAATGAGAATCCCCCTTTTCTATTATTATTTTAAAAAATTAAAATAAATACTATATAGTTTGAAAAATATTTAACTTTCCTACCAATTGTAATTAACACCCTACTAAGATAGCTACATGATGGTAGGTAGTTTTGAATCTTTCTTAGGAAGTTTTTAGGTAGATGATTATTTTAGCTCCCAAACTAAAGATTGGCCATTAAAATTTTAGAGAAAATTTATGTGTGGTATGTATAGTATTAGAGAGGACCCATTTGTGTACAAAAATTAGTTTGAGTAGTGTTTTCTAATAGTTTTGTAGTTGAAAAAATCAAGAACATTTCTAGTGTCAATACTTGTGGAGGTTTGGGAGTGAATGATTTTGGCGTGAGAGGAAGCTATGATGGGATAAAAAAATAAAGACCTCACAATCAAATAAAATGTGGGAATGTTATTTTTACAAGCTACAAGTCTAGAAATAAGGATGGTTAGTGACACTAGTACAGAAACAACAATAAACTACTAAAAACTGCTTATAAATGACTGAAATTGGTTATGTGACCATTAGTAGTTTATTGCTAGTCATTTATAATGCAACTAGATTGATGACTAAACCATTTTTAGTCATTTATTGGTTATTTTGACTAGTAAATTTGGTATTACATTTAGTTGTTGATTTAGTCATCGATTGTTGTAATCCGGTCACTTATTTAGTCATTTTTATTCACCGATTTATGTCCATTGGTAGTGTATGTAGTCATTAATTTTAATCATCATTTTGATCAATTTGGTAGTATATTTAGTCATTTATTCATTGTTCATTGATTTCTATCAATTGGTAGTTTATTCAGTCAATTTAATTATTAGTTGACATTAATTAGTAGTATATTTAGTCATTTTAATTGACTAATATTTGAGAGTTTAAACATAAAACAAAATAATACACATCAATCATCAATTGCACACAATAAGACATCCATTGAGAAGGAAAAATCAGTGAACTTTATTAATAAAAAAAAGGTGTTCTAGTTATAGCTTGGAAATGGAGAATTATAATTTTTATTTTCAGTCACCAGACTGAAAATCTGGGTTACAGTATTGCATAGAAATGACTACAAGAAAGAAACTTCTCCAAAAAAACTTCTATAATGATGGAAACATATGCTTGGAGCCCTTCAATGCAAGCACATTCCCCTTTCATCTCTTAAAACTTCTACAATGTGGACAGTCTTCATGGAGCAAGCTATAACATGTAGAATCCAAGAAGGAGAGTGTTGATCGTGTCCCATATATGAAGCTCTCTCCTTCAATGAAGTCAACAATAACCCAGCTAGAATCTTTCCTCCTTTATATGCAACGTGCCATCTGATATGATCAATAGGGTTTGCCTTTTTCGCCATGAATGAAGTTGTCCCTCAATACAACCAAAAAAATTACTATTAGTCTTAATTCATAAAGAATAAAAGCGCATTGTATATTGCAAGTTTACAAAAGTAAGTCTAAACATAACAGAAAGATAAATCAATTAAAAATTGTAGGAGAAAAATCACATCCACAAACATGGGAGAGCTATGCAAAATTAGAGAAATTGGCTTGGCAAATGAGGGCAACAAGGTATTTCCATATTCAATACTTTTACTTAATGATGTTGAATAGAAGAAAAAAGAATCATTTATTTACAAACATAGTGAAAAGTTAGCAATTGTATTTAGTTTGTTAAACATGGCCCCTGGTACAACTATTAGATTTTTTAAGAACCTTCAAGTATGTTTTGATTTTCACGTTACATCTAAATTCATCTCCAAGATTGTTGCAAGAGAAATTTTTCTGAGAGATGTGAACAATTTCCGTCATTTTAAATAGGGATAATGTTCTTGTGGAGAATATTGATGATACTAAATGAAACAATCTTAAAAATAGGCTTGCACTATAATAATTCATAGAGGTCATTTGAAAAAAAAAAATCATTTATAATGACCATTTCTAAATGATTAAAAATATAAACCTCACATTATCTCAAAATGACTAAAAACACAATGGTCAAATTGCATAAACATTAATACTTCTCACTTATAATAAAAGGTGGAATACTTCTAGTAATTTTTATCTACATATGTGGAATTCATATTAGAAATTGTATTAATAAAGGGTGGAATCTTAGGCACATAGAAGTGAACTATTTCAAAAATTCTCACTTTCCCAAAAACTCTTCAAATCATGCCAACGAGGATGTGAGAAAGCCCTGCATCCCCACTGGCATGATTTAAAGAGTTCACAGGAGAGCAGGATTTTAGAGGAAGAGGTAAGATTTTCCACAGTTGAGAAGGAGGGATAAGTTTAGTTTTCATTTCTTTTCCCTATCATTAGATGGTCATTCATTCTAAAAGCAAAAGCAAGACTATAGTGATTCTTGAAATCCTTCATAAAAGCATGCTCAACACTCCAAATAGATTCCTCCCATATCCTTAAATTTAATATCCTTCATCTACCGAATGGGAAACGTGCAATATTCATGAAAAAATATTTTTGCTTACTCTCCTTGAGTTAACAAAACACTTACCTTCTAGGGTTTGAACTTTGAAGTGTATGCTCAGCACTTCATCCAAATTAATGCTATATTCTTATAGTTATACTATTTAGATCCCTATTAAAAATCATGTGATGTTCAAGAAGATTAGTTTTGTTCCATCTATAATTCAACAAGACACTTATTTTTAGGGTTTGAAGTTACATCTAAGCAGTTCATCTTGACTGCTCTTGTATTGTTATATTGATAATCTTCAAATATCCAAAATTAAAGCATTCAATGCCCATGAAGATCTAGTTTTGTCCACTATACATTTCAATAAGACACTTATGTTTGAAGTGTATTGTTGGAGCTTCACCCAAATCCCTCATGTATGTTGACAGTCAAACACTTCAATTTGTTGACGAAAATAAGCAATACCCACAAATATCTATTTTTCCCACTACATCAAAGCTTATTTAAAGTATGTTTTATGTCCCCAACTATTTGAGAGATATATAGATCTACAAATGCTTTTAGAAGACTCTCAACTAAATCTTCATATCCACAATCCTATGATTGTTGGAAGAAGTTTTTCCATTTATAATGACCATTTCTAAATGATTAAAAATGTAAACCTCACATTATCTTGAAATGACTAAAAACACAATGGTCAAATTGCACAAATTAACATTAATACTTCTCACTTATAATAAAGGGTGGAATACTTCTGACAATTTTTAGCTAGATCTATAGAATTCATACTAGAAATTGTATTAAGGAAGAGTCAGAATAAACATACAATTATACTCATACTATACCTTAATAATATGAAATTATGAGTAATATTAATTCTAACAGAGATACTAGTATTACTGTCTACATCACGCAATCATTAATAAACAAATAAACATAGAATATAGATTATTATGTAAAATGAAAATTATATCTTTAGCATTAGATTTCATTCACATTAAGGAAATCATTTCAAAATAAAAATCTAACTCAAGTATTTTTTTGGCTTGGTATGTATTTAAATTTAGGAAAGAGCAAGGGAGATCACCATGTCATCCCTTCCAAATGGGTCAATGTGAGAATATTTACATTTATTATAAGTATTTTGTACTTATTTTGACACCACAATGAATTTTTATGCCTCCAAATAGCAATGCAGTAAATTTACATTTTGTTATCTCCATGTTTCCATAAGAAAGCAATCAACATGTCCTCAAGAAATGAGTAGTTTAAGTACTGTATTAAATGTAGATAGTTGTATTGATAAATTGAAACAACACAAGAACAAAGATTGACATGAGATTACTGAGGAGAGCTCAATGTAAGAAGAATTTCCTTGCCTTCCCTTGCCATTGTCTCTTATGTGAATTACAATTTTGTTGTCTTATTGAGGCCTTCAATGGCACCAATCACTATTACAACACTAGCAGTGCTCTATGAATTGATTGAATATTACACACCTCTCAACTACACTAACTCCCTATATGCTAACCAAGAATGACTAACTCAAAAATATTCCTTACAATAACCCATAAGGATGTAAATGTGCAATGCCAATTTTACACCCAAAACATGAGCCTAGAGGCCAAGAATTGGAAGATATGTTTTTTGCAACTCTATTACACGAAACAAGAAATAGGAAACATGATGGAAAACATGGATTGGATTAAGGTTCTCAAAAACAAAAAAAAGTGAGAAGTATTCATGTTTGTGCAATTTTACCATTGTGATTTTAGTCATTTGGAGATAATGTGAGGTTTTTATTTTTAATCATTTAGAAATGGTCATTATAAATGGAAAAACTTCTTCAAATGACCTCTATGAATAGAAAATTGCCATACCAACAACATTTTATAGCAGCAAGGAAAGACATGTTCCAATCTCTCTTCCCAAAATATTTTTGTAGTGTTAATATTCTAGGTACACAAATAGAACCAGTAGGTGATGCTTTTGTTATGATTGGCATAGACAAATGTATCCTCTAGATGCCTTTGGCATATGGATTTTGGTTGGCATCAAATTTTTATATAAACCTGAAATATATTAGTGACATTTTGGCTTATGTTAATTTGGGAATGGTCACTTTCAATGTCAAAATTAACTGGGTATAGTAGTTAATGAAATTCCCTAAAAAAAATAGGCATTCTATCCAACAGCTAGAAACAGTGCGAACTATGGAATATTGATGCTAAGAGGCATGCTTACACTACAAATGGTCTTATCTAGAGATGTTGGACTATGGACTATGTCAACTATATAGAACCTAGCTACAGTACCAACAAAAAAATTTCTTATGCCAAAAGTTGATGATATGATGGATAAATTTAATGGAGCCAAATACTTTTCCAAGGTTGACCTCCACACAGGAAGTTATGAATTACATAGGGTAAATCTATTTCAAAAATTTGTTGGCACCCTATTAACTTCAAAACCAAGATATCTAATAATCAATTCTAATTATAAAAAAAAATTCCTTTAAGGCACAAATTTGAACCTTCTTAAGAAATTTGGACTATTGGGGAGGCAAGAAAATTATTGGAGTTTGAACCCTTCATAGCAAGACTTTATCATTATTGGAATGAATTTTCTAGATAGCAAATAAAAAATAAAAATAAAATAGATTATTATCATTGTAGATCCCAACCCATGCCAAAATTGGGGATTTCAAACTGGGTACAAGCATCCTTCAAAACATAAATAAAAGTGGATTCATTTTAGTCATAAAAGTTGGAAATACACTAATAGGCATGCATGTAATGAAGAAGCAAACAAAAAGGTACATGGACTATTAAAAAAAAATCCACAAGAGATCTTGTGTTATGGAATGTAGATATGAAACTATTAAATATGTTGAGCAATAGATGTCTTATAAATTGTTTGAAACTGCTTGCTCGGTGATCCCATAATAGTGGTTTACAATTTTTGGCCAAACTAGACACTAATTTTTTTTTAACTAAATCTTCACATTCGGGAACCTATAGAGGTTAAACCGTGAGGATTTTGAAGATGATGCAAACTAGAGTCTTGTCACATTTTTTCTGTAGATTCTAAAAATATTTTTTTTCAAAAATTTTGCAATCAGATTGCACTTCTTTTTCCATCTCCCACGAAAATTGGTTTTTTTTTAAAAACAACATTTTTAAAAAGTGACGCACATCGTATAACACAATTTTTTTTCCTTGAAAGATAAAATTGCAATTCTTTCAAACTTAGATTTGTAACTCTGATATCTAGTGCTTCCACTTGGTTAGATAGTTTTTTATTGAATATTTTTTCTTTAATCAAGTTTCAAAGTCAAATCAATTACAATTGACATAACATGACGTATAAGCATAACTTTTCTTTGTATGTATCAAAATTATTTTTCTCTTTTGTTTGGATCAAGGACTCCAATATCGGTGCACTCATATTTTTAAAAAAAAAAAAATTGATAATCTTCTATTTTTCCACATGTGCAGAACAAAGAGTTTTGTTTTCGGTGAAAAACCTATATTTAATAAAACTTAAAAAACAAATAGATAATATAATCAAAACATATTAAAATTATATTCGTTGGATAGCTCGTTTTGAGGGGAACTTGATACTAGTTGGGTTTCTAAGATCTCCTCCATTTTCATTCTCAAATTGAGCTTCGAAGTGTAAAATTCTTAGCAATTTTGGTGCCTCAGGGGATGAGGGTGAAAATAAGTGGGTTCAGTCGAACAGGTGTTCATGTTAGAATTGGCTATGGATGCCAAGATCTATGGACCAAATGGAAAGCACAAAAAGAGAGAGAGAGAGAGAGAGAGAGAAAAGAATATGACAAGAATAGACTGTATTCAATGTCAATAATATGAGATGATTGATTGTTTACAATGAGAGGGACCCCTTGGTTATATAGCCAAGGTGAGAACATAGAAGGGAATAAGATTATGACAAGTGTCATAATCTTATAACATGAGACAACTATGAAAAATTATCACTCCACCTAAGGTGGAGAGATAATCACATGATGTTTCCACAAAAGGTGGAAGTGATAAAGTAATGACATGTCAAGTCCACCAAAAGTGGAAATTCTCCAACAACCTCCTATGTGGTCCCTAAGTAAACTTAACTAAGGTGTAATTATGACCTAGGACAAGGTACAACACATTTAATTACACCAACACCCCCCCTTAAGTGCAACTTAGGGAGAATGTACACAAATGAAAATAATGCAAGATGGGTCCCGGCTACTAGGCCATGTTAGGTACCCATGTACAAACAATGCAATCTCTCACAAATGAGGAAAGGGAGAAAACCTCATGGGAAAAACTCCTCCTCAAAAGAGAGATGAAATACAAAATAGAAATACTCTTAATGAAGAGTGAGAAGGTAAAAACCCCATGTGAGGAAAAAGACCCCCCCATAAGAGAGAAGTAGAAGAGAGACAAGTTAGCCCCCCCTCAATGTTGAGTCTCCTGCAATGATGGTAGAAGCTTGATATTGAATGTTGAAGATGATCCAATCTCACCGAACAACATTCCTCCCCTTAGGAAGAAACAAAACCAAGGATGTATGCAGGATGTCATGAAGATGGATGATGTGTGATGTCTCTGAAGCATGCTCAAGTGTCTCCATGTCTATGTCGAAAGCTGACACACTCCAATCAGGCATTCTAGGCCACACTGCTGAAGATGAAAATCCAACATCTAGTAGAGATTGATCTAGAACATAATCCAAAGACAAAGATATCCCCTCTAAAGACAAAGAAGCCTCCTCCAAATGTTGTCCAAAAGAATCCACACTCACACCTATCTGTGAAGAATGATCATGTAGAGAATTAACAAGAGGGTCAAAGTATTCCCTCACAACAACTAAAGAAGGTGCATCTTCATCAAAGAGAAGATGAATGCTATCAATGGTGTCCTCCAAATCTGCAAGATGAGACTCCATAAACAAGTATGAAATACCTGTCAGAAAGTCATCTAAAGTAGTCATATCTGGAAGACTATGTATGTCCTGTTGCATTGAATCACTAGGAGCCAAAACTGTAGAATTGCAAGTAGCATCAACTGCAACAGTAGGTGGAGGAGATGAAATGCATGGTTCAAGTACTGGATCTAATGTGAGTATTCCCAAGTTCAAGAAGCCAAATGTCTCCTTTGAATCATGGTTCATATGATCAACAACCAAAGGAACATTGTCACCATCAAAAGCAAACTGTGCAAAGGAATACAACTAAGATGAATGATCAACCACCCCAGTAGCAATGATCTCTCTAGTCTCCAAGTCCCAAACGATAACTGAATCAAGAATGAACTCCATAGTTCTCCCATCTCCACCATGTGTAATCTGATAAATGGAAAGCAAATTGTTCATCAAATGAGGAACACACAAGACATCCTAAAAAGTGTTGTCCCCAATACTAATAGATCCCTTCCCTGTTACACTCATGTATGTATTGTTTCCCATCAAGATAGGAGACATTGAACAAGGCTGAAATGAAGAGAAGATAGTCTGTGAAGATTCCATATGATCTGATGCTCTTGAATCTAGATGCCATCTCCCTGATCCTAGACCTGAATGAGCACAAAGAGCTTGTCCTTTATATCCTGATGTTTGACCTTTGTCATTTTTAGACTGTTTTGAAGTAGAAGGAGAAGAAGATTTAGACATTCTAGAAGGCAAATCAATGTGATTCTTTTTTAGAAGATTTTTCAACTCATCAATATCATTCTTGTAACAATAATGTTCTTCATATCCATCCTTCTTGCAATATGCACAAAAAGGCCTCTCCTTCTTAGATGATTCTCCTTTTGAAGATGAGGATTCTGATTCTATATGTGGCTTGTTATTTTTCTTCTTTTGCTTCTTATCAAGATTCCCTGATTCTTTTTGTACCTTAGACTCATTTTCCACCAATGCTTGTGGTTTGGAAGACATGATTAGACCCATGTTCATTAACTTAGCTTCCTCTTGAATTAGGAGATTTGCAAAGTCATCAAACTTAGGATCAACATATGATGCTCCCATAGAAATTCAACGGGTATGAAAGCCAGAAACAAATACTGAATACTCAGGACCAAGCTTGGATAACACATTCAGAATCAATTGTAAATCATCTTTTTCAATAGTGCATTCTTTCAATTGTGTTCTTAATTGCTTGATTTTGGAGATGTAGTCTTGGATGTGATCAAGACTTTTATGATCAAGATTCATCAAGTCATTATCAATCTGATAGCCTCTAATCTTATCTATTTTACCATACAATTTCTCAAAAGTCTCCCATGCTTCTTTAGGTGTATTACATGATTCAATATGAAATTGCAAATCAAATGAGACTAATGAACATATGCATCCAAGTTTTTTCTCACGATCAATCTCCCACCTTGCCAATTCTTTAGCATCAACAGGTTTTTAAATTGTGTCCTTTAGATGACCTATTAGACCTTTCATCATGAGATAGTTCGATACTAATTTTCTCCATGTAGCATAATTATGTGGATTTAGGGGTTCAATTTGAGATCTCCCCATTGCAAGAACACAAACCAAGCAAAAGAATGCAAACAATCACTGCAAGATTACCCCCCCAAATCACTCAATCAAGAAACCCCCAAGCAATATCTGATTTGGCACTTTATACTTAGTGCGTTTACAATTGCCACTTGCCAAAAATAACAAAGTGGTCTTTGATCTTGGTACATGCAAATGCCAAAATAGGTCATAGTATCAAGTATAATTTTTGGTACAAAATGAGATCAATCTGATCATACCACTAAGAAGTACACAAAAAATCATGCACTTTCAAAAAAAATTGCACCCAAAAATGTTACCGTAGGAGCAAGATATGAGCTCCCAAAGTTCCCAAAATGAGGACAAAGCAGCAACACTTGTGAGATTCTGCAATTTCTAGAAAAAAAAAAAAAGGCACCAAAACCAAACACGGATTGCATGAGTGCATAGAGTACAAAAAATTAGCTCAAATAAAAAAAAATTCTCAAAAAAAGGACTCAAAATGACTAAGTTATGGGCTTCCAAAGTTTGACTAAAAACCAAAATGCAAATGGTGAGGGGGAAAAAAAATTTTAATCTGCTGATGTCACGTTGACCTCAGAAAAACATGCGATTAAATTTGACACCTGTCTACCCTTCAAGATAAAATTCGCTCCCTACCCTAAATTTTACGAGTGTTTGACCGTCGCGGGAACTCTGACTTGATGGAATATTCTTTTGGAATATTCGTAGAGAATATTCACAGCCGAATGAGGTTCACCGAAATGTTTGAATGCCCACCGGAATTCTTAGATCACCACCGGATTTTTCTAAACAACCGCTGGTAGAGACAGCAGCTCGCTGGAAGTATAAAATGGGTTGTCGATGGATGTTGACTGGTGGTGGCAGGGCCCGCCGAGGGTACAGGGTACCCTAGGTCACAAGGTACAGCCCTGTACTCTTCAGAATTTTTTTTATTTTTATTTTTATTTTAAAATAAACTTTTTACAATTTAATACAAATTGATTTTTTTCAAAAAAAAAATTGAAAATTTTTTAATTGAATAAAAAAATATTTTTTCGACTGTACCAAATTAATGTTGACTTGCATTAATGACGTTTGTACGACCGAAGGGGGCGAGATTTTTTCTTCAAGCTCTAAGTGGAGTGCTTGGATTTTCTCAATTTGACAGTCGATCTTAGGGTTTTTAGCCCTTCTGGACGCGATGGCAGGGTCGGATTTGACCCAAAATGTTCCAAAAATGTAGTTACCTTCTAGATTTGGCAACCACTCTTCAACTTCAAACGCTCATAGATTTGGCCTCATATGTCCAATTTGGACAAAACAAAAGGAAAAATTGACTACCTCAAACCTTCCAAACGTAATGGTGAGCTTAGATTTGCACCACAAGTTCGGATATGAAGCTACAACAAAGAGCCTAAAAAGGAACCTCCTCAGATCTAGAATCTCTCTTCAGAAAAAGACTCTCCAATGGCACCCAACCCACTCTAATACTATGTTAGAATTGGCTATGGATGCCAAGATCTATGGACCAAATGGAAAGCACAAAAAGAGAGAGTAAATAATATGACAAGAATAGATTGTATTCAATGTCAATAATATGAGATGATTGATTGTTTACAATGAGAGAAACCCCTTGGTTATATAGCCAAGGTGAGAACATAAAAGGGCATAAGATTATGACAAGTGTCATAATCTTATGACATGAGAGAACTATGAAAAGTTATCACTCCACCTAAGGTGGAGAGATAATCACATGATGTGTCCACAAAAGGTGGAAGTGATAAAGTAATGACATGTCAAGTCCACCAAAAGTGGAAATTCTCCAACAACCTCCTATGTGGTCCCTAAGTAAACTTAACTAAGGTGTAATTATGACCTATGACAAGGTACAACACATTTAATTACACCAACAATTTGGTCGAACAAAAAAAAAAGTTTGGTCAAATAGGGGTTCGACCGAACCCATTTAACATATAATAAAAAAAAAGATTTAAATTTGGTTCAGTCGAACCCCCTCTATTAAAAATTAATTTTTAATATTAATATAAATATAAATTATGTTCTTTTTAAGCTATGACTTGAGAGAGAGGTATGGAGGGAGTGGGAGAGAAAGCGAGAGTGGGAGTAGGAGGCAGGGCTTAAATTTGATGGTCATATGACCGTATTTAGAGATTTTTGTCGTAGAATACAATCAAAATTTTAAGAAGATTGTATCAGATAAAAGGAGATATATTGGATAGACTGTCAAAATTTATATAGAATTATAATGATATAAATGTTTGATTTATATATAATTT